>CM039628.1:22370660-22834465 GCA_022457165.1 Juglans mandshurica
CAATGAATACTTTAGAGCTTGCAAAATTGTGTTTATTGAAAGGAAGAAGAGAAAAAGGTAACCCTAGCTTGTGATTTGGGAGGAAAGTCAATAATGGAGAATTGAAGAAGGAATAGTACTTTTCTCTATTGCTACTAAAATCCCTTTTCTCCCCCTTTTCAAACACATTGATGGCTTCATCACGTGCGATGGTTTGATTAATCTGTTGAAAAAGAGCGAGCATTTTGTTCTCCGCCCCTCCTTTATGTGCCATAGTAGTAATTTGAATCTATAGTTCTATGCCAAGTGATGCAACTTAGATCAGATCATATCTTGCACTATGGACACACCATATGCTGCATGTAGAAATCGAATTTGCCAAACATATGGTGAGCATCTAAGGTGTCACGTAGGTTGCATGATAGAATTAGGCCATGAGGTTTGGATATATAGTGAGTTGCGATGAGATGAGTTGAGATGAAAGTTGAAAGTTGAATAAAATATAATATTGTTCGAATATTAGAATTTTTTAATATTATTATTGTTTTACGATTTGAAAAAGTTGAATTATTTATTATATTTTGTGTGAAAATTTGTGAAAATTGTAATGATAAGATATATAAGATAAGATGAGATCATGAGATGGATTGAGCGCACCTCTCAATCCAAACTGATCAACCAGGAGTACTTGAAAGATAGATCAGAATCAGACAAATTATTTGCTTGGTCGAGCTAGATTTCTACCACATTACATCAAGCGAACTGCAATTACAATTGTTTGCACAACCGCGCCTTGAATTGATGTAATGAGTTTTTCTCTACCTTGAAGTCTATATTACAAGTCTCTATCGACTGCGTGTCCAACGAATTAAGGTTAAGCTAACATTTTGTCGATCTAGCTAGCTGTTTTTCTCTACCTAGTGCGATTTTTTTCTTGTCTAATTCTTTCTTAATTATCTCCTCCTAGATAGGTCTTCCTGCATGCGTTTAATTAATAGCAGCCATGCATGCACCAACATCACCTCTGTTCATTATCAACCATCATGTTTTTGCCGGTTGAATAATTAATGTGCAAATTATATTATTATTATTATTATTATTATTATTATTATTATTATTATTATTATTATTATTATCATGTAGTCAACCTCCAATTTTGTTCAATATTATTTTTCATTAAGACATATCTTAAAGTTAGGAACATTAACGCTAGATCATTAATTCTAATTTCTTGAACACCACTAATTATATATATATATATATAAAACAAGCTGATAAACGATAAAAACACCATATTTAAGATCAAATAATAATACATAAACATGCATATGAATAATATTTATGCACACTCCTTCACACTTCTTGTCTATTTTTTCGTGAATATCAGGTAACCTGGCCTCAGCGTGTACAGATGATCAGCGGTGTACGTAGGAAATGTTATTTTATTGTTGATCAAATCAAAGCCTTAATTAATCATGCAAAAACAAATTAGACCAGAAAAAATTATTTCAACTCCATATATATATATATATATATAAGAGAGAGAGAGAGAGAGAGAGAGAGAGAGAGAGAAACAAAAAGAACTACAGAGTACGTGTACAATTGCTGATATGTTGTTTTTGCTGATTTGGCTTGCACAATTAAGTTGGTCGAGAGCAACATATATATAGAGCCAATCTCAATTATCAAGAGATCAGACTTGCCTCTCTGGAAGTCTTAATGAACTTGATAAAGACCCTCCACCAACATTCATTTAGGACGTAAGAGTCTCGGTATATATAGATATATGGCTTTGATCGCATTAATTAGCTGCTCCAAACCAAACTTCTCGACAGATTGTGACAGGAAAAGACATATAAACGCAACGAACAAATTAAACAGGATGACTTCCTACGTTCAGATAAGGAACAATTAATGATGCTCCAAAAAAATAAAAGTAATAATAAGCTGGGTATATCCCTAAACAAAGAGCTTGTGGACGCCCATTGCGCAATAGAATGCGTACATTGATTCTGAGTCCGATGTATTTTAACTGCTTTCCAGCTTCCTATTCTTGTAAGCAAAGTTCTTGCATCCCTCACCATCCCTTCAATGAGCCAATCCGATATTTTGGTTGGATTAATCAGTGCTGAAATAAACACTTGGGAATCCCCTTCAATGACAATATTGCGCAGTAGATTGTTTTCCTCGAGTTGTTGTTCATGTCCTTATCAATCTGATTAACGCTCGACGTTATATGTTTCTTAAGGATGTAATAAATTTGTCACTTGCTAACAGTGAAAGAGGCTTGATCATTATAATATTATATACACGAAAATAATATTTTATATTTTGGTTTTGAGACTGAGGAATCTAAAAGACGACGAACCCAGTTTAATTTATATGTCAATTAAAATGTCTGCTTCATTCGTTTTTTGACAAGTGATTTTGGTGGCTACAATATATATCTCAACGCGAACCTACGTATTATATATAAAAGAAAACTGCAGCATTCTGTTCATGTATGCCATTTTGCAGATACATGCATGCAGAAAAAAGAAACCCTAGCAAATTTATTTCAACCTATAGATATATATTATATTAACTATATAATAATTGAACCAAAAGGAGAAGAAAAAGGGAAGGTTAGGATGTCGGCCTTGTGGCTGATTTAAATCGGTACTAGGGATTTTTCTTTACCAACATTTTTTCACAAGAATGCCCTATTAATACAGACTAATCAATACGACTTTATCATGATCTTCTTAGTTGTTGAAGTTGCTCATTCATAACATCTAATCTACCCTCCAAATTGTGAACACGGCATATCCCCCGAATCTTGCAGATTTGAGGCACAAATGACAGGGAAAAATCGACTTTATTAATTTCTAGCACTGGCCTTGTCATCTTCAGCAGATGAAAATACTATACCAAGGTTTGGAAGATAGCCCCCCCAATGGTTTTGATTAATCTGATCTCGCGGTTTTCATAGTGACAAGAAATGAAAAAAGCAGACCCCCACGAAACAGTGAGATTCTTCTATCTTTTCGATTAATTTAATTAGTATATAATATATGCCTGAGTTATCTTTAGTAGTGATGTTGGGCATTGATGCAATTATCAGTTTTCACTATCTCTACAATCATCAATCATCCCATGCTGGTCTTTGGATATTCTGTAGAATATATATAAATCATGCAACTATTCTTAGCACATGCAGCAGTAGTACTACTATATATATATAAATCAATGAATTTGATTTCTATGACTGTACGGTTCTACATGTTTTTATGTATTGTACTCATTATGTTGTAGTGATCTTATCTTTTATTTTTATTTTTTGAAAATAGTACCTCATTCTTTCATTCAATCATAGAACATTGTCTATAAAAACTTCCATATCTTTCTGGAAACTGGAAGAAATACTAGTTGGTGCCTCTTCTATCCATACTTGCTCTACATTTGATCGTATAGCTAACTTAGCCAAACTGTGTGCTACTGTGTTTGTGTTTCTTTGTGTATATTGAACTGCCCAATTGGACCACTCAGATAAAAAAGACTTTGAATCTTCAATGATACTACCGTAGCAAGATAAATCTTCATTTGGGTTATAAACAGCTTTAACAATGTTTTAAGCATCTCCTTCAAATGTCACTTTGTTGAGTCCCAAGTCATTGCAAAGTTCCATGGCTTTTCTAAGAGCAATTCCTTCTGCTATTACCGGTTGATCCACATTGCCTCTAATTCCACAATAAGCTGCTGTGACTTCCCCATTTTTGTCTCTAATAATGACTCCTATCCCTATTTTCCTGTGTTTGACATCACAAGCTGCATCCCAATTAGCTTTAAAGCTATTTGCTCCTAGTGGTGACCATTTCTGGATGACTTCAGTTGAAATTCGATGGTTAGTCATACTTGTTTATGTTGTCCCCTACTCTACTGAGTGGTATTCTTCCAGAGATTCTCTGGTAGATCTGATAATACTACTTGGGCTATGAAATTTGTTGTCAAAAATAAATATGTTCCTTCTCATCCACAATCCCCTCATGATGACTGAAACTTCATCTAATTTATTTTTGTTGAGCTTCCCTGCCAAATCTTCCCAAAGCTTAAGCAGGTCAGTCTCCATAGCACCCCATTTCTGAACTACTCTGTGAGACTCAGCCCACACATCACTAGCTACTGGACAATGCCAGAGAACATGCATGACAGTCTCCTCTCCTTTCAAACAGATGGGGCATAAAGGGTTTTCAATAACTTTTTTTGTAAAGAGGTTATCTCTAGAAGCAAGGAGGTTGTTTCCTGCCTTCCACATAAAAAGCTTCACCTTACTAGGAACTTTCATTTCCCATATTGACTTCCATCTGCTATCCATCTCATCCTCCCTTGAAGACTCTCCCACCACTGACTTCTTTCTATTTTCTTCCAAAAAATATGCACTTTAACTGAAAATATACCTTTTCTCGAGGGCCCCATATCAGTTTGTCCTCAACACCCCTATTGCTCATGGGGATACTACATATATGCTCAGCTTCTTCTTTATTGAATATTGGCCTAATTAGGCCTTCATTCCAATCCTATGAATCATCATCAATCAGTTCTCGAAATTTTGCATTTGCATCCAGGATCGAGATGGGGGATTGAACACTAAAGGTTGAAGGAGATAGCAACCATTTTTTACCCCAAATGTTGATTTTTGCTCCATCCCCAACTTTCCACCCCAACCCCTCATTCAGTAATCCCAATGAACTCCAAACACTCCTCCAAATCAGAGAGGGGGCATTCCCCAATTTTTCTTCTGTGATAGAAGTGTTCTTGAAATATTTCTCTTTGTATATCTTAGCAACCAAAGAGTGAGGGCTTTGTAGCAATCTCCATGCCTGTTTAGCAAGGAGAGCTAAGTTGAAGCTAGCCAAGTCTCTAAACCCCAAACCTCCCTTACCCTTAGCTATTCCCATTTTTTCCCAACTCTTCCATTGGATCCCATTACATTTCTGTTGATTTTCCCACCAGAATCTAGACAGCATGACATTGATCTCCTTACAGAGCTTTTTGGGCAGCTTAAACACACTCATTGTGTAGGAGGGAACTGCTTGAACTACTGCCTTGATCAACACCTCCTTCCTTGCCCCCGACAGAAAGAAATTCTTCCAGTTGTTGATCTTCTGCCACACCCTCTCCTTGAGACATCTAAAAGTGTTATACATCGATTTACCAACCATGGTTGGTAAACCAAGGTATTTTTCATAGTTGCCTTGTACCATGGACCCCCCTTCACTTGGATTAAATTCCTGTCTGCCACAGGAGTATTTGAACTGAAATAGACTGTTGTCTTCTCTTTATTCAGAAATTGGCCAGAAGCTCTTTCATACCATAGCAACAGCTCTTGCAATCTCTTCCATTCCTCAACACAAACCCTCCCAAATAAAATGCAGTTATCTGTAAACAACAGATGATTTACTCTACTCCCTCCTTTCACAACTGTGACCCCTTTAGTGTTCCCACTCAGATCTGAATGATTAAGCAATGAACTTTAACCCTTCAACACACATTATGAATAACTAAGGGGATAGGGGATCCCCTTGTCTCAAGCCCCTCGAAGGAAAAAATTTTGAACTTGGCTTTCCATTGATTAGCACAGAGTATGAAACTAAGATTATACAACTCATACCTTGCTTTATCCAAGCATCACAGAAACCTAGTTTTTTCATTACTGCTTTCACAAATGGCCACTCTATTCTATCATAAGCTTTTGACATGTCTAGCTTAATGGCCATGTTCCCTCTCTTTCCCTTCTTCCCCACCTTCATGGTATGCAAAACCTCATAGGCAATCATGATATTATCAGTAATAATTATGCCAGGTATGGAGGCACTTTGATTGCCTGAGATGATCTCTGTCAGAACTCCTTTGAATCTGTTAACTAGCACTCTGGAAATAATTTTATAAAAAACGTTGCAAAGGCTAATGAGCCTATACTCAGTTACTACTTTTGGGTCCTTCTTCTTGGGAATTAGAGCAATATAGGTAAAATTGACAGGTTGGAAAGAAATGTTACCATTGAGATGGTCAAGCATAGCTGCACACACATCAGCTTCAATTGTTTTCCAATGGTTTTGGTAGAAACAAGCTCCAAAACCATCAGGACCTGGAGACTCCAAAACCATGCTTTTAATTGCTTCCTCAATCTCCACCTTGCTAAATGGTCTAAGCAGTTAATGATAGGAATCAAGATGGACCTAGTCTTAAAGATCATTTGCAACTTCCAGATGGGCCAAGAAGATCAAGGAGACAATGCAAGGATTGATGCAATCCACTTGAGACATGTTTTGCAAGAGCCCAACATTCAAGATGGGCTTGAAGGATGAAGATCCAGTTTTAATTCATTTGATTAGCTACGGAAGAAGGCAACGACAAGACTTAAAGGCTTTGAGCTCTTGAAGGGTTTCAACTTATTTAATTCAATTAAAGAACTTATGTTATTAGTTTAGAATAATTGAGTTTATTATGGGAAGTATTGAAGGGGGCCTATTCAAGGGCATGTTGGGAAAGTTATTATTTTATTGAACTAGGGTTAGAGTTACTGTAGCCGAGAGTTACTGTAGCCGCGACACTGTTCATCCAGGGGCACTTTTGGAAGGTGGGGGTTTATTTTGGCTAGGGTTTCATTAGGTTTTGCTTTAAATACTCTATGTAGCCTCATTCTATTCAGTTTATGAAGTTTATGAAATTTGATGAATTTATTCATTGTGAGTTGAGTTTATCTCCTCTTGTTCTTAATTGAACTTTTGAACTTATCAAAGGTAAATCACAACCTTTGTGGCGTTCCTCCTTTGTAATCTGGGTTCTTGAGACGGGTTCTTCAACGGGTCTAGATTTTAATATAATCTAGGTTCTTGAAACGAGTTCTCATCGGGTCTAGGTTCTCCATCCATTGACTTGATTTTGGCTTTCTTGGGGAGTTTTCAAATTGATTGTGGGTTCAAGGGAATTCATTCCCACGGGTTCATATCATTTGGTATCGGAGCCAGGTTTCCAATCAGGTCTGATTCTATCTTTTATTTCTTGCATATTTAATTCTAGGGCATCATTGTTCTAGGGTTGCCAAAAAAAAAAAATAGAAACAAAAAGTAGGCTGCCGAAATTCTTAGGGTTTTGGGTTTGGCTGAAATTTGCGTCACCTAGGGTTTCAAAATTCTAGGGTTTCCTGCATCTCTAAGGTTGTCAAGTGCTTGGAGTGTGATTCCATTGATTCTCTTCTACTTCATTGTCCATGCTTCTGTGTTTGAATTCAATTGTTTGGTTTTCACAATTGAATATTGTTGTTTGTGGTTGAATTAGAGAAAAGAAAAAGAAAGGAAAGGAAAAGAAAAGAAAAGAAAAGAAAAGAAAAGAAAAGAAAAGAAAAGAAAATTCGAAAAAAAAAAAAAAAAACAGAAAGAAGAAGAAGAAGAAAAGAGAAGGTAGGATATTCAAAGTTGCTACATAGTTACAATAAAGAGAAAGAAAGTATCTGTTGATTGAGTTATTATCATCATAGGAGCTGAATACAACTTGCTAGTTGGTGTCTTGTTTTATAATTACTCTTTCCCTCGTATAAATTTCTTGAGTCTCGTGTCATTTTATTCATTCCTTGTTTC
The DNA here is from genome assembly GCA_022457165.1 of Juglans mandshurica. Taxonomy (NCBI): domain Eukaryota; kingdom Viridiplantae; phylum Streptophyta; class Magnoliopsida; order Fagales; family Juglandaceae; genus Juglans; species Juglans mandshurica. Next base: position 22,378,259 of record CM039628.1, read on the forward strand.
TTTCATCTATATTACTGGTTGGAATAATACAAGGTTGTATTATCTTGATTTAGTTCAACTAGTTCTGAAAGAACTTGAGTAAGAAAACTTTTGAGGTAAAAGGCAAGAGAGTGTGAGACTATTATCGGGAAAAACCAATTAAAAGTGAAACACGAGTGGAGTGCCATTATTCGAGTGTAAACACGTACGGGAGTGTGTAAGGTTTTCCACTAACATTGTTTTTGTGCAGGATATTATGATGTCTCATAGAAGTGACTCATCACCAAACGGCGTGGCAGATAACTCATCTTTTGTGTTGCAAGCCATGCAACAACAGTTTGAGCGGTTGAACTTGGTGTTGGGTGAAGTGAGGGATAGGATGGATAATCAAGAAGAAATGATTAGAAATCTGCAAGGTGAGAGAGGTAGGAGGCGACATGAGCCTAGTATTGAGAATGGGTATGAGAAACAAGACTATGGTGAGTCTCTTGTTGCTAGGCGTGCACTCAATACACAAATTAAGATGAATGATACAGAGCAGCAGAGTGAGAACGTTTTTCATACTAGATGCCACATCAACAACAAGGTATGTAGTATGGTCATTGATTTGAGGAGTTCTATTAATTTGGCTAGCACTACTTTAGTTGAGAAATTGAATTTGCGTACCTTGAAACACCCTAGACCATACATGTTGCAGTGGTTGAGTGATTGTGGGGAGGTTAGGGTAAATAAGCAAGTGCTAGTTTCTTTTTCAATTGGGAAATATCAGGATATGGTCCTTTGTGATGTTGTGCCTATGCATGCTGGTCATATTTTGTTAGGGAAGCCATGGGAGTTTGATAGGAAGGTGATTCGTGATGGGTTAAGGAACATGTACAGTTTTGAAAAGGATGGAAAAAAATCAAACTTGCTCCTTTAACTCCAACACATGTCCATGGGGACCAATTGAAATTGAAAAGTGAGGTTGCTCAAAAAAGAAAGAGTGAAAATGAGAGTGATCAAAAAAGAAAAAGTGAAAAGGAGATTGAGCAAACAAGCAAGAGTGAAAGTGAGAATGAGCTGAAAAGCAAGAGTGAAAGTGAGATTGAGCTGAAAAGTAAGAGTGAAGATGAGATTGAGAAGAAAAGAAATAGTGAGACCGAAATGGAGAAAGAAAGAAAAATGAGAGAGAAAAAAGAAGAGGGTGAGAATAAGACCTCAAGCACAAGAGAGAATGAGTTGAAAAATAATTGTGAGGTCAAGAGTACAAAAAAAGATGAAGAAAAAGAGAGTGACAGAAAAAAAGAGGGTGAAAAGGAAAAAGTGTGTGAAAGGGAAAAAGAGAGTGAAAAAGAAAAAGAGAGTAGAAAGAAAAGAGAGTGTGAAGAAAGTGAGAGAAAAACAAAGAGAAAAGTGAGTTTTTATGCTAAGGCAAGTCTTAATCCTAACGAACTTGACGTATGTTTGCCTAGTATTATTGTCTCTTTGTTGCAGGGATATGAGGTCGTGTTTCCTAGCGGTGTGTTTAGTGGATTACCACCTATTAGGGAGATAGAGCACTACATGGATTTTGTGCTAGGTGCAACAATCCCTACCCAACCTTTCTTTGAAGAACATGAGTCCTTGACACACTTGAAGAGACAAGGTAAGTTGTTAACTATAATGCGTGCTAAGCGGGAGGATTGTATTGAGACTTTTCCTCATGTATTCAAATACACGCAAGGTATGGAAACATTTGTGGTTGATGCTTTAGCAAGAAGGTATGTACTTATCTTCATTTTAGATGCAAAATTGTTGAAACTTGAATATGATAAGGAATTGCATGCTAATGATTATGACTTTGCTAGTGTGTATGGAACATGTGAGAAAGTATCGTTTGGTAAGTTCTATAAACTAGATTGGTACTTGTATAGAAAGAATAGATTTTGTATACCTACTAGTTTTATGCGTAACTTGCTTGTGTGTGATGGACATGGTGGTTTGTTGGGTAACCATGGTGTAAGGAAGACTTTTGTTGTGTTGCATGAACGTTTGTGGGAATATCATTTGCCTTTCAATGACGTGTTGCATGAACGTTTGTGGAAGTATCAATTGTCATTCATTGAAGTGTTACATGAACGTTTGTGGAAGTATAATTTGTCATTCATTGATGTATTGCACGAACGCTTGTGGGAGTATCATTTGCCATACATTGACGTGTTGCACGATCGTTTGCGGGAGTATCATTTGTATTTCATTGAGTTTGCATATAATTGGAGTGGTCATTCTGGTGAAAATAAGATTTCAGACATGTTGCATAAACGTTTATGGGAGTATCATTTGCCATTCATTGACTTGTTGCATGAACGTTTATGGGAGTATCATCTGTCATTCATTGAGTTTGCATATTGGAGTGGTCATTTTGGTTTGAGGAAGACTTTAGATGTGCTTCATGAACATTTGTGGGAGTATTGTTTGCCATTCATTGAGTTTACATATGATTGGAGTGTTCATGCCACTACTAAATTTTCACCAATTGAAATTGTTTATAGACTTAATCAATTTCCTCCTTTAGATTTAAAGTCTTCACCAGATGATGATAAGGGTAGCTTGGATGGACTATTCCAAATTCTTGAACAAATTAATGAAAATGCATATCTAATGGATCTTCAATGTAAGTATCATGTTTCTACTATTTTCAATGTTACTAACCACTTTCCCTTTGATCCAGGTGGAGATTCGAGGTCGAATCCTTTTGAGGAGAGGGGGAATGATGGGAATCAAGATGGGCCTAGTCTTAAAGATCATTTGCAACTTCCATATGGGCCAAGAAGATCAAGGAGACAATGCAAGGATTGATGCAATCCACTTGAGACATGTTTTGCAAGAGCCCAACATTCAAGATGGGCTTGAAGGATGAAGATCCAGTTTTAATTCATTTGATTAGCTACGGAAGAGGGCAACGACAAGACTTAAAGGCTTTGAGGCTTGAAGGGTTTCAACTTATTTAATTCAATTAAAGAACTTATGTTATTAGTTTAGAATAATTGAGTTTATTATGGGAAGTATTGAAGGGGGCCTATGCAAGGGCATGTTGGGAAAATTATTATTTTATTGAACTAGGGTTAGGGTTACTGTAGCCGAGAGTTACTGTAGCGCGGCACTGTAGCCGCGACACTGTTCATCCAGGGGGCACTTTTGGAAGGTGGGGGTTTATTTTGGCTAGGGTTTCATTAGGTTTTGCTTTAAATACTCTATGTAGCCTCATTCTATTCAGTTTATGAAGTTTATGAAATTTGATGAATTTATTCATTGTGAGTTGAGTTTATCTCCTCTTGTTCTTAATTGAACTTTTGAACTTATCAAAGGTAAATCACAACCTTTGTGGCGTTCCTCCTTTGTAATCTGGGTTCTTGAGACGGGTTCTTCAACGGGTTTAGATTTTAATATAATCTAGGTTCTTGAAACGAGTTCTCATCGGGTCTAGATTCTCCATCCATTGACTTGATTTTGGCTTTCTTGGGGAGTTTTCAAATTGATTGTGGGTTCAAGGGAATTCATTCCCACGGGTTCATATCACAGTTTGTCATTTGCCTCCCTTGTAACTCGAGGTTCTATGTGTTTTAAACAGTCTTCCATCTCTTCTGAACTTGGCTGAGTTGAACTGAACAAGTTCTCAAAATATCCCTTGAAAGCTCCCTCAATTCCCTCTTGGTTTTTAAAGATTCTCCCTTGCCCATCTTCAATCTGTTTAATTTTGTTCTTTTGCCTCCTCTGGTTTGCACATGCATGGAAATACTTTGTGTTTCTGTCCCCCAGTGCATACCAGTTTCTTTTAGTCCTTTTTTCCACTTAATATCCTCCTTCTCAAGCAAAGTTCCAACTTCTTTCTGTAACTTCTTTATTTCAGCTGCATTAAGGCAACTCTCTTCATCTTGTAATCTCTTAAGTGCCTTAGATTTTAACTTTATTTCTTGATTCTTGTCCAGTCTGAAATGCTTACTCCATCCCAACAGTGCCCCTATACACCTTTCTAGCTATTCTGTTATTGGGGTTTGTGAACCTCTCCTTCCTTCATTAATCCTCCATGCCTCTTGGATTACTTTCTCACATCCCTCTTCCTTATCCCACCTTGCTTCATATCTAAAGATTCTACAATCCTTCCTTATGAATCTATCCCTTCTGTTCATGGTCAACAGGATTGGCCTGTGATCTAAACTCCTGCCTGTTAACACTTCCACCCAGCATTCCTTAAACAATTGGACCTAGGATGGGTTGGCTACTACCCTATCAAGCTTTCTTTTGTGAATGAAGCATCCTTATGTCTGTTGCTCCATGTGAACTTGTTGCCCACCCACCTTAAGTCTAACTGGTTCCCCTTCTCCAATACCCTTCTAAAATTCTCCATGAGTTTCTCTTATTTGGGTCTGCCCCTATCTTCTCATCATGAGTTAAGATTTCATTGAAATCTCCTAGCACACACCAGCCTTGATAACCTATTGGCTTTAAGGATGACAATAACTCCCAAGCTTCAGCCCTTTTGTGAGTCTCAGGATGGCCTTAATAACAAGTCGGTAGCCACCTCGAGCAATCCACCTCATTTGATATCCATGCATTTATGTGCCTTTGTGTGTAATTCAAAACTTCTAAATGGACCCTGCTGCTTCAGAAAAGTGCTAAACCTCCTTTTTGTCCCACTGGTTCTACCATAAAACCCTTCATACTTAAGTCTCTTATTTAAACCTTCATACTTGACAACTTTTAATCTAGTTTCCATTAAGAAAACTACATCGGGTTTCTTCTAGGTAGAGATCTTGAACTGTCCGAGAGTTCCCAAGCCCTTGGCAGTTCTAACTTAAGATTTTCATTGAGAATGGTGGGGTTAATGACCAGCCTCCACCAATAATTGTTGAGAATTGTCCTTTGAGCCTTCACTGTCCAACTTCCCTTTCTTGATCTTTTTTTGCACTTTTTCTCCCCCCATCACCTCTTCTTTTTTCCTTTTTGTAGTAACATACCCTCCACCCTGATTGGTGTCCTCCCTTTTCTCTCTAGCTCTCCTTTTCCCCCCTCCCTTAGTCTTCATATTAAGCTTTCCTTGACCCTTGCCACTTGTGACTGTTTTCACAGTCTCCTCTAACTCCAGACACCTATCTTCCCCACTTGCATCCACCAACCATCCATCTACCCCTTCCATTCTTTTTTTAGGTGTACCTTTAGTACAACTACTCTTTATTTCATTGCTCTCTTCCCCTCCCCTAAACCCAGACTCAGGATTCTCCCCCTCAGCATACTCCTCAGTGTTCTGCTCACCCTCACCCCTTCTGGTTTCCTCTCCCTCTGCCTTATTCTGGTCAACCCTTTCCCCCTTCTCCTACACTGTCAACTCTCCACTTGCTTTCAAAGCCATCTACTCTTATTTTCAACTTGGACCCCATTTGTGTTTCAGCCCTTAACCACACACCATATTGCAACTTCTCACCCACCTTCCTAGTACATCCATGTGTGCCATGAAGTAAGCAACCACACTCAAAGTAGAACCTGGGCAACGTTTCATACTTAACGGGGATCCAAAACTTGTCACCTTTCATCGTGATTGTCCTGCCTCTGGCCAGCGGTTTCATGAGCTCGATGTAGATGTGGACCCTTAGGAACTTACCCCACCCAACCCCATCTTCTTTTGCATCCACCTCTTCTACTTTTCCTATTGTTTTCCCTATTTGTTTGCCATGTTCTTCATTCATGCATGAGAGAGGCATATCATACATTTGGACCCAGAAACTTTCCGTTTCAAACCTCATTCTTTGCGGGGGTGTGTATTCATCAAACAGCTTCAAGGCTAACAAATGTGAGTAAAAAAGCCAAGGTCTCCCACTCCAAACGCGCTACTTGTCTGCTTGGTTAGCAAAGGTTATGGGGAACATGTTACCTCCTAGTTCAACGAACTTAGCAGGCCTGCTAACTCTCCAGACTTTCTTCATTGTATCCTCAAGAACCATTCTGCCAATATTCCTATCCAGACAAATCTTCCACCAAACTACAATCACCTTTAAACCATATTTCCTCATTGACAACATCATCAATGGCTATAGCTTCCCCTTCCTCCTTCGTCAAACAAAACCTCCCCCATTGTTCCTCCAGGTCATTCATCACTAGAAACTTTTCCTCACCTTCGCACCAGCAACTGCCTCTAACTTCCTCCATAACCAACAGCTAATTGCAAATTGCTCCTCCGTACTCCACCGTGCATTTCTTTCTCGCAGCTACGTAACCACTCTCCTTGTGCGTACGTAACCTCTTTCCACCACCCTTCCGTTAGGAAAAATTGTGGTGCCCCCCACTTCACCTCAGTCTCCCACTAGGAAGGATAGAGAGAATAATGTTTTATGTAGTTCTCTTATCTTAATGTGTTACTATGTTATTTATTCATCAACTCTTGAAATATTTGTTATTCCCAAAAGTAAGAGTTGATCTAATATTGGTTGATGAGAAATATAACCACGTCAATAATGTACCTTTCTAGCTCAATTATGACATGAAGCTTGAGAGGCCCAATTCATCACAAACATTTGCTACATTTTTGTTGGCATAATGAAGTCAATTCCATTAATTACAAACCAATTCTGAACAAAAGCCAATTCCAATTTTAAACTAAAACCAGAAAATAGATTTAGGTTTCCAATTCCAAACCCTAGCAGCAAAAAAAGTGAATTAAGGAAAATTATTCGAAAACATAAATGGTAGTTAGGGTTGTGAGGCTCTCCTGACTATGCACGTGAGGAACCATCCGAGGAGCAACACCTTTAAACGACCGGACAACATTATGTTCGTGGAACTCCACAGCATTGTAGAACATGCCTCAACCCCCACAGTTTCCACCATCTAGCGGTCGACCTTTTTCTTCCATTTTCCCTAGGTTCGAAGCACCCTTTTCACCCTTTGCACCAAAAATCACTCCCCAAACCATTCAAGCCCTTAACTTCTCCTCTGGGTTGAGCTAAACCCAAATTTCCCAAAGTTCCCAACCCTCAATTGGACACCATACCAGAGAAAACAAGGCACTAGGTAGCCCGTAGTGAAGCTTGGAGCATGGACATTCATCAAAAAAAATAAAAATTCTCCATCGCATGAAGGTAGGTGGCTCATGGTACCAAACTTTAAATGGATGTTGCTGAGTTTAGCAAACTTTTTATGTTTGCCCTCTAAGTTTGTTATGCTTCTGTGTTGTACCATTTCAATGTATGTAATAATTGTTGATCCTCATCACTTCTCTGGATTTGCTTTAGCCCTCATAACAGAGGCTAGGGATGAGAATTTTTTGTGTTTTCTAGGTTATGCTGACTGGTTGGGATTTTTATGCCTGCTACTGTTCAAATATTCACCTTATGCTATTGTTATTATCAGTTGTGAACCTATTTGTAGAATAACCACCTTTGATTTTCATTTTGAGTTATTGTTCATTGGATGTAGTGCTCAAGATAAAGCTTTGGATGTATGGTTCTGAGTTTTTTTTTCCTGGTCATGCTTGAAATTACAAATTTATAAATAATGTTTGAGATGTGAATCCATGGGGAAGAGGCATGATATTAATCTCTGGTACTCTATGTTTTGCGCTAAGAAGAAAACTCATGTCTTCTAAGTGATTGTGTATAGTTTTTAAAGGATTATAATGGTGTTGAAATTGCATCTTCCTTTTTTTGTTCTTGCAACCATTACTATGTTTTTGAAGATGGATTGGTTTTGGTTCTTGCTTCTGGACTACTATCAGGATGTATCTTGTGAGGCCGTGCATGTTGAGTGTTTTAGTTTTACTCTAGACTTTTGATTTTTGTAAGAAACAGTGTGACTTGAGCCCTTGTTCTACTTTGTGCTAAGTAAGTTTTGTGCATGGTACTTGGTTTCGGGATGGATCGTGTGAAGATATGTTGTCCATTGAAATTGTGATGTTTGTTATAGTTTGCTAAAAAGGAAATGCCTTGTTTCTGAGCAATTTCGTGTGTGAAGACTTCTTTAAAAATCAAAGAGTTTCATATGGGTTGTGTTTGTATCATGACTTCAAGCTGAGATGGGGCATTATCTTGGTGAAACTCCTTTGATCACTCGGTGTGTATAATAACTGAGTGATGTCCTCTAGGTTGATGTTGGGCAACAACGAGCTCAGACGAGATGGTAACACTCTCATGTGAAAGTCGTAGTGTCTCTAATGGCAGATGCTAGAGGATGTCATGATCAAGGACGAGATGTGAAGCCAGGCGTCGCTCAAAAAAAAGTCACACGCATAGTCTTTATTCGTGGTGTGGTGAAAAGAGCCAGGGTGTGTGGATGACCTTGTTAAGGGGTGACCAAGGGGCAAACATGAATAAACGGGATGTTTTAAAACGTTTGAGACTGTTTTCAAGTTGCTCGGAAGGCTTGGGGCCCTCAAGTTAGAGATTAGTGTTTTGTGTTTTGAGCATTGTTGCTAGGTAAATCTTTATGTGGACATAAGTGTTGCTTAGAAAAATATATGGCCCAAAGAATGCTATGCATTGCCCGCACTCATCTTGTACTTGCTTGGCTCACTGTTTTTCTTAATTTGCACGGACTCTTGTAAGTGTTGCTCGGAAAACCTCTATTTTGGTAAGTCTGATACTATGTTCCATGTATCTAATTATTTCTTGTCTTCATCTTCATTTATATTTAAATTCTGTCTTAGTTGTCACCTATTGAGATTTTTTGAAACCTCATCCCGGTAGTCCCACTATGGTCCTGCTCTTCGAAATCGTAGATTTGACGCAGTTGGAGATTTTAGTAATAGTTATGGACAAGGAAATTTGACGCAGTTGGGAGATTGAGGATTGGGGGCCTTTCCCCTCTATCATGTTGTTATGTTTTAATTTCTGTTGAACTAGATGAATTTATGATTTATTTAACTTATAATTTGGATACATGTGAGTTATGAATATTGTAGTTATGTTGTTATTAATGCTTCTCTGGCACTGACATCTAAGAATATTCCATGACCCTCTTATTGTTCTGCTTGGAATTAACTATACACTTATTTAATGAGCATGTTAGCACACACTCTGTTATAAGCGAGGGGTGTGTGAGCCGTGCAGTGAACATTATGGCACTCTAGATTCTCGGTAGTTCCCTGGCGAGGGCCCATTATACTCAAAATGCTAACCGGTCGGCTAGATTCCTCATTTCTGCGAGCCAGGCATGCGCCTATAAGTTATAGTTAGGGCCATAATCGAGCTGAGTTGAGCAAGTCTTTGGCTTGCCGAGCTTGGCTCGATTCAAAATACTCAAGCTCGAGATTTTTATTTATTCTTTGTTCGAGCTTGACTCGGTAAGTTAAACTTCCAACTCGAGCTCGGGCTCAAGCTCATCCCAAAAAGGAGCTTAACTCGAATTGTTTATTTTTTATTTTTATTTTTTTAATTAGATTTAATAATTAATAAATTAGATAAATAAAAAAATAAAAAAAATAAAAAATTTAATAATGAATTTGTATAACTAATAAGTAGAACCTATATTGAATTATAAGATTTTAAAAATTTGTAAATAATTAATTTCAAACTTGTTGATATTTATCCATAAGAACAATATATTATATGCTTATATAAATTATTAATACATACACATAATATAATAGCATATATCTATTTCATATATGATTCTCATATACTAGTATATTAAATTATTAAATCTTATCGACTAATTATTGTACAAACTATAAAATATAGGTATGAAGTATATTCAATAGATAGACATAAGTAATTAGGCTACATATTATATATTTAATTAACAAATGCTATGCTTATATTATTAGCTAATACATATATATATGTATATATACATAGGTGTATGTATATATTTATCAATTCATGACTGAGCTTTAATCGAGTTGACTTGGGCATAAACAAGCGAGCTTTAACGAGCCTTAGCCGAGTCGAGTCGAGTATGTGTCATTTACAAATTGAGCGGGTATCTGCTTTCACGGACGAACTTTTTGTTTTTCACAAGTCGAGTTCTATTTGAGTTTAACTGGACGAGTACCGAGCAGACTATCCACAGACTGGTTCATTTACAGCCCTAGCTACACTCACACAAGTCGTATTGGATTGTAGCGAAATTATTAAGGGAGATTAGTTGGAGACTAATTTATAAGTACCACAGATGTACTAAATAGATCTTCATTAATAGTAATAGCCATAAGTCACTATCATTTCGTCCCAAATATAGTTACAGACTATCATCAGTTTCTTACTTATATCAAGATGTATTGAGCCATAGAATCTTCGTCTCTTAATTATAATAAACATCTTAAATACAAGATAAGCATTAATGGAGACAGGCCTTTGTAGATACTCTTCAGGCTAGGCAAGCGCTTCTTTCTCATGATAATTCTCTTGGGTAATATCTGCATCAAGTTCTAGGGCCTCACAAACAAAATTGTAGATGAGCCACCATATTGAGATTTCTACGAAACCTCAATAAGCTAAAACCCATCATAATACTAATAATGAGAGATAATGGCAATGAATATGCATGTAGCAGTTCATGTAAATAAAACTGAGGACACACATATTTTGCATATTTGGCGAGGAATCACTCTCCAAGAAAAACACATATGTTGAGGTATGGCGAGGAATCACCTTGTAACACCCCAACTGAAAGGCCTATTAAGACTTGACCTTAGCTCCCATAATCCTAGTTAGTGTAAGATGATGATTATATTTTTGGAAAAATTTTAGAGATTAATTTTTTTTAGCATAAGAATCACACTTTGAGTTTAGCTAGAATTGTTGGAAGAGTTTTAGTATTTTATTTTTCGAATAACCACCAAGTGGCCAATAGTGGTATGACACTTGGCATTATTAATGGGCTAAGCAAAAATAGCTAAGTTTGGATGGATTTAGAGGTAAGTCCAAGAGTGTTTAATTAAGAACCCTCAATCACTAAGGATGTGATGGGCTAGGAATAGGTGCCATAAGCCTAGACCCAATTGGAATTTATAAGGTTTAAGGCCCACCTTGAAGAACCTTAGAAATTAAACCCAATATGTAGTAGGCATGAAGCATTTGGGCCTAACTTGGTGAGAGTGAAGGCCTTTGGCCCAAACTAAGCCCCTCAAATCTGGACATAAGGTCCATATAATAACCCACTCCAAACCCACATCCAAGCCTTACACAAATGGCCCAACAAGCCCATCCCACAAGGCTCCAGCCTTGTCTTTCATTTTTATCCTTCTAATTGAAGCCCACATACACCATACCATTGGTTTCCCTCAAGCCCAAGATGTGCCACATGCCCTAGGGTTCCCACCTAACTAGGGTTAAGTTGCTAACTTGAGTTAACAAGTATTAATCATCTCACACATGATTAGTAACCTCTAAACCATGTTTTAAGCTTAATTTTTCTTTAATTCATTTCCCACATTTATAATCTTAAATTTGTAGTTTTTATTGTTGATTTTCATTGTTCTTAGATTAATTTAGAAGTTTAGACTTGGCCCAACACATGTCAATAGAAGCAAAGCCATGGCAATGCCCAAATCACCACCAATCTGGACCTAGGTACACCTTCTTATGCACTTCATCAAACCAGCCCCTAGCCCACGCCATCTCCAACATATTTTCAATTGTAATTGCACCACTCACACCTCACCACATCACCCAAGGTTTAGAACTAGCATTGGGCGAAATGGCTCCAAGAAAACAAACCAAAATCCAACTATTTCCTTAGAACACCAAGTTGGAACCAAACCGAATGACCTTGGTGACTTCATGAATTTCCTGCTCTTCCTTGAGCCCTCTCCACATGCCACCACCCATCCCCTCCAATCCCTAGAGCACCCTCAAAGCACTCATGAGCTTATTGACCATTTTATTCCCCAAAGAAATGCCAAACCGATTGGGAATTGAGAGACTTTACTCATGTCACTTGGCTAACACCATCACTTTTTTCCATTTTCTTCTCATGTATGATCACATGGCAGCCAATCCAGCCTTCTTTCCTCACCTAAAAAGGCTCCAAATGAAGGTCATATTACCTAAAAAATAGACCACAAAGATGAGACAAACAAGTAAGCAAAAACTGGCCAGCTTTGAAGACCCCTACCCGTCGGCTACTAGCATGACCTCACCATGCAATCCTTTGCATTTTTGTTTTTATTTTCTGCATTATGGCAGCACCTGCACCCACATAATGTAAGGTAGCATCTGAAACATAGAAATGATGAAGTGTTTGAACACTATTGACCTACACAAGTGATAATACAAGCTGAAACTTGCATCACCACACTCCACCACCCACTTCAACCAATCCCAAGCCCCTTCTTCATCCAAAGCCAACTTCCCCCACCCTTCTTCAAGCCTATAAATACCTCCTTCACCCCCCCCCCCCCCCCCCCCCCCCTCATTTCCTCACACCATTCCTCCAAGCCTTTGCTTGAGTTTTGAGAGCATTCTCCTCTTAGTGTGCAAAGAGAGTGAAACCGAGTGAGTTTGTGAGAGTTCTTGGGAGAGGTTGTGTTGGGAGCTCTATATGGCCACAAATTTTGTAAGTAACTGTAACGACCCTGCCTAATAATTCTAAGGTCGAGATATTAATAATTTTTATTGGGCCTAAATTATATTTAATGGGCCATATTAGATAAGCCCACGAGCAATAAGTTATTGAGGTTGATTAAAAGTTTTAATTAGGCTCAATAACTAGGTTAAATATCATTTATTATTTATTAAACGAGTTTGTCACCTTTTAGAATTTGAAAATTGGCCATTAGAAATTTATTTCAATTTAAAATCATCACTAATTGAAGTCCCCTACGTAGTCTGAGTCAGTGCCAATCCTATATTGAATGAACTACTAGATCATATTTTTAAATTCAAACTCTCTTATTAGAAGATCATGACTGAGTGTTCAGTAGATTAGTGTCACTACATGTATTAACCGAGTCCAACTCAAGCTAGTCATCACTCTCTCTCAAAGTTCTCTATAAATATCTCATTTCTTTGTGTTATTTGGAAAACAGTCCAGCACCGTGATTGATTCGGTCGAAAATTTTAGGAAGTAACACTACAAGGTAAGTAGCTTGATCATAAATTAAAATTAGCATACGTTAGATAGTTATACATATTATTATTAAAGCCAGTTCTTTGAAAGCCAATGTTTACGTACCACGAATGCCATGATATTTGCAAGCATGTCATTCATCATGTTTCATTTCTTATATTATAGATATGTATGTATTATGCATCTCACGTTGCATAATACAAGTAAGCTCGCATAAGATCAAGTGTAAAATAAGCTCAGAATAGTTAATCAGATGGCCATTTAAATGCATGGTACCAATGCGAATTTATGGGTGGACGTGCAAGCCACGGACCTAAGTGTGGTCCACATAGTATGTTAGAATACTGTTAGCGGCTCCCCTTGCTGCCGGGAGATTTGGAACCGGTGCACAACCTTGCACACAGGGTTAAGTGTGTGGGCTAGTATGACAAGTAATAAAATTTAGATAAGTCAAGATAAGGCATGCATGCATGTTAGAGCATACGTATGAACAATCATGATTTTAAGTTCTCAGCATAAAATATTTTATAGAAAAACCTTATGTTAAGTATGTTTACGTTGTGATGGGTTTCTTACTGAGTCATCGACTCATTTTAGTTTGTTTTTATATTTTTAAACCACCCCAGGTCAGAATATTTAGGAAGATAGAGCTGCAAGATGACACTTAGTCTAGGGAGGCGCAACAGCGGCCTAAATCATGTACAGACATTTCAAGTTATGATTTTTATGCCACGGACTTTCAGAAATTTTAATAAATATTTCTATGCACTCTCTCATTTATGATTTCATTATTTTAATACAAAACGACTTTATTAGTTTCTGCCTATAATTCTGGAGCTCGGCCTCCCATAATTTGAGATTACAGTCTTCTAAGACCCATGCCCTAATCGAGGATGTTGATCATTTCAATATGTACAAATCATGTTTTAAGTATTTGGGACATTATTAGTTTGGTGCATAGTATTGCTAAAAAAAAATTTATCCGCTACAAATATTGCATATTACTACATGCATGTTAGGAACATTGCATCTTTATCTATCATGAACGGGGTCAGGTAACCTTGTGTTGCATGTCCTGACGCTTCATATGTTCGTCCGATTCCAAGCAGAATCTGGGGCCGTCACACTTCTTGAGGAAGTTTCCAACCACCCATGGCAAGCTATACACTGCTCCTAACAGCCCCAAAATGTTGCAAGATGTGAAGGCCAAAGGCCACCTCACCACCACCCTTCTCTTGGAATTTTCCTTGACTGAAAACCACTCACTATTTGCACCTTTTTGTGACCTAATCACCATACCTCAAAATGTCATACAAGGCCAAACCATCCGTTTCAAAAGTACTTGAGGCGTGTAGGTCACCACTTCCCTCACTTCACCACTTTTCACCCCATTCTGGGAAATAAACCCTTTGAAGCATTCTCAGGCAGATTCTAGAGGATGTTTTGCATGCCATTTTTGGAACCTTTGTAAGTATCTTCTCACAATGATTCATTCATAAAATTTATCTACATGTTAGGATGCTAGTTTAAAGATTTTTGGCGTTGGTTTCAAAGATGTGAATTTTTATGTAAGAGATTATACGGTTGGGTCAAAAGTTTGACTTTTTAGTTAGATCCATGTCTTGAATTATTTTTAGCCATGTGATTTTAAGTTTAATGCTTGGATCTACTTTAGGACACATTTTTAAATCATGTGATATTTTGGTTTGAAGATCTCACAGTAGAATGCCTTGAGTCAAGCATTTGATCAAAGCTAGTTGGGAAAGAAATTATGTTTTTGTCTAAGGGTAGAAGCCAAGTGCTTCATGTGCTATTTTGTAATTTTTGGTGACTTTTATGTGTTGATTCAAAGCATGTTAGTTCTTAGGAATGTGTTATGAACATGTTAGAATAAAGTTTTGGATTATTGGAGTTCTTGGAAATGTTTTGAAAAAGGTCATACCTTGAGATTTAGGAGTTGTATTTTAGTCAAAAAGTTTGGATCTTTTTACTTTAAGAGTTTTGTGATTATGTGAAGTATAGTTTTGTTGGATGTTTTAAACATGTTTTTAAACTTAGGATATGAAGATCTTTGTTGTAATATTTCGGTTTGATCATGAGTTTTGGAGTTGGATAAAATTGCAACAAAAATCAAAGAGAAATGGCCTTTGATAGTTTAGGCCCTATGGTGTTTCTCATAGTTGTGTTTGGTTTTAATTTTTTCTAAGTTGATATTTTAGTTCACAAGAAAAAATTTACATGAGAAATGTAAATTTTGATGATTTTTAGAGTTAGGATATGAAAATTTTAAGTTAGGGGTAAAATTGTCATTTTTCCTGTGATGCCCCCAAATTCTGCTTGGGATTGGACGGACATTTGAAGCGTCGAGACATGCAACACAAAGTTACCTGCCCCCGTTCATGACATATAAGATGCAATATTCCTAACATGCATCTAGCATTATGCAATATTCGCAGCGGATAATTTTTTTCTTTAGCAATACTATGCACCAAACTGAAATATCCCAAATACTTAAAACATACTTTACACATAATGACATACTTAAATACTGATATCACAACACTAGTCCAAAATGATTGTGATCAAAAGAGTGATGGAGATTGAACTCTACAAATACAAGTAGTAATCTGAGGTAACTACTGTACTAACACCTAGGTCGCACCGTCGCTTAGTCGACCGTTTCTAGTTGGTCGATTCCCGATTCTCCTTCAAATCCTGTAATAAGATCTATCATTCGGGGGGAATGGTAGTTGGGACTACCACAGTGAGATTTGATTACAAATCTCAGCAAGTTAATAGGAAACTTTCACACAGGTTAATGATGCATGCATGGCAGTAAAAGCATGAATGCATAATCAAATCAATAGAAAACATAACATATCCTGGCATAACATGGCATGAAATAATAAGCATAACGTAACTTGACAATACATGGCATGAGCTGACATAACTTGAACTGGAACTTAAACTTAACTTGACGTGACATGATATATACTTGAACTTAAAACATAACATAGACTTGAAACATAGCATGAACGTGAACATGCATAGTTTAAACATGAACATAACATAAACCTGAGCATGACATACCATAAATGTGAACTTGGAACATAATGTGAACGTGAACATAACATAACATGAACTTGAAACATATTCTTGTCTCATGGGATTACCATGATTGCGTGAACATAAACTTGAACATAACATAATATGAAATATGACTTGAACTTGGAATCTTATTCAATAGACTTAATCATTAAAGTGACCATATGGGTGCTATACAGGTCCCCCTGAGCCGTGTGTCCCTGCCGATTACCGCATCACATTACAGGTTTCTATACCAGCTGTGAGTGCGTTAATACGTACTCCACAGTTGTTGTGGCCCCACGTATTCTGCGTGTCACAATTGCTGTGTCTCACGTAGTGTATGCTCCACAGTTGTTGTGGCCCCATACTTCATGCTCCACAGTTGTTGTGGTCCCATGACTTATTTGTTTGTGCCACACTTGCTGTGGACACACGTAACATAAAGAGTGGCACCATCGGCGTTAGTGCCTGGCACGCTCTGATGACCAGCTAATTAGGCCTCATTTGCAACCTGTTGACTGTACTTCGTCAACCCAGGGAATTTCACACCTATTTAGACACTCCAGCGTGAACAAAGGAGTTCCACTAGGATATTACCCCATCCTAGCGCTTAGGGTCGTGATTGACATGAATAACTTAACCGGAATACATGTCATTTCGTAACGTGACGTAACATGAACGTGACATAAAAGACAGAAGTCCTGACGTAGCATAACGTGACATGAACGTAAGATGACAGACATGACATACTTTGAGACATAAATGTAACAGAAAACATTTCATAACATGGCATACATGTAACAGGCAACATTTCGTAACATAGCATACCATGTAACATACAACATTTCTTAACATGGCGTAACATGTGACAGTGAATATTACGTGACATGAAATACATGTAACATATGGCATATTTAACTTAACATGACATACTTGCAATGTATAGCAATACATGACAGAATATCTTGTGTAACAGATGAATAATTCATGACAGAATAAATTCTGTGTAACAGATAAATATGTAATGACTTGACAAGGCACATATGATAACATGCATACATACACTTTAGGTTCCCTTACTTATCACACATACACATTAAATTGATAGTAAGTTAAAAGCTAACTTACCTCGATCTTCGCGCTTCGAGACAAAACTCAAGTGCGATCACGAGAAACTGAAAGTAGCGATTTCTAAAAATTAGAACTTAATCAATAACAATTAGGAATATGGAGAAATATCAACTTAGAGTAAAATTACCATTTTACCCTCTACATGTGGCAAAATGACCCTAACTTAAGGATTTTGCATCCTAACTCCAAAAATCACCAAAATTTACATACCTTATGTAAATTTTGTCCTAAACTCAAATATCAATTCAGAAAAATTTAAAACTAAACACAACCATTAAAACTCTATAGGGCCAAAACTTACAAGGCTATTTCCCTTGATTTTGTTGTAATTCTTTCAAATTTCAAAACTTATGATTAAACCAAAATTTTTCTTCTACTATACTCATAACATATTCTTAAGAATAATCATGTTTTGAATCATGAACAAAAGTCATCAAAATCACTAAAACCATACTTGAACTTTTTGGTTTCTCTTCTAAGTTCAAAACAGATTTTTGTTTCTAACTTGTTTTGATCAACCTCTTGATCCATGACTTATAAAGATGTGATCTTCAAAAATAACATCACATAGTTTAAAAAGGTGTCCTAGAACAGATCCAAGCATCAAACTCAAAATCACATGGCTAAACATCAACCAAAACATAAATTTAGCCAAGAACATCATCACTTTGGCCTAATAGAATATCTCCTTGCATAAAATTTCCTATCTTCGAAACTAACATCAAATATCTTCAACATAACATTCTAACATGTATATAAGAGGCTTAGGATCTTCCAATAAAAATATCAAAGCCATTGGAATAAGATTAAACCATTAAAGATTTAAACTTTCTCAAAACAGAAACTGTTTTTCCTTTTCCAGTTTCTAAGTTTCTAGACCTAAGAAAATATTTCACCAAAACTTTTAATCATGCAACAAATCCTCCACCAATAATCATATACACATGTTAACAGTACTCCATAAAAATTTTGGGCCAAGATCTATTCATTAGCTTGGTCAAAAACTCCAAAATATAACACAGTCTCCAGTTTATCTCCCAGAATGACCTTTCTGGGGTCTAAACAACTTTTTACCAACCAAATGATCTCCAAATGGAACGAATAAGATATGAACGTAAACTAGACTCCAAAAGAAACACCTTTCATGAAGTAAAATTTGCGAGAAAATACTTACAAAAGCTTCGAAACGGGCGTTCAAAAGAGGTAAGAAAAACGTTCCGAGAGTGTCTTTTGTATTTTATGAAGGAAAAGTGTAAAGGAGAGTTGCTTTTCTTGGGAAGTGGACTGGAGAGCTTATTACACAAGCTATGTAAAGTGATAGGACTGAAGGAATGGTTGAGTGTTGGCCTTTTCTTCTCATAAAAATCAGACCAAGATCTTTTCTCAAGGTGGAGTGTGAGAGTGAAAGAGTGAGGTGGCCCTTTAGCTTTGTCTTTCAAGAACCTTCTAGGCCCTTCTTGTAAAGATCTGGCCAGCCAAGTGGGGGTACAAAACGTAGCCATGAAGCAATCCTATGGTGACCAAATTCGTGGGCCTTAATGGGCCTAAACCGAATGGGCCTAAATTTTGGGGTTTAAAGAGGGTTTGAGTTGCTATCAAGCCCAAATCCAATATCACTTGGTCCAATCAATTTCTCAACGTTAACAAGGTTGGATAATGATGTTCTAACACAAATTTGAAGGATTAATAGCATGTGGAAGTGATTTAATCAAGTGATTAAACACAATGCTATAAATCGGATTAGAAAATGTTTAGAGGCCAACTTTAGGGTTTTGGGGAAATCGTTTAGGGTTTCGATTTCAACAAAGCTTTTGGGCTTTCAATTGGATTCCCACCATTTAGGGTTTCACTAGGATTGAAAACCTCTTTGGTCTGGCACAATTTGGTTGAGCAGATGAAACAAGGTTTTGCTTAAGTGGCATGATCTCACACCTTGATTCCTTCAAATCCAACAAACATTCCTCATGGTGCCAAGTGTCTAATATTATTCACTAAGTGTGGCTAAGATCTTGCCAAGTGTCCAAATAAAACTTCTCTAATCTAATTTGGACATTCTACACTATGATTTTGAAATACTGCAATTGGTGCGCTTATCAAGGTTACTATTCACTCCAAAAAAGTGAATCATAAACTTAACACTAAAAATTTCTAAATATTCATATTAACCTACAGTGAAAATATTATACCGAAATTCAACCTCGAAGTGCCCCTAAAAATAATTTCACAATTTCCAACAGACGTTTCGTCCGGAATTATGAAAATAGGATATTATGCCATAAAATTCTAAATAATCCACTGAGTCTAATGGTGTGGACCATAATGCATTCTGACACTTCTAACCACCTCAAATAAATAAAACTTATATTTCTAGCACCATAGTGAGTGATAATACTGACTATGTTGACAGACTAAAACCTATGCGATTGGTCGATTCGTAAGAACTTATGGAGTTTTCACGAGATTCCTAAAGTCAATAGAAATTCCATCAATGAATTTCTAGCGGGCTGTTACATTTCCACATGTAGAGAGTAAAATGGTTATTTTACTCTAAGTCAACATTACTTAATGTTTCTAATTGTTAGTGATTTAACTTCTACTTTCCCTACTTACAGTTCTTCGTGTTTCATGCTTAATCCCTATAATGTGACTATCACTGTAACTTAGTTTCTAACTTACTGTCAGATTACAGTGTATGTGTTTTGGTAAGGGAACTATTGGTTATATACTTATGTTATCATATATGTCATGTCATGGTATGTCACTACACATTTATCTGTTACTCATATTATATTCTAACACAAAATATTCATTTGTTACACATATTATATTTTGTCACGAAATAGTTATCTGTTAGACGTTATGCCACGTCACGTAATGTTATATGTTACGTGTTATTCCATGTCACGTATGGTGTCAACATGTTATGTCATGTCACGTAATGTTATCTGTTACACGTTATGATATGTCGTGTAATGTTATATGTTACATGCTATGCCATGTTACCTATTGTTTATCTGTTTCATGTTACATAAAGTCATGCATCTCACGTATATATCACGTTACGTATGTCATGTCATTTGTTATTTCGCTTCCTGTCACGTAATGTCTTGAGTATAGAGTGTGTTTCTAAAACAGTATTTTCTTAGTCAGTCATGCTTAGGATACTCGTGATGTAATCACTATGATTGTCTGAGCATCTCCATTTATAATTCACGCAAGGTACTTTCGGTGTATTCATTTTGATTGTTAGAATACCTCTACTCAAATGCTTATGGTGTAATCATTCTGATTGTCAGAGTATTACTAGGTACTCGTGTAATCATTCTAGTTGTTAGGGTATCTCATTTAAAATACTCATGGTGTAATCATTTTGATTATCTGAGTATTTCTGATAGAATATATTGAGTGGAATCAGTCTAATTGTTCACTATTCCTGAGGAAACAACTGGCAAAATCATTTTGATTGTCAGAGTTCATGTTTAAGTTCATGTTCAAGTTTAGTTTATTGAAAAAGATTCCAAGTTCATGTATTTCACATTCAGGCTTATGTTATTCAAGTTCAAGCTCATGTTACGTTAAGTTCAAGTTCATGTTATTCAAGTTCAAGTACAAGTTCAGTTCATGTTTTAAGTTCACGTTCAATCATGTTTCAATTTACGTTAAGTTCATAATCAGCTTTAGTTCAAGTTCAGTTTATGTTCACGTTCATATTTAAGTTCTTGTCCAAGTCAGCTCATGTTCAAGTTCATGTTATGTCAATTCAAGTCTCAGTTAAGGTCATGTTATGTCAAGTTTAGTTTGAGTTCAGTCTATGCTCAAGTTCAAGTCATGTCAGTTCATGCTATGTTAAATGTCAAGTCACGTCAAGTTTATTTATGATCATGTATGCATTCATGCTTTTACTGTCATGCATGCATATTTGACCTGTATGTTAAGTTATTTGTTAACTTGCTAATCAAATCTCACTGTGATAGTCTCAACTACCATTCCCTTTAGAATGATAAAGCATGTGTCAGGATCAGAAGGCGCACCAAAGGTTGACCGACTGGCGACAATCAATTAGACAGCAACGGCACGACGCAGAGCTCATAATCTCAATGCTCCTATTTATCATTAGTACTATGACATCCTTGATTGAGTTGCGCGAGCTATTCAATGGATTAGCTTAGTAGTTGTTTTAGTTCCTACTTGTACTTAAGGAGCTCAGTCTCTAGTACTCTTATGATTATATACCTTTTGAACTCACGATGTAACAAGAAGGTCTTCCACTTTAATGTTTATAGATTATCTTTTAAGTAATTGGGATATCTTTAGTTTGGTGCATAGTATTGCTTAAGAAAAAAATTATCCGCTACGAATATTACATACCGTTAGATGCATGCTAGGTGCATTGCATTCTTAATTATCATGAACAAGGGTAGGTAACCTTGTGTTGCATGTCCCGATGCTTGAAGTTTTCTCAAATCCCAAGCAGAATTTGGGGGGTGTTACACTAAGCATCAAAACTAAGATCACATGGCAAAATTTGTATCAAAACATATATTTACCCAAAAACCTCAAATACAATACCTATCCAACCCTTTTCAAGCATGAAAGTTTGTATCTTTAACACCAAAACCATAAATCCTCAAACTAACATCCTAACATGTAAGTAAAGTCCTAGGAGCATCATATGTGAAAATTAAAGACATTGGAGCATGCTTTCGCAACAAAAGATTCAAGCTTAGTTAAAACAAAATCTGTTTTCAAACTCCTAGTTTTCAACTTCTTAGGTCTTTGCAAAACTCCAATAAAGAACTTATAACATGTAACAAATCTTCATCAGACTTGTGTATTAGCATGTTAAATATAATTCATAAAAAAATCAAACCAAGATCTAGTTAATAACTTAGTCAAAATCATCAAAATATCACATATTGTCTAGACTATTGCCTGGAATGACCACTTCATACTTACACCAACTTTTCACCCATCAACACTATTGCCCGGAATGACCATGAAAATCATTAAAAAAACATACAAAAAAAAAAACTAGACTCGAAGAGGAACAACTTATGGGTAGGGTACTTCACGTGGAGACACTTACAATAGCTTCAAAAGTCGAGCAAGATAAGCCAGAAAAATTGTCTGAGAACTCCTCTGGTTTTTTTTTTTTTTTCCAAAGAGCCGGACACCACTAAACGCAGCCCCGTCCCAATTTTATTGAAGAAAAACCTCGCTTATGGTGGAGGAATACCGTGGAACAAACAAAAAAATTATCCAACACCAAAAATAGACAAAAACCAACCCAACGCCCAAAAACCATGGAAAAACTAAAGAAAATATGAGACCATTACTTCCTTAGGGAAGGACATCCCAAAGCATCTGACCTAATAATGCCCCTCAATAGCCTCGATATGCACTCACCAGGTAAGAACATCCTAGTGAGACCCTCCTCACCTTTCCTTGCCAAAAACTCCGTTGCCTTGTTACCTTCTCTAAATTGATGCACCACTAAGAATTGAACTCCATCTAATTCTTGAAGGAGAGCATCCCAATAATCCCAAAGATACCATAAATTACAACCTCGCTTCTTCACCCAATCCACCACTACCTTAGAATCACACTCGAAAATAACATTTAGGCAATTCATCTCTTTACAAAGTCGGACCCCTTGAAGTAAAGCTCTCAATTCAGCCTCATTGTTCGTTCCGAAACCGTAATGAGCAGAAAAACCTGCTATCATCCGCCCCCTATGGTCCTGCAAAACACCACCCCCACCACACTTCCCTGGATTACCACGACAACTTCCATCCACATTTAATTTCCACCATCCCATAGGTGGTTTTAACCAAGCAACTTGCAGTGGATTACGTGCTACCTGCTCCGGGATATTTATATCCAAAGCCTTCAAAACCTGTGCATCAACTTTAGAGATCTTCTTGGCATGCAAACCATTAGCCAAAATACCCAGTCATATCCGAACAACTCTCCAAACTTCCATAGCACTAGATTCAACTCCCTCCATCCTAGCTTGACAGCGTCGACGCCATAACTTCCAAGTAATAACACTTGGTAACAGGCCCACTAAAATACTCTTCTGCATTCCTCGTTTAGCACACGCCATCCAAGCTTCCACCCGGTGCACCTAGGTCCTGGATTGTACACCAATGCCCAGCGCTAGTGAAGCACAACGCCAAACCTGCTCTGCAATCTCCCCAATAGCAAGCACATGATCTAGAGTTTTGGTCTGTGGAAGATGACAGCAGTTATGCTTTGAAGCCATAACAACTCCATGGGTCTGCACCTTAGTGTCTGTTGCTAATAAATTAAATCGTGCCCTCCACATACAAACTGATATTTTCTTTGGCAAATATTTACTCCATATCCAATCCATCCAACCATGATAAACTCCTCTCACTCGGATTAACTCCCATGCGCTAGCTATTGTAAACTCTCCCCCCACAGTAGGTTTCCAGATCAAGATATCTTGCCCAGTGCGCCCTACAACAATTTCCGTCATCACCTCCTCTGCCAACTCCTCACCAATAAGCTGCTGAAGCCTGTCACCGTCCCAATTATTCCCAACCCATACATCTTTAATTTTTAATGAAGGTGTATCAACTACCCCCACCAAATTGCACAAAGTGCCATTTGAAAACCACCTATCAAACCAGAAAGATGAATTCCCCTCTCTCACTCGAACCTTGGACGCCTCACATACATCCTGCATAACAGAGACAATAGATCTCCAAATTCTCGAACTATTGTTTCTAGCTACCATCAACGAAGCATGCTGTCCTCTTCCGTACTTCGAAGCCATGAATTGAGTCCACAATGAATCCACCGACAAAATACTCCTCTGGTTTTCTCTCCAAGAAAGGCTTGAAAGTGACCAAATGCATGGGGAATGGATAAGGAAGACACTTAAGCATATGGAAGGGTGATAAGAGGTGTGTGAAAGACACTTTTAGTGATGAGGTGTCAGCCACAACCAGGTGCAAAACCGTGTGCTGTTGCCTATGGTCTTCTGCCAGCTGATGTCGTGTGAGAGGGAGGGAGTGAGGTGGCTTTTGGTCTTCCCATCAATCACTATTTGGGGCTGACTTGGGCAATGAAAGGATTGCCATGGCAAGGGGGAAACTTCCTCCACAAGCCTTACCTTGTTGTCTCAATTTTGTGGGTCTTAATGGGCCTTAACCGCGTGGGCTTCCATTTAGGATTTCGATGGAGTTTGGTTGGGGTTTGGGTTGCTGTCAAGTCCAAATCTAATTTTTCTTGGATAAAATTAACTAGGATTAAAAAAAACAAATAAGACTATAATAACATGAATTTAAGTGGTTAATCGCATGTGGAAGTGATTAAACGCTAAGCTAAAATCGAGTTCAATTAGGGTTCAGAGGCAAACTTTTAGGGTTTAGAGAAACCATTTGGGGTTTCAGTTTTTACTAAGATTTTGGGGTTTAATTCTATTCCAAGTGTTTAGGATTTTTCTGGGGTTGAACCCTCTTTGTTTTGGCATAAATTGGATGGTTGGATGAAATTGAGTTTTGCTTAGGTGACATGAGCTCAAAGATTGATTTCCTTCACAATTTCATCTCATGGTTCCCCTTGGTGCCAAGTGTCCAATACTATTCACCAAGTGTGGCTAAGATCTTGCCAAGTGTCGAAATAAAACTTCTCTAACCTAATTTCGACATTCCACATTGTGATTTTTGAAAAACATTGATATAGGTGCTAACATCGAGGCTACTATTCACTGAGAAAGTGAAAAATAAACTTTACACTATAAAATCCTAAATAATCATACGAAACTATTAGCATACTTCGTTTCATGAAATTTAACTCCGAAGTGCCTCGAACAACTGTTGTCTAGAAAATGAAAATTGTTTTATTGGGCCATAAAATCCTAAATATTCAGCTGAGACTAATGGCACAGACCGTTTCTCATTCTCACACTCCTAAGTACCACAAATAAATAAAATCACATTTTTGGCATCATAGGGAGTAGTAAGATTGACTATGTTAACAGACTAAAACCTACACGATTGATCGATTCGTGAAAACTTTTCAAAATTTTCACGAAGTTCCTAAATCCTAAAGAAATTCATCCGTTGAATTTCTGGTGGACTATTACACTATGGGCTAAGGGGGGGAGGGGGTTTACCCCCTAACAGATGCATACGATTCTTAGGCCGGCTTGTTCAACAATAAGGCCTTAAGAATCTTTAAGTTAAATTGTGACATAGGTAGCCCGGAGAAAACTATAGAAAAATAAATTCTTGGAGCAAGTCCTCGATTTTTTGTTTTGATTGTATTAAGTAATGAAGATTTCAGAATGCGAAGTGACAAGTGTGAATTTTATGTGATTTTTATTACTCTTTTATTTATGAATAATGTAAGTTTTTCTTCAGTTCTATTGATTTTATTTTATTTCTATATATTTTTCTTTATTTTCTTGGATTTGAATGAATGAGAAGATTTAGTGCGAAATGAGAGAATTTTGGTACAAAAGAAGAGACTACAGAGCCAGACCGACGAGAGACAACGAGATCTGAAAAGGCAAGAAGACTTACCTTTCAGTAGGCGAATAGTCTTTCCTCTTAGTAGGTGAGAAGACCCAATCGCGATCAGTCTAAACGACCAACTTAAGCAACCAACCTAAATGACATCGTGGGCAACAACTAAAAAAGACGATCAGCTTTACCGCTCGGTAGGTTGGCGAGAGGGTTTTATCATCCCAGTCGGGAGTCTTTCCTCTAGGGTATATTCTTGTTTTCAAATAAGCGACCGAGATGTGGTCACTGCCGACGAGACTTATGGAGCTGAATTTCTAAAGCTACCACTTAAGGAACCACCCAAGCTTGAACTCAAACTGCTTCCATCAAATTTAAGGAACGAAGATGCCGAGGAGATCACCAAGGAGTACACGACTGCACCTTCAAGGGGAGCATCTCTTACCTTCTCTCATTCTTTGTTTTAGTTTTTCTTCATGTTTCCCATTGAGGACAATGTGATATTTAAGTTTGGGGAGAAAGGATATTATTTATTTAAAAAAATAATAATAATAAGAATAATAGTAATAAGAATAATAATAATAAAAACAATAATAATAAGAATAATAGTAATGATAAAAACAGTATGGTTTGATGAATAAAAAGCCTATGATAAGAATATTGTTGAAATTGATTATAATTTTTAGAAAAATTCTCATTGTTTAAGTCTAGTTGTTAATTCTTTACTTGATTTACTTAATTTGATATTTTCTATGTTCAATGAATGTTTCTTATGATCATTAATCGTTTTCAATACCTAGATAAATTTTATGTGAATTTTGTAAATTTGTATGTTCTCAACTTACTCTAGAACTTGTTTGATTACACTCGAGGTGAAATCCTAGACAGAATATTACTAGGGAAATGATTAAGTCATTCTTTGGACCGATTGAGCCTTTCAAGCTTACCTGTTTATTATTGTTATCCCTAACCACCCCTTTGAGCTTTATTGAATTATATTTTGGCCTTACAATTTTCTTTCCTGTAAATCTCATATTGCCTGCCCAATTTGAGCTTAAAGACTAATTTTCTTACATTTCAAGAGAACTAATTTACACAAAGTCATAGACTCACAAGAGCATGAAAGAAAGAGATGTAGAAGCTCTACAATTAAAGTTAATTATAGCCATATTATCAAAATCATAAGTGTAACAACCCAATCCTAAGATTAGGCCATAAGATAAGTTTTATGTATTTCTCTTATAATCATCATCATCATCATTTAAAATTCCACTAGAGTTTTGGTTTGAATTTAAATCTTATTTCTTCCTATCTCCACCCGTTAGCCTCATCTCTTGATTTTATAGTTCTAACCTCATACTAATCCTTATCTCCTAATTGGTAAATCCAAATCCTAATGGAAACCAACTCAAAAATCATATCATCAATCCTCTCTTTTGCCTCTATAAAAGCTCACGAAGCCTCTGTATTAAATACAACACAAAACAACAGACCTTCCTATGCACGTCTCAGCCCATGCTTCACCCCTTCCCTCCCCATCTTCTATTAAATCACTGAAACCTTTGTATAGAAACAAGAACCTTACACACATAGCCATCGTAGCAGCCTCAACTGAGAACCCATCAGCAGTGCCGTCAACCTTGTTAGGCCAAGATGAAAGCCACCGTCGCATGGAACAGAGTAACCTACCGTGAACCATCATCACCCACGTTCTTAATTTCCACGGCGACTCCACGCTGCCTAGAACACGACGACACCACCACCGGCCACCTTAGAAGACATCGGACAACCCTCAATAGCCAAGGCACGGCGCAACCATGAATGTGAAGATCGAAGCCTCTCCTTCTCTTGCATGGTAGCCACCTCAGGATGCCAAAAAACCACTCGGGAAGCCATAGAAACTTCCACATGGTTCACTTCCTTCGGCCTCGCACTGCCACGGTAAGCCCACGACCGTCGCCACCCTCCTCCCTCTATTTATGTTGGCTTGACGGATCACACACTCCAGTCACGTCGCTAGTCCTTCCCCAGCCACCCAGAACCGCCGCACGTCAGCTTGTTCTTTCGGTGAGTCCCCTGCCTCACACGCCTCTCGCCATTGCCCTGTGTTTCTCTTCACATATTAAGTTGCTTTTCGGTTTTAGTTTAGTAAGTGCATATATTGATGAGATTACATATATGCCCTTTTTAATCTAGTATCATGAAGGATTTTTTTAAGAATAATTACGCTTATAACCTTACATTTAAGTATATGTTAATTATGGATATTATTAAGTCATTTTAATTAAGGTTGAGTTTAATTTTATTAAATAAATATATTAGTCACAAGCTCATTTTTATTAGAAAATGCAAAAAGAATTTGAAATGTATTTTAAAGTGTACTATTGAGGCTGTGATTTTAGTTAATATTCTCCTTTGTCTATTTAGCCAGATTTTAATAAAATTATTAAGTTATATTTTAAATAGAAATAAAGAAATATGTTAAGAATATTTAAATGATATTATTATTTATTTGATTTCTTGTTTAATTATGTTAATTATAGGAAAGGAAACCTATTTTAAGAATTGAGGTTTTTATTACTTATTTTGATAGAATTGATTATATCTCAAAGTATTATACTAAGTTATATTTTTAAAGTCAGAATATGCTATTAGTATTGCAAATAATTTAAAGATATCAGTATTCATTGATTTTTGTGATAAACATAATATTTATTTGATTATGTTCTACGATGTGAATTTAATTAAGTAGGACATTAGCACATGATGTTCCTAGACAGATTTAGTAATAGTTGATACTGCGTATAGGTAACGAGCTACGAAGTGAGATTCAAGAAGAAGCGCAGCGAGGTAAGTAATTTGATCACAAATTAAGATCATCACAGTTAAGCTTATATATTAGTATTATTCAAGCCAGTTCATTGACAGCCATTATTTATGCACCACTCATGTCATATTCAAACGTGTCATCCAGCATATCATACGATCATGTCATTCAGCATCATGTTCAAATTCAGAAATTATAATTATGTATGTATTATGTCATGCGTCTCATGTGTATAAGACACGTAAGCTATCTTAAGTTCAAGTGCAAGATAAGATCAGATCAGTTAATCATATGGCCATTCAGATGCATGGTACCAATGCAGTTCAGTTTCAGGGTGGATGTGCAAGCCACAGCCTCAAGCGTGGTCCACCATAGTATGCCAGAATACTATCAGTGGCTCCCCTCGCGACCGCGTGACGTGGGGTCGGTGCACAACCTCGCACACAGGATTTAGTATGTTGGCCAGTTAGATCAGTCAGTTAATTCAGATAAAACAGTCAGATCAGTCAATTAAATTAGATCAGTCAGTCATGCATAGCATAAACATCAGTATGAACAGTCATGAATTTTAAACTCTCAGCATGAAACTTTTATGAAAACCTTATGTTTATTATGTTTACGTTGTGATGGATTTCTTGCTGAGTCTTTCACTCATTTTAGTTTATCTTCATGTTTTTAACCACCCAGGTGAGGATGAGGAATTCGAGCAGGCAGGCCAGGATTAGAAGGAGCAGTTGATTTATTTTTAGACATTCTAGAATAAAATTACTTTTATGAAATAAATTTTATTCAGATTATTCATTTAATATTTTTGGAAGACATTTTATTAGTCATTTTTCTACAAAATAAATCATAAAGTTCTTTTATTAAAATATGAGATCTTTTGCCGAGTTTATTTTATGAAAAACACGTGACACTCTTAGCCTACGGGAAGGGGGTGTTACAATAAGTTTGGCGGTGTGAGAAGTTAACTCGTCTACTGTGTAGCCAACTAGAAAAAGCCGACGAGAGTCATCCAAAAAGGTAGTCGAAAAGGTATGGAATATTTTTAATATCTCCCAAAGAAAAAGAAAAAACAATGTTCAACGTGCCGAATAGATGGATAAAAAGAGAGATACTTGAAAGTATAATAAAGAGAGGTATGTTGAGAGATTCACAAGGATTGAGAAGAGATGTTTGTGTTAGAAGGGAGAAAGCTCTATTTGTCTATTGGTGGTCAAACTTAAGTTATCTTGTTTTGTTTGAATCTAACCTTTTCTTTGTAGCCCTCACCCTATCCTTATATTACAAGTTTAATAAAGACCTATTGATCCCTGATGATAGTTTATGTTTTATATTAGTGGAGAGTGATTTAAAAAGTAAGCCTATGGAGTGTTTAGAGATCCATTATTTATTTACTTGTTTGCATAAAACTATCCGGAGAGCTAATGATGAAGTGAGAGTGATGGGTATGCATGAATGTGGGAATGGATAATGCGGTGAAATTGAGTTTTGAATTAACTTTTGGGATTTGATTGATCGTGAATGATTCATTTGAATTATAGACTTTAGGCAATCTTTGAGGTAATAAATTTTATGAATCAAACCAATGCTTGTTTTCGTTATCCTTCTTTTCTTCTTTGCTCGAGGGTGAGTAAAGCTTAAATTTGGGGTATTTGATAAGTGTGATTTTTATTACTCTTTTATTTATGAAAAGTGTCAGTTTTTCTTCAATTCTATTGATTTTATTTTATTTCGATATATTTTTCTTTATTTTCATGGATTTCAAGGAATGATAAGATTTAGTACGAAAATAGAGTATTTTGGTACAAAAGAAGAGACTACGGAGCCAGACCAACGAGAGGCGACTAGATCTGAAAAGGGAAGAAGACCTACCCCTCAGTAGGTGACTAGTCTTTCCTCTCGGTAGGCGAGAAGGCCCAACTGCGACCAGTCTAAATGACCAACTTAAGCAACCAACCTAAACTACATCGTGGGCAACAACTAGAAAAGGCGAGCAACTTTGCTACTCGGTAGGTTGGCGAGAGGGTTCTATCATCCCGGTCGGGAGTTGTTCCTCTCGATAGGCTAGGAGACCAGTTATATTCCGCACACAAGGCATCTACCCAGTGGGACCCTTTCGAGTTTCGCAATCAATCTGCTGACCACCAAATCCTCCTAGTGGCCGAGTGAGTGGTTTTTTGTGCATGGCGAGATGGGCTCAGTTCCATTGGTGCCGAGCAGCTGTTGTGTCTAGCTTCGCTGGTGGCAACGTGGAGCTTCGCAGCGGAGGAGCCCCCTTGGTCGAGGATCACATTTATTAAGATAAAATCATCAGTGATTTAAGTGGTGGTTGGTGGGCGACACTAGAAGAGGGGCTCCCTTTGGGTGCACGACAACGTGCATCTGTTGCCCATCGTGCACAACCTTCATTGCAAGGGACAACCACAACCACAATAAAAAATGCTGGCGGCCACCTATCTCCCTGTAATACCTTGCTCATTCCTTCTTACGTACGCTTCTTCCTTCTGACGTATGTTCCATCTTTATGACGTAAGCAAATCTCGAAGGCAGAGATTATGTGATCATCTGCTTTTCTCACTAGAGAATGCGAGCCACATTATGCATGTCGAACCATGATGGCGTGTCTCGGAAGTTATCGTGTGACTTCTAGGGCACGCCCAGTGTTTTAAATATGCTGGAAATATTTATAAGGGGTATTTCCAGTGTTATTGAATTAAGATTTGATCTTAAATACGACAATCTTAATATTCTTGAAGAGCTCCAAAAATATTATAATTGCCGAAAATCATTTTAATATTATTATTAAAATAATTTCATTTATTTAAGATATTATAAGATTTAAATTATGTTGTGACCTTTTATAATTAAATGGTTTAATCCTTTTAAATATGTTAAGTGAGACTTCATCATTTTATTAATGATGAAGAATATTATTTTACAAACTAAAGTTAGTTTAAAATATTATTCTACCTTAATTCCTCTAAGCGCTTTTAATTAAGTTAATATTTACGCATGTTCAAATTAGTGTTTTAATCCCTCATCGTTAGATCATTGCGTAAACCCCAAGATGAAGGGACTGGGTTAAATACCCAGACCTCCTCTCTTTCTCCCACATTTTCCCGTAGCCTCTCTCTCCTCCCTCTCTTCCCAGCGTACAACGTACGCGGACTCCCTCTCCACGCCGAAGCTTCCAACGCACAGCCCGGCGCCGCCGGTACCACCAGCTCCACCTCATGCCGGCGAGCCTCCCTAGCCCAGCCCCTCTCTCTCACTCTCTCCCTTTCTCCATTTCGGAACTACACAGCCC
This sequence comes from Juglans mandshurica, assembly GCA_022457165.1. NCBI lineage: Eukaryota > Viridiplantae > Streptophyta > Magnoliopsida > Fagales > Juglandaceae > Juglans > Juglans mandshurica. Next base: position 22,410,105 of record CM039628.1, read on the forward strand.
GAATGGGCTTGGTGCGCGTAGCGCCGCCATGCGTCGTCCTCACGCGCCACCACTCCCTCGGCAGCTTCCTCTGCCACCAGCCACCACTCCCCAGCGAGCTTGGCTCCTCCCATGCAGCCCCCTTCCCTCTCCACCGCACACACGCACGCACAAAGAAACCCACGCACGGCTTCACCGTGCGCGACCTCTAGCGCCGCCGTACGTGGCACCCACGACCACCATGCGACACCATGGACCTCCTCTCCCCTTCCTCGAGCTCCTCTGCGTGACCCATGGCCCGAAGCCCCCTCCTCCATCTCACGGGTTCTCTCCTCTCACGCACGGGTTGCACGCTATGCACCACCGTGCACCGCCACCCATGGCGGGTAACCATCGTGATCAGCCTCCTCAGGCCGTGACCAAGCCAAGCCTCCCACCTATGGCCCCGATCTGCTACCCACGAAAGCACACTTTCTCTCACTCTCCTACGGCTTCTCCTCCACGGTATGGCCAGATCCGCCACCATGAGCCATCGTGGTGCAACCTCGACGCCACCACGAGATCCACCTCACCTCCCTTAGCCGAGCCCTAGGTCCAAGCCACCACTTTATGTGGTGGGTAACCACTGCACGTGATGGACAGTCACTGCACACGGCTAGAGCCGCCGTGTTATGTCCCTCACCGCCATCACAAGGCCATCGCGAGCCCTTCCAAGACCACACCTAGCTATCCAAACGCCTAAACAGTTAACGTACGTGGGTCAGCCGCCACGTACGACACTGTCGACATCATCGGCTGTGACGATCAACGAGCAACGCACGGGTTATCCCGTCGATGGTATAACCCTCTATCCCTCATTAATTATGTTGGATATTGATTAGTTGACTAGGTTGTGGACTGTACTGTTGGTATTTGTGGAGTTGTGGTATTATGATGTGGTGTTGTGTAATGAAGTGTTGGGCTTGTCTGTGTTGTATGGAGGTGTATGGTGCCGTATAGTGTGCTGTGAAGTGTTGGGCGTATTGTGAAGTGTTGTGGATTGTGCTGTGTAATGCAGTTGTGGGGTTTGTGCTGTAATTATGGTATGGTTGTGTTGTGCAGTGTAGTTGTGGGGCATGTGTTGTATGAATGGCGTGGCGTTGTATGGAATGGGAAGAGTACACACTGGGTGTACTTTGTGTGTGGTGTAATGTGAGACAAGGAGAGTATATGTAAAAGATACCCTCCTGGCGTATTGTGGAATGGGATGAGTACGAGTGGAGTGTACTCTATGTGGTGGAGTGATGCACTATATGGCGGATATGCCATAATGGTAATGTGGCGTAGCGTGCATGGAGTATACACGGAGTGTATTCCATGTAGTTGAGTGACGCATCATATGGCGAGTATGCCATAGTGGTGATGTGGCGTAACGTGCATGGAGTATATGCGGAGTGTATTCCATGTAGTTGGGTGACGCATCATATGGCGAGTGTGCCATAGTGGTGATGCGGCGTAATGTGCATGTAGTATATGCGGAGTGTATTCCATGTAGTTGAGTGACGCATCCTATAGCAAGTATGCCATAATAGTAATATGGCGTGGTGTATGTAGAATAGGAAGAGTACATGATGAGTGTACTCTGTATGACATGATGAGTATGAAGGGAGTACATGTGGAATGTACATGTGGAATGTACTCCGTATGACGGATTGATGTACCATATGGTTGTATGCCATAATGGTGACTTGTATGTGGAATGGGACGAGTACATGATGAGTGTACTCTGGGTGGTGAATTGATGTACTATATGGCGGATACGCCACAGTGATGATGTGGTGTAGCATGTGAGAAGAGAGTACGCATGGGATGTACTCCATGAGGTGCAGCGATATGCCGTGTGGCGTGTCACAGTGATAAGGATGGTTATGTGATTGATGGGCGTGGAACGTGATGAGTAGTGTCGGGAACTGTGGAACAGTGTCCCAGAGTAATTATGGCATAGCCTGTAGTCTGAGGTGGCAAGTGTCACCGTGATAGACTTATGGCTAGGAGTATGCGCAAAATAGCGGAACAAGTATAAGAGTGCGCAGCGGAAGCATGACTGAGGAATGTGACAGTCGTGCTTGTGATGGGCAAAGTAGTGGAACAAGTGTAAGAGTACGTAGCGGAAGCATGACTGGGCAACATCACGAAGTGACGTGGGTATTGGAAGTCATGCTTATGATGGGTGAAATGTTAAGAGTGTAGAAATGGCGTAACGGGGACGTGACGAGATGTCTTGATGTGACAAGAGTACGTGAGGAACCGTACTATTGATGAGTTAAGAGTTGGCGTAGCAGAATGTTGGGTAATGTGACAAGGTCATGGCGTAGCTTGAGAATAGTCTCGAGTTACATGACATGACATGAGACATGGTTATGATTGGAGTCTTGCCGTGTTAAGTGTTGGGATGAACTGTCAAAGGGATGGGTAGTATGAGGAGTCATGCTAGCCGAGTTAAGAGAAGGTTGGTATCGGAGTATGGCCCTTGTCCCTCCAAACATGTGGTCAACGTGTTATATATGTGTTCTTAGGTGATAAGGGGTAGAGTACATGTGTAATCTGGTTAGACACATGTGTCGGGTGGATTCACCATATGTAATGGGTAATCTGTAATTATCACAGTTACACGGTGCTTAAGCCTCAGAGTTGGCTTAGAGCTGTATGGTTTGTCTGGATGGGAATGAGGATTTGTATGGGCTAAGATGCATGAAGAAAGTGATGGGTGTAAGGACGGGATGCGTGACTTAGTTGGTTTGAGTCATGCGTCGGAATGAGGTTAATAAGAAGAATGAGACAGAGGCCTTAGTGTCTTAATCCTAAGGTGAATCATGAGTTCACTTTAGTGGATGAGCACTCGAGGCAAGACATGATTTGGAAGATGGGGTGACCGTAATGGGTCCCTGAAGGTTTTAACATAGTGAAGGGCATGTAAGTGCATGTGATAGAAGGAGAGTGTTCCAAGTATAGCGTAGTTCTATTTATAATTTAAGTTGCTTATGTATTAGATAGAGAATAACGTTAAGGTTATGTTATGCATGTAGGTTGCCATCTGACAAGCATGAATGGATTGCATGACATGCAAGTAGCATGGAGTCCAGTTAAGTGTTACGTTCATACTCTTCTAGAGTTTTCCAAGATACAAGAAACGCTTTTCCTTTAAGATGCTCACGAAATTAAACGAGAGACGCTTTAAGAAAGAAAATGCTAATTGTTCAAATGCATAAGTATGTACAGCCCCTCCTTGGCAGCCCCTTTTTACGCAACCAATGTATTAATTGTACGCATGTGAATGGATGACTATACGCTGTATCTATTGTATGTATTTTCTAAGAAAATCCATAAACTGATGAAGATGCATGAAGGGCATGACAACGGATGCTTTTGTGGATCCTACGAGCCGACGCTCTCATGTGCACCATGAGGTGACTCTCGTTGATGCCATGAGAGACGACGTTCAAAGGTGATGCTTATGGGATGCCATGAAAGCCAACGTTTATGCCCATGTATGTCCTCAAATGAAGTTTTCAAGAACGAACTGTTAAAGAAAGGATAGAACTGAAATGAACTGAAAGACGAAAATACCATTTTCGGGCTTACGCCCCAAACGATATTTTCTCCTGAAAAGAAATGTTTTCTCATGAAAAGAAAGGACTGATGAATGAAAGAATGAACTGGAAGAAAGCTCCAGCTCTTTCGAGCTGACATGAACAAACGAATGAATGAATGAAAAGCAAAGAAAGAAATGAAAGCATGAATGTATGAAGATACGTAACGGCCACATGAATGAATGAAAATGTACCAATGAAGGGGCAGATTGTAATGCTGGGTAAGTAGTATTGGAAGTGCACCTAGTGCTGCCCCCTATGAAAGGGATTCCCAACCTGTGGCCACGGGCGGAATCCGGATCCAAAGGAGGACCGCTAACCCCAAACACACGGGGCGTAATTGTGTGTACTGGCCTATGAAAGTGATAAGAAAGAATGCACGTATGCACGTATGCACGAATGCACGAATGCACGAATGCATGTACGCACAAGAGCACAAGAGCACGGACTCTTTAAGAAATAAAGGCACTGACGGGGGAAATGTTTTACGACAAGAAAGCCCTTTTTAAACTAAAGCCCCGTACAATGGCTCTTGAGGAAATAAAGGCACTGACGGGAGACACGTTTTAAGTAAAGGAAAGTCCTTTGAAAGAAAAGCCCCGTCCAGTGACGTTTTCAAAAGAATGCACGTAATAGTATGTACGAATGATGAATGTATGAATGAAAACCTATATTGTTATATTTTTAACGGTATGAAGTAATGCTTACGAGTCTTCGACTCATTTTAGTTTTTATGCATGTCCCTCTCCCTCACAGGAACTACATGATCAGGATGGACACGGCCCATGGGGAAGAGCACAGAAGTCTAGGCACGAGTTTTAAACGTATGAGAGGCCTTTTTATTATAAGATTTATGTTTTCTACTGTAAACCTCTTTTATCCCAAAGCACATTTTAATTTATAAACGTGGAGTCTCGCACCCTGGATATGCAAGTGAAAAGTTTTAAATAGGATGGTAATTCCTGTCATCCTTTTATAAAAATATTTTGAAAAAAGCCCCACCATAAGGACGGGCGTTACACTCCCGCCTAGGTGAGCAGCTGGCCACCACGGTTCTCCCGTGTGCACGATGACATGCACTTGTTGTGTGCGCTGTGCATGCAGGACGTGCATGCACTACATGGCACTGTGCACTTGCTTGCGTGCCTGTGTATGTGCACAGTGCATGGTGCCAGGGACTTGCAATATGCATAATGCCTCTTGAATAATCTATTATGTACTCGCAAGAAACTCTTTCCACGGGGCCCAAGGACCTTGCAACCCAGAATTATTTACAACTTTATTCCAAACACTCAATACCCATAGGAAAAACTTAACGGACTGATGAGGAGGATAGTATCAAATGCAAAAGATCCAACTAGACTTTTGATCAGGTGAATAGCAAGCAACTAAACAATGCAAAGAAAGATAAAGAAACAACTTCAAGATCATTATTAATAGAAATTCAGAACGAACACAATAATTGTTCCTAGAATGCATATACATACATACATATACATATACATATACATTTATGTATGTATATACATACATGTTTATTCAGAGCTCAAAATATTGCAAGCATAACTGTAACGACCCGACCCTATATATATTTTTTTTCTTAAGGATAAAATTTGAATAATTTTTTTAGGCTCCATCAATATTATTATTATTATTTTTCCGTCTAAGCCCTTGAATCATCTTCATAATACAACTCCTCTTTCTGGATTTTTCTTCTTCTTTGAATTTCAAACAATCCACTTACATGCACATGCACATGCACGTCTTTCCTTTATTTTTTTCTCTAGGGTTTTCCACCATGTTTCTTTTATACACATACGAGAACTTTGATGGTTGCCGCAATAGCCCTCCATCACGTAGACTCCTCACTGTGGTAGATTTCTATGCATGCACGGGCTTCATCCGTTTCCTCCACATTCACGTTTCTCATCCTAGGGTTTTCTTCTTAGCTCTCAACTGGCTAGGTTTATAAATAGGTTAAGCCCTCCTCTGCATAAAAGGAATACCACTGCCGCCCACGTCTTTATACACTCACGCACATAGAGCACTTTCCACAAACCTCCTCCCCTCAAAACCGCAGCACACGTCCGAGAAGACAACCTCCACCACCTTCCCTCTTATAGTCCAGCAGACCACCTCTCCCTCCACCGTAAATCCCAGAAAATAACTTCACTGCCGAGTTGGTCCACGTTTTTCCTCCACGCACAGAACCACTGCACGCCACCGGGAACCCATAGCACCACCTTGCCAAAGCCAAGTAAACCACGTCTCAGCTCCTCCCTCTGGCCACCTCGTAGCCCAGCTAGTAGAACCACTGCACGGCCTGCCCTCGAAAAAGCCATAAACCCGCTGCCATTCTCCCTTGTTTTAGCCCTAAAAAACAGAGCACTGAGCTCTTCGACCGTGCCACAGCCCGGCCACCCTCAGCCACAGAACTCGCCGACCAGCTCAACCCTGAGGCACCCACTCCATCCCGGTAAAGACTCCGTTGGAACCTCCAGCTGAGTCTTTAGGGTTGATTGAGGGTGGACGCTGGCCGAGGGATAGGAAGTAATCTCGTGGAAGCCCACGCTGGCTGTTGAAAGCTCAAGAGATCTCTGCTCGTTGGAAGTTCCAACGGAGTCTTCTGGGGTTGATTGAGGGCGGAAGCTAGCAGTGGGATAGGAACTCAACTCCTGGATGCCGACGCTGGCCGTTCGAAGCTCCAGAGATCGATCTCTTCGATCCTCAGCCCTAATTCCCTCAGCCCTAATTTCCTCAACCCACTAGTTTAACAGAAATGGTTTCCACCAAAAAAAAAAAGCGTCTGAGAATGGGAGGGAAGCAAGGCTCATTTGTTTGGTTCTCCCCTCGGAAAAGGAACAAAAGAGAATTGTCACAGACATATTTCGTGAGATGGGTCTAATTTTTACGATTAGGGAAATTTGTGGGCAAACTTTATTGCGGCAACAATAATTCGTTGCAAAAAACCCTTTTTTTCCACAAATTATAACTCGTTGCTCAGTAAGTCGCTGCAACAGGTAAATTCATTTTCCACGCACAATGTTAGTGTGATAATGGAACTATTTCCCACCATGGTTTGCCTTGGGAAAAAAATTTGTGAGAAAAGGCAATATATGTTATTTTTAAAAATAACATTAATAAATTATATTCTTACAATATTTGAACTTCATAATATTTTTTATTCAATTTTTTCTCTCGCATTTTTCAAAATCTAATAAATATTCAACTCAAACTATCTCACTACTATTCACAAATTATATTATTACTATTGATAATGTTAGAAGTTTCAGTCGGACTATCTATAAAAATATATTAAACATAATAGCAAAAGTACTGATATTTCATCATTCCCAAAACTGATATAAAATTCCAAATTTTACCAAATCGAAGTCAACATTTAGCAATTTCTAACAAAAACATCTTTAACCAATTTTGGCCATATTGTATCCGTTAAATGCCTAAAAAAAAAAAAAAACTTATCAGAATAGGAAGAAGACATGGGCCCTATGATAGATGGGTTCGGCCCACTAACAAATACTTTAAAAGTTCAACTGGGATTCCTCTGTTAAATGGTAGTGGGCTTCCTTATGCTCTTTGCAACAGCGGATCACCTATTGATTGATATTTAAGATTTGGGCCTGTAAAGATTGATAATTGAGGGTGATGCATTTGAAATTGTTCAAATCCATTCTACAAGAGAGAAATTTGAGGAGATAAAAAAAAATAAAAAATTGAATTATTAACTTAATTGGAAATATTATATTTCATCTGCTAACTTAATTTAATGATATACGTTATTTTATTTATATTTTAATTCAACAAATAATATAAACGGTAGTAGATGGCATGGCTTAGCGAGAGCAAAGTTGCACGCCTTCAAAATTATATATTACTAGAGTAGTGTTATATATATTTATAATTTTAATTACAAAACTCATTTTATTAGTTTTATTTTTAAATTCAAATTTTAAATTTTGAATTTCAAATTTTATAATTTCCTGCATATCAATAACTGACACGTGGAGAAGTAAGTTTTTCTTTAAATACAGATAGTATTTTTCATATTACTAATCATATACGCACGATACGCTGTTGAGATTATAAGACTAGACTTACATTAAAGAAGATAAGCAATTGATGAAAATTGATACAATTGTATTCATGTGTAATTGTTGTATATATACAGAGTATTACAAATGTAAATCAAAAGGAAAGAATATAAATGCTATTTATTATAGTTTACGTTACTCTATAAATGGAAAGATATATACAAGTATTTTGGCCTAAAATCATGCAAGTAACCGACGACAATGAGCTGTGATGATCTGATATTATTTTGAGCCATTATCTGTAATATGCCTCCTCAAGATGTGTGTTCCATTTGCAACACGAATCTTGGATGAAAGTTTCTGGAAACGCTGGCATGATAAGCTCTTAGTGAGGAGGTCAGCAAGTTGATCTTCGGTGCTAACATGTGAGACATTCAATACACCTTTGGCAACTAAATCTCGAACAAAATGTAAATCAATTGCAATATGCTTCATACGTGAGTGAAAAACAGGATTGAGACTTAGTTGTGTTGCACCAATGTTGTCACAAAAAATTGTTGGAGATTTTGGAATTGGGATCTTGAGTTCACTGAACAAAGATGTAATCCAGGCTAGTTATGATGCTGCAGTGGCTAAGGATCTGTATTCTGCTTCTATGGAGGACCTTGCAACTGCACGTTGTTTGCGAGTGGACGAAGATATAGGCGTTGATCCGAGAAAAATAACATAGGCAGAGGTCGATGTGCGATCAATTTTATTGCCACCCCAATCTGCATCCAAATAGCCATGCAGATGTAACTTGTCCGTATGTCTAATAACAATTCCATTATGGACAGTAAGCTTGAGAAATCTGAGTAGCCATTTGGTAGCTTGCCAATGAATTGTACTTGGTTGATGCATAAACTGAGCAAGCTTATTGATAGTAAAGGCTATATCTGGCCTTGTTAGTGCAAGGTATTGCAAAGCTCCAATCAACCTTCGATATTCAGTGGCATCAACAGGTGAGGATCCATCATTGAGTTGCAGTTTATCTTTGGAAGCAAGTGGAGTGTGGACTTCTTTAGCACCATCCATTTTTGTTCGAACAAGGATGTCACGAATATATTTCTGTTGGGTTAGAAATAATCCATGTTTGCACGGAATAACTTCCACACCAAGAAAATAGTGGAGAAGTCCGAGATCCTTAAGTGAAAATCTTGCTGCAAGTTGACTGATCACGTTGTTGACAACAGCTTTATCACTTCCTATAATGATTAAATCATCCAAATAAACAAGTAAATAGATGATTAATGTGTTTTGCTAAAATATGAATTAAGAAGGATTAGCTCGTGAGTTTGTAAAACCCAGTTCTAGAAGATAAAGTTGAAGCTCCTTGTACCAGGCTCGTGGAGCCTGTTTTAGTCCATAGATAGACTTCTTTAGTTGGCATACATGCATTGGAGAATTAGCATCAACAAATCCTGGTGGTTGGATCATATAGACATCTTCATGCAAAGTTCCTTGGAGGAAAGCATTATTAATGTCTAATTGCTGTAAGGACCAACTGCGACTCACAGCAATGGTGAGTATAGATCAAACTGTTACCGGCTTGATTACAGGACTAAAAGTCTCTGTATAATCCAAGCCTGGTCTCTGATGAAAGCCCTTAGCCACTAATCGTGCTTTATAGCGCTGAATACTGCCATTAGGATTTCTTTTTATTCGAAATACCCATTTGCATCCTACCAAATTTTGTGCTTCTGTTTTTGGAACAAGGTCCCAAGTTCCATGTTTCACAAGTGCCGTGAATTCTTCTGACATTGCTTAATGCCATTGAGGATCTTTCATGGCCTGCGTGACACATGTGGGTTCAATAGGTTGCGGTAGAGGATGTTTGGACACCATATAAAGCTGTTTGGGCTTGTAAATATTATTCATTGACCTTGTTGTCATTGAATGATTTCTTGAGCGCTGGACAGGAGCAGGTGGAGGCAAGGGGCTTGAATGAGTTGAAGGTGATGACTCAGTTGAGGAGTTCAAGGGTGTAGTTGTCGAGGCATTGGGAACAACATCCTGCAATGGCAGATGTGAAGCTGGTGTAGATGGTTTTCCATGCACCGAATGCAATAGTTCAACCCGAGTGCTTGCACTAGAAGGTGGAACAATTGGCAAGGACTGATTAGAAACAGAGCCACAAAATGGGAATACATTTTCATCAAACTCAACATGTTGGAAGAGATATATTTTTGAGGATTCAAGATCAAGACACCTATAAGCACTTTGTGAGGTGCTGTATCCAATGAATAGACATGCCCGAGACCTGGGATGAAGTTTAGTTGGACTGTATGGTCTTAACCAAGGGAAACATTGACAACCAAATGTTCTTAATTTTAGATAATTTGGTTGTCGACCAAATAACGCTTCAAATGGACTTCGATTTTTAAGAATTTTGGTTGGCACTCGGTTTACTAAGTAAACATCAGTTTGAAAAGCATGCGACCAGTAAGACAAAGGAAGAGAAGCTTGATGGAGTAGAGTAAGACCAGTCTCCACAACATGGCGATGGCGACAACGACGCTCACTAGTCCCATTTTGTTGAGGAGTGTGAGGTGCCGAGGTATAAAAACTTATGCCATTTTGTGCAAGAAAGGAGCGCAAGGCTTGGAACTCACCCCCATTGTCTGAATACAAATTTTTGACTTTGTGCTGAAACTGGATTTCAGGCATTGTTTTTAAGTGAGGGAAAATAGAGCTCACATCTGATTTTTTGCAAAGAGGGAAGAACCACGTGTACTTTGTGAAATAGTCAATGAATATTACATAATATTTGTAACCATCCACAGAAGTAAAGGATGCAGGACCCCAAACATCAGCATATATATATTGCAAAGGATTATGACTGATAAGCGAAGTGGTTCTAAAAGGAAGACGATGACTTTTATTGCATTTGCACGAGATACAAAGGCTTGTCAAGGAAGAATCCTTAGCTAAAATAGGTAAGGAATTTTGATTGACAATTTGAGACACAATAGTAGAAGTTGGATGGCCTAGCCTCCGATGCCAATTGTTGAGTGAGACATGTTCACCTACTAGAGCAAGTGGTCGAGATGAGCTTGTAGCAATTGGTATTGGAAGTGGATAAACACCATCTTGACATCTACCTCGAAGGAGTGTCATTCCCGTGCTCTGATCCTTCACAAAGAATTCAAATGGGTGAAACTCGAAAAATACATTGTTAGCTTTTGTAAAGGAATGCACAGAAATAAGATTTTTATGAATTGAAGGAACACATAGAGTATTGGGTAAATTGAACGTGCAAGATTTGGAAGGAATTGACACGGATCCAACATGTGTAACACGCAAACCTGATCCATCCCCTATAACCACTTCATCAGTTCCATCGTATTCAGAATGAATAGAGAGATTTGATAAGTCTGAGGTTATTGTGTGGGATGCTGCTGAGTCCACCTGCCACTTTTTGTCCGAGGCACCTCCATTGGTTGCATAGTTTGCAGATGGTGAGCCTTTGGTGAATGCAGGACATTGCTTGGTTGTGTGACCTTGTTCAGCACATAGTTGACAGGTTATAGGTGACTTTCCTCCTTTGTCTCGCTTGGAATAACGTTTGTCACCATTGAAATTTCTCCCTTGCTGTTTTATGTTGTGGAATTTACTTGGATTGTTGCGGCGTTGAGTGGAGTTGGCTGTTGCAACTAGATTGGCAGTAGCAGAGTCCATTCTTTTGAGATAGGTTTCATGACGAACCAATAAATAATGAAGTTCTTCAAAATTTAGAGGGTTTTCTCGAGCTCTAATGGGCGCCACAATATCCTTGAATTCTGCCCCTAATCCATTGAGAACATACAGTGTGATGTCATCTGCCGAGAGGGGTGCATCAATTACTGCAAGTTCATCTGCAAGCATTTTCACAGATTGAAGAAAATCACTAACAGATCTATTGTCATGCTGTATCAGCGTGAGATCCTCCTTAAGCTGCATAACGCGAGTACGAGACTTGTTGGCATACAAGCATCGAAGTTTCTCCCATGCTGCATGGGATGTTGCCACAGATGCAATTAAGGGCATCATAGTCTCAAGGACTGAGGCAAAAATGGCATGGAGTAGGAGTTGATCCTGTCTGTACCATAACTTGTATGCAGTTGATGGTGGCAAATTGAGGTCACCGTGAGACGGGCAACGAGATGTGCCGTCAATGAATCCCATAAGATCATATCCAATGAGAAGAGTGACAAACTGAGCTCGCCATGAAGGATAATTGGTAGGGGTAATCTTCAAAGGAAGTTGGGTGCTGGCATTGACAGATACCAGAGGTTGTTGTTTTGTCGAAGAGTTTAATGGAGTGTTGGATACTGGAGTGTTTGAGCTGTTGGAAGCCATAGGATTGAGGGAAAAAAAAAATTTACAGTCTCGTTAGAGAAGAGAGCTGTCTGATACCATAAAGAAGATAAGCAATTGATGAAAATTGATACAATTGTATTCATGTGTAACTGTTGTATATATACAGAGTATTACAAATGTAAATCAAAAGGAAAGAATATAAATGCTATTTATTACCGTTTAGGTTACTCTATAAATGGAAAGATATATACATGTATTTTGGCCTAAAATCATGCAAGTAACCGATGACAATGAGCTGTGATGATCTGATATTATTTTGAACCATTATCTGTAATAAACATAATCTTTCGCAATATTTAATTCTTCTAAAAATTAAGCCATTCTTGGGTTTGTAAATGTTAAAAGAAAGAATAGGTTGAGAAGGTTGCCAAGAAAATGTGCAGTAGTACTGTTGCATTTGTTTGCATTGAATTCCTTTTGCATGCAAGTTTTCAAAGCATAAACCAGCATAGTGTATCAGTTACGGGACAAACCAAACTTCCATCTTACACTGAAGCCTAAAACACCGAAGCAAGTTGCACAAGATAAATACATGATCCAACAGTTCATATACAGGAGAACCTCAGAAATTACTGTCCTTGAAAAATTATTTCAACATAGCAATCACAAAAAAAAAAAAAAAAAAAAAAAGAAGAAAAAAGAACAAAACAAAAACAAAAATACAATCTCTAGGAACCAGGTCATTATTCAAAGATCCACTGTATCACCTGCAACAAGGGGGAAAAACTATCAACAAAACCCACATCTAAATTTTAATTACGATTACATAAGTTAATTGATCAAGTGCATAAATGGGTTTGATTTTGATCCAAATTTTTAAGCGTGGAAGACATATTGATCCAATAAGATGATTTATTGGGTTTGGATAGACAGTTAATATGAGATGAGATTAGATGTTTTGAATAGTAGTTGAATAAAATATTGTTAAATATAATTTTTTGATATTATTTTTATTTTGGAATTTGAAAAAGTTGAATTACTTATTATATTTTTATATGAGAATTTAGGAAAATTGTAATGATGAATTGAGATGAGATGAGATAAAGAGGTTTTGTGTATCCAAACCCAGCAATCTCGAACATCGCTCATATATGAGATTAAACAGATTAAACTGCAACCACTATTAGATAACATCCATATGATAACAGAATGATTTGAATATATATAATTAAAGGTGGAACCCTTCCAGGTTGGATTTATCATCAGTAAGAGTTCCTAGAGTTATTTTTGTACTGTAGAAGGGACCCATTAGCACTTGACGAATTTTATCATATGGAAAATGACAGTAAGGATGGCTTCTTTGTTGTGAGCCCACCCTGGCCCTCTCATGCATTGCAGTTGGAGAGTACTTACAACTAGAACAGGTTAAACGGTTGAGTATGGTACAAGAAAGAAGGCTAGGGCTTTAGGGTAAAAAGGCTATGGAATTATTTTTGAGCACAAACCACCTGGGTCAAACTAATTCATACATATAGTTTTGGCTTAGATTCTTATAATTAATTGACTTGTAGACAAACATCAATGAATCACTCTTGAAAATAGAAGACCAAAAGAGAGTCTATGAACATTCTTTTAATAAACAGACTCGCAAATAGATTTTTTATGACTAAGATTGTAGGGACATCATTTAGTTTTCTCTCTCCCGGAAAATGCTAAAACATAGAGAGAGAGAGACATGGATGTGGTCGTGGTCGTGGTCTTGGTAGCGCCTCAGATATGTAACATATGTGTGACTGTGTCCCAATCATTTGGGGTTCAAGATTGACAAGATCAGGCTGTGTAGGCACACCCATTTTTACTTAACATTTCAACTGTATGCTCTTAATTTTCTTTGTTAACAATCTGGGAAATGAGATGGTTGGGGAAAAAAACTAGGGCTCTAGTTAAATTTACAAGAATTACCTTGAATAGGAAGAAGAGTGATGAACTCAGAGGCTCCATGTTTGCCATTGGGAACAGGTCCTATTGCACCAGGCTTCAGGCAATCTGATTTCTGCATCTTTGCATCAAAATCTGGATGGATCTTCCTCTTCAACATCTTCTTCATCAGCTACACCATTATTGCAAATTATCAAAACCAATTCATCGAACTTAGCATACTCCATTATAACAAGCTACCATAGTTGGAACTTTAATAAAAGAAAAATCATTACAGTAAGCTTAATAATGCATATCGGTTGTTATATTCTCCGTTATAAGTTAGGGTTTTGTAATAAAACAACATTACTCACTCGTTGCAAGTTTTGGATCGGACGTGAATCCTCTTTTACACGAGGAATAAACTTCTTGGCAAAAGAGAGGCCATTCTTTGCTTTAAGAGCTGGCTTTTCGCCTGAATTTGGGACTTTTCCAGAATCAAATTTTCCTTCAACATCAGCATCAGCCAAGAAAAGATCAGCCAGTGTTATTCTTTCTCCCTTCTTTTTCTGTTGCTCCCCATCCCTGTTCAACTCAGCATTGAGTCCTGGAGACCCCATAAATGGAGTTAGAGGAACATCATCAACACCCTCAAGGTTACCATTATCAGGATTGGATTCGAAATCTTCAAAACTGTGTCCAAATGTTGTGGACATCAATGGATTCAGTTCTTCATGTTCGACATTTTCTTCGTTGTCATCACCACCATCACTTGAATATTCACCTTCTTCATTCTGCTCATCCTCTTCCTCGCTCTGCAAGACCAAATACTCGTTTCGTTGGTTGAAGGGTTTTAGAGGGTCGAATCCCAACGTTCCAATGGTAAGAATGCCATCCCTCCAGCCATCAAGCACTTCAACAAGAGCAACTTGTTTTAGTAAAGCCTGCTTGTCAGTGTTTTTTGTAGCCAATTCAGTTGTTTTCACATTTCCAACAAGCCCATCTGTGCAAAAACACAAAATGCAGATAGATCATAAAAGCTTTCTGAAGTGACAAACACTTAACAAAACCAACAGTAACATTTAACTGAATGGTTGAACAAGACAATAACACAGTACTTTAAAATTGATGCAAGGAATATTTGAGCAAAAACTGTGAATTCTTTATAGTAGGAATCAATGAAGACCAAAGTTGGGAAATAATCAAACCCTTAAGGACGGTATGATGAAACCTCTTGTGCACCCAGTTGAAGATCTGTGACAGAGAAAGAAGATAAAACAGAGGAGTCAATCCATAAGAGCTCTGAGAGATAGAGATGGTCTATCCAGAAAAGAGAATACATGTTCTACTCACTTACCTTCATTTTCTTCTTCTCTACGCTGGAAATTCTGATTGTGAGTTTTATGCTAGTGTGCTACAAAGGAAAGGTCAAAGGGAGTGGATTATTGGGGAGAATCAAAAGCAGGCAACCTGAAAGGAAGAAGCAGGTGATAACACGTGTCTGGGAAAAATGGGGCCTAGTATCTAGAGATGTTTGTGATACTCATGGTATGTTCGAAGAGCCACAATGTTGGATATCTCTGGCTTGATCGATGTGCCGAAATTCTCGAAAATGATATGCTTCCTCTCTGTTTCTTGCTATGCTACTTGCACCAACTTGTGGAATTCCTGTTTTGTATGAATACACTAGCTCTTTATATGCCATTGTTGTTGTTTTCTTCTTCTTCATTTTTTTTTTTTTAAGCTATGCGTTGTTGTTTATTGCAAATAGTTTTTCTCACAATTATCCATTAGATCTTAGCTTAAAATTTGCAAGCATCTGTGCATACCATGTCAAATCTTATAAGCTATGAATTAAAATAAAAGGTGTTGAGTCGATCCTAACTTCAGAATCCAATCCCTAGGCAATGTAAGTGAAAATTTTTTAGTAGTTGTGGTTGAAATCACAATTATACCTTATAATCAATTGTGTGTTGTGATTGATGCTTATTCTCCAAATCCTTAGTGGGGGGAAAGTGAGATGAGTTGAGATAAAAGTTGAAAGTTGAATAAAATATTGTTAGAATATATTTTTTTAATATTATTTTTGTTTTGGGACTTGAAAATGTTGAATTATTTATTTTATTTTTTATGAGAATTTGAAAAAATTATAATTATTAGATGAGATGAGATCAGAACGGTTATGAAAACAAACGAGGCCTAAGATCGGCGGATACATCCAAGGTTTTGCTACATCTAGGAGAGAGGAGGCTTAGGAGTCTATAGAAGCGACATGTGGCTCTCTATAAAGCATAATGGCGCGGCGGCATGCGACACTTGTGCACCTATCTAGTGGAGTTGCTACTCTAGTAAACTTGAAGATTAACAGCATGGGGGACATTTGATGGGTCGTGTGTGCCTTGTAAGTGGACGGAAAGTTATAAATCAAAATTTCAAAACTAGAGTTACAAAAAGGGGACAAGAGCATTGAGAAAAAAACATGTAGATGGGAGGGGTAGCTCCTCACTCTCATATTGATTGGCCTAGTTTTCTCATTATAGTCCCAACGACATAAAGTTTCAACAAAAAGTGCATTGCAGTGAATACAAAGCATATGTCATCAGGTATTACCGGGCCAAGTTAACACCTTTTGCTTTAACGACATAAAAGTTAGTTAGCCTTTTTTTCGACCCAAAAGTATCAAATGCTTTCAAAGATTCTGCATATTGATTGGCCTTCCTGGTGCTTGAATTTGACCAATTGCACCAGCTTTAATGTTATTGATTACCCAATCGCCAACAAGTACTATTGCGCCCATGTTAATGACGTCGTTTTCCCCAACTCGATCTAGTACTAATAAGTGATCTTGCATTTAATTACTTTGCTTCCACTAAGTAAGAGTTATCCGAAGAAACTATCTCGTTTATTTTTACAGATGAGATGAATTGAAATTAAAGTTAAAAGTTGAATAAAACACTGTTAGAATATATTTTTTTAATATTATTTTTGTTTTGAAATTTGAAAAAATTGAATTATTTAATTTATTTTGTGTAGAAATTTAAAAAAGTTGTAATGATTAGATGAGATGAGATGAGTTGAGAAGAATTATGAAAATAAACGAGCTAGGCCGAGTGTGAGAGATCAATAGACACGTGATGTAAGATTAATAAAATTTATTTAACATTTAATACTGTTTGAGAAATTCAATGGGTAGCTATAAACTATTTTATAGTACGTTTAACGATATATATCTGTTTCTGGGTTTTAGCTGTTCATCACCAAGCACCATTGTTAATTGCTCATGGTTAAGAAGTACAAGAAGACCACTATTCTGTTTTTCTTGTTGCGACACATTGAAAAACTACAAGCAAAGCTAGCTAGCTCCCATGTAGAGACAGATACGACACATATACACGGAATGTTCCACCAAAACATCAAAGCTTAGCTGGAATTTCTTAAAGAACTTAGCCAAAGAGAAACACAACCATAGATGAAGTCCTGTTGATGTTACTGATTTTTGACCCTTAGTATGTTGTCTGCTACCGGCAAAGGCTAAAAAGCCTAAAACCAATTAGGATGGTATGGTTTTGTAGGCTTTCTTGTTCTTCCATCTGTTGCTGCCTAAATGTTAGCTAGTAAAAACCCTTCGGATCCTCCTTAAAGTAAATTGATTTAACCACATTGATCTATTACAAGCTTAAATTGACCATATCAATTAATCCAATTTGATCTTCGATAATTACTGTCTCAATTAATCTAGCAGATATGAACCTTCATCCTTCGATTCGAAGTGTTACTCGAAATAATGACAAAGTGAATTGTGTTTTCTTACAATCTAATTTGATCTTTAGAAGGTAATTAACAAATGAAAAATGCTGGTGTTTTGTAATTCTGAATTTTTTTAACCTAGTTAGACCGACTAATGTTTCTCATATAATTAAGTTGTTCTCCATTTAAACGGTTGATCTTTGAATCCACTGAAAGGTAACATATCTGAGATGAGAATATTTATAATGAAGACAAGCATTGTTTTTAACAGATACTATATATACCGAGCCATGCATATATAGTTTACAATGAAATTAAACATGTATATATATTAATTTCTATATAGGTTACCAACTGAAATTACCCAGGTATCTTTGTATTGTATTACCACGTTCTACCTAATTCAATCAACAAATTGGTTAGTGATTAATATATAATGAAATAATTTGATAATCAATCAAATACATAAAATAAATAAAGTGCGTTACACTAAATTTGGTTACGAAAGAAAACCTTTTAAAGAACTCTCTTGCATTTACACCAACCCTTTTCATGTGTGACTAATTTTCCCAATTCTATATAATCCATGTACATGGGGCTAGCAGCTCCTACCTATTGATGGTGGTGAAATAGAGAAAAGAACGACTCAGCTCAGTAATATTTCTGGTTCCTCTCCTTTCTCCATTTGAATTAGAATTCTAAATCTTCCCTTCACGTATATATCCTAATTTCCCTCTACTGACTAGCTTTCATCCAAAAGAATGGAACGCTTAGTCCAAAAGCATGTAGAAAGATGTAAATAAATCCATAATCTACCATTCTCCTTCATTTCTCGGCCATAAATTAAGAAACACAGCAAAATCACAGTATGTACATATTCTTCATGTCTACGAGATTTTAGCTGTCGTCGCTACTCTAAATCATGGCAGCATACATTCAGTGCCCATTCCAAACGGCCATTATCTCATGATGTGTAACAAAACATGTCATGTAATGCAACCTGATGGGAACCAAGGTGGGTCTAGTCTTAAAGATATGTTGCAAGTTTCAGATGGGTCAAATACAAGTTCAAGTGCTTAAACGATGAAGATTATGCTTTGATTCATTTCATAAGCTATGGAAAGGGCAACAACTTGACTTATAGGCTTTGAACACTTGAAGGCTTTCAACTTATTTAATTAGTTTCAAGGATATATTTTATTTGCTTAGAATAATTGGGTTTATGCCTATGTAAGGTATGTTGGAAAAGTTATTATTTTATTGAACTAGGGTTAGGGTTACTGTAGCCGAGTTACTGTAGTGCCGTACTGTAGCCGCGACACTGTTCACTCAGGGGTATTTTTGGAATATGGGGTTTTATTTTATCTAGGGTTTTAATTAGGTTTTGATTTAAATACACTTTGTAGCCTCATTTTCAGAAGTTTATGAAGTTTATGAAATTTGATGAATTTATTCATTGTGAGTTGAGTTTTACTCCTCTTGTTCTTAATTGAACTTTTGGACTTATCAAATATAAATCACAACTTTTGTGGCGTTCCTCCTTTGTAATCTGGGTTCTTGAGACGTGTTCTTCAACGGGTCTAGATTTTAATATAATCTAGGTTCTTGAAACGAGTTCTCATCGGGTCTAGGTTCTCCATCCATTGACTTGATTTTGGCTTTCTTGGGGAGTCTTCAAATTGACTGTGGGTTCAAGGGATTTTATTCCCGCGGATTCATATCACAACCCCTCTTTTTCTGTGGTTGGGGGGTAGTGCATGAAAGTATAACTTTATGAGGATATATGATGTTCTATGCTCCACAGTATTAAATATAATAAACGTGGAATTAACTTACCTACTATGATTTATTTATTAAAGAATTGATCTGTTACAAGAGAATGATCACCCTAATAACTTGTGATCTTCAGAATGTCGGCTAATATAATAAACATATAATATTAATAGAACATATAGATCACGATTGTGTGTGTATAGAATATCAACATGACTTTATAGAATTAAAACTTCTTACAAAATTGGAAGACAGGAAAACCAAATATTCCTTTCAAAGTTTCAATTGTAATCTTTTGTATAATAGCCTATTTCACAAAAAACTCAAATGCATTATTTTGTCTGCTCAAAAGATAGTGACCACCATAAATACTCCCATAATTTCTAGGGCAATTATATGGGAGAGCCCTGACCTCTCATTTTCCACCAAATTATTTTCAAGTGTCATCATTAAATTAGCTAGGCAAAAGCATGACCAAGCTGCTAGAACATCTGCAAGGATTCACCACCAGAAGCTCTTAAAAGTGGTAGCTCCATGAAGACGTTGATCGATGTCTCATATCTGTTATCAGATGCACATGCAAATTAGCTTTTTACAACACACAGACCCACTTTTAATGTTTGATAAGGCGTTGTAGGACAAAGTTTGCAAAAAGTACTGTTGGAGTGATGACCAAGAGAATTCCACTTACTCGTTTCTGGTCAGAAAAATTCAGTGGGTTCCACTGAACATCCACTACTAAAAGAACGTTAAGATGTCAATTTTAGCTATTTGTTATGGACGTAGCTTTCCTTCAGGTGGTCCGTGCATGTATTAATTAATGTTCTTGTCTTTAATTTATAAATCATATATAATATTTAATCTAAGTTTCATCATGTTTTTGTTGGCGGTATTACCATCATGCAGATATTGACGAGAATGTCCTTATATATAGTAAGTATTAGGGTACGTAGTATATTAACTGCTAATTAACTTTATAATAGCAAGCCCCTTCCCGACCGGAGAGCCACCAAAACAAGGCAGTGGCGATTAACCATCGACTGGGGTTTTGATCTGTTCTTGCCGCCGGACAGAATAGCGATTATTCTACAGGCTAGTTTCAGCATATAATTCACAGGAAAGAAAACAAGAGAATCGTCCAAAAACACAGAGAAAAACGTCTTTAGTATTCAATTCAGTTATCAATATTCAAGAGTGACCAAATCAATCCACAAGTTAAGCTGTAATAGCTGAAAATCGATTGTATTGGAATTTTACCAAAAATAGCAAAATCACAATAATCATGCCAAAATTAAATACATAAATAAAGAAGTAATCTATCAAAAATCTAGCCCAAATCGAGTTTAGAATCACTTCCAAAACAGTAAATTAAATTTTACGATAAAAGGAAACAAATAACTAAAAATAGGAAATCGGAGGGGAAAACAGTAGAATTTGGTTTAAAAAATGATGCAAACCGAGCATAGTTAGTGCCCACGACGTGCGCGCTGAAAATAGCTTTCCAAATTGGGGTCATATGCGCAATTCTGATACCCGTAGCCAAAGTTATGACAAAAATACCGAAACGTGCCCAAAACTGCACTAATCAAGGAAAGATCACGATTTCCTGCCCTCTTTGCAATGATCTGCCACCTCTAGATATTTCAGCGCAGTCAACATGCAGTCTGACAACTCAGCATCATCTGACTCAGATCCTCCTTCATCAGTTCCTCAACCAATTTCGTCTCTCAAATCAACAGTCTAATTTTACTTGTAGTCAACTTCGAGCTTCATGACGGGCTTCCCGGCCTTTTCCCATTACCATAAGAAAAATGATAAACTCACAACATTTTATACAACAATGATTAAAAGGAGGGGTATTTTTGTAAAATATTTTATAAAACTAACATCATTTTATAAAAATATCCTTATTTTGTAACATGTGTTGTGTAAAATGTTGTGTAAAGTGTTGTGTGTTTATCACTACTCTTACCATAATGGGCATGAATATTGACTATTTGTGAGACAAAATTTGGTGCGTATAGACTACCACCAAATCACCGATGTGTTTGCCACTGTTAATCTAACATGCCGTGCGAGAAGATTAATAATATTTTAATTCTATTTTATTTTAATAAAGTGTAGAAGTACTACTAGTGAGCAAAGCAATAATAAGAGACTAGAAGTGCATGAGACATGTAATGATGAAGTGGTAATAATGAGTGAGTAATAATGAGCAAAGAAGTAACAGACAAAAAGTGCAAAAGATAAAAAGTTCAAGAGACGGATAATGAAGGCAATAAATGTTATATTGTAACGTTGCTAACAACATATATAAAAATTTATATCATAACTTTTCAAATTTTAATCTTAAATTAAATTAAATTTAGTTTAATTCAAAGAGTTATAGGGCTGAGCACCAAATGGATCGGAGTCGGAATGGCCAGCCTCCGATTCCGAGATGCATTACCTCCGCTCTGACTCCAACTCCAACTCCGACTTATCGGAACGGAATCGGATTGTGAGCTTTTTTTTTTAATTTTTAAAAAAATTACAATCTAAAATAGATAATTCACTTTTGGTTATAACAAAAAATACAACTACCTAAAAACAAGTAACATAGTAACATCCTCTCAAGAATAAAAAATAAAAAACAAAAAGAAATCCAACAATTTCTAAGTGCAAACCAAATTAAATGTTCCCAACAAGGCAACAACAACAAATTACAAACTTCCAAATGCACCGAAATAAATTAAATTACAAACTTTAAATGTCTAACAAATGTTCCCAACAACAATAAAGTAAATGTTACAAATTTCCAAATGCTCAAACTTCCAAGTTGTGCCTGAAAACAAATATGAAAACATTAGTAAGGAAAACGACCCCAATAACTAGAACAACATACAAACAAAAATATATATAATTTCCTCAATCATCTGATACATACAAACAGAATAGCATGAAAATAGATCATATCACCCCTGGTGTATAGAATAGCATGCAAACAGATCATATCACCAACACTCATGATTGAAATGTACTCTTGCGTACGTATTTAAATGGCCAATTTCAAACATCACAACAAGCATTGGAATATATATTACGGGTACTAGCAGTACTATCAGTTCTAAGAGGTCAAGAAAATATTCTAGATCGAAATCTTTACAATCCAAAACCATGTTCATAGTGACCCAGGAAATATGAAAGTTCAGTAAAATATATAGTCTCGGAGCAAACAACCCCACTCTACTCCCATCTACAAAGATTCACAAAGCATCACGAAATAGATCAATCCATTTTTCAGTTTCACTTCGAAATTAAATCAGAATACAGATTCGTAAAATTTCAAAAAACACACCCTGGTATCGTGATGGCAACACGAAATTTTTCAGTGTCTTCTTAGTTCTTGCAGCTTCATTAGCCTCGAGACCCTGTAAAAGTCTATGAGAAAATAAAAAATCAAAAGAAAAGAGAGAGAGAGAGAGCACAATGGGAGAAGATTTATAGAAGACGAAGGGAGAAAAGAGAGATAGGGGCTTACCAGAAGAGAGAGTGAGGCCATGCGGTGGGATTCGAGAGGTTGTGTGGTCACCGGGGGATTTTGAGAGAGAGGCTGTGCGGGGGTGGGGGGAAGCTACCTAGGGCACAGACTTTGGACTTGGGTGAAAAATGAAAATGAAAGTAACGAATGACAATCTGGGGGAGGGGGGAACGACGCTGTTTCACTCCTACAATCCTATTATGTTTCAATTTGTAACTTTGTATATTATATGATTACGATACTTTAGTGTAATAGACTATAGTATAATTACTCCTATTAGTAACGTACTCCTATAACCTATTAATAACTAAAGTATAATTATAACTAGTATTATACATTAGTGTAATAGTATTATATGTTATTATAAATTTATAGACTAGTGTTTGTACATTAGTATTAAATGTTATTATACATTAGCGTTTATACATTAGTCTTTATACATTACTATTACATTAGGTTATGATACATTAGTAGATGTGTATTAGATTATAAATATATTATTTTGGAACAATAATTAGCTCATACTATTATTTAATTTAACTAACTATCTATACAAGTTATAATCTATGACTCTATAATCTATATGTAGGGTTTAAAATTTAATTACAATTGTTAATATTTATATTTGTACTATAGGATATTAGGATTGATTATTAAAAATTATTAATTTTCAATAATTATAACTAGTATTATACATTAGTATAATAGTATTATATGTTATTATAAATTTATAGACTAGTTTTTGTACATTAGTATTAAATATTATTATACATTAGTATTACTCCACTCCCCATGGTTATGCATGGGGGACTTTAATGAAATAGTGTCCCATGGTGAGAAAATAGGTGGTCCTTCTGAGCCTTTGAAACAAATGGAAGATTTCAGGCCGACTATTCTTGATTGCAACTTGGGTGACCTTGGCTATGAAGGCTCTCAATTCACTTGGTGTAACAATCGAGAGGGCCCTTACTTTACCAAGGAAAGATTGGACAGGGCCCTTGTTAACTGTGCCTGGCAGCAAATATTCAACTTCAACTCTGTGAATATCCTGCCTGTCTAAACCTCGGACCATAACCCCTTACTAGTCACTACTCAAAACAGCTTCACTCCAGCCTTCACTTCTCAAAGAAGACTCTTCATATACGAAGCAACATGGACTAAACAGAAAGATTGTGATCATATTGTTAAGAAAGCTTGGTATAGGACTCTCCAACATGGTTCCAAAACAGATGTTATTAGAAGAGCACTTGAGAGGACCAGATTCCAACTAAGGGAATGGAACTGCATATAGAGAAGATGCTAATACAGGCTAGACTAATAACCAAATTCATTCTCTACAAAGGGTTATTGATGGCCTTTTAGAGGAAGATGACTTAAAGTGGAAACAACGAGCTAAACAGAAATGGTTGCAAGAGGGAGACAAAAACACCAGCTACTTTCACAGATGTGCCACACAAAGGAAACAAAGGAATTTCATTTCCAAAATAATTACTGAGGAGGGTAACATGGTATCGAAGGTAGAGGATATTGGGGTGCAGTTTCAAGAATTCTTTAGGAACCTTTTCCTGTCATCTAACCCAAGTGGCATAGCAACTCTTCTGGAAAATTTTGAACCATCTGTTACTACTGAGATGAATTCTAATTTAACCAAAAGTTACACCTCTGAAGAGATAGAGAGGGTTGTATTCGAAACGAACCCCATTGGATCCCCTGGCCCTGACGGATTCTCTGCACTCTTCTATCAAAACCATTGGCCCATTGTGGGAACGTCAGTCACAGCAGCAGTTACAGAAATGCTCAATTCTAAGACAGGATTCCAGTCCATAAACCATACCTTCATCACCCTTATTCCCAAGAAAAGAAATTCATTCTCAGTAACTGATTACAGACCCATCAGCCTTTGCAATGTTCTCTACAAAATCATTGCGAAGGTCATTGCCAACAGACTCAATGGCCTATGAACTATTACACTCTATGCAAAATAGGATGAGGAGGAACGAGAGATATATGGCACTTAAGCTTGACATGAGTAAAGCCTTTGATCGGCTAGAGTGGAATTTTCTGAAAGCTGTGATGCTAAAAATGGGTTTTGACAGTGGTTGGGTTGACCTCATTATGCAGTGTGTTACCTCAGTGTCCTACTCTATCCTAATAAATGGATCATCTCAAAACAACTGCACCCCTTCAAGGGGGATCAGACAGGGAGACCCCCTTTCTCCTTACCTCTTCATCCTTTGTTCTGAATTACTAAGCTTTGCCTTGAAGCAAGCTGAGCAAAGAGGTATCATCTCAGGATTTCCTCTAACTAGAGGCTCTCTTTCTATTACTCATCTCCTTTTTGCAGATGATAGCCTTGTTTTTTGTAAGGCTCAGTCTAATGAATGGGAAAGGCTACAATGCATTTTAAGCTCATATGAACAAGCTTCTGGCCAAAGACTCAACCTAGACAAAACCTCAATATTCTTTAACAAAAATACCAGTCTGTCTACTCAGTAAACCATAGTGTCAATGGCAGGCATTCAAGCTTCGGGCCCCTTTGACAAGTACTTAGGCCTGCCCTCTTACATCGGCAAACAGAAATTCAAAGCCTTCCATCCAATAATTGACAAGATCCAATCCAAGATAGGAAGTTGGATGACAAACCTGCTCAATGGGCATATTCAAGCTACCTAAATGCATCTTGAGGAATCTCAATAAACTCATGCAATCCTTCTGGTGGGGGCAAAAAGAGCAGAAATCAAAGGTACATAGGCTCAGCTGGAAGAAAATAGGCATTTCCAAGCAAGATGGGGGTCTCGGATTTAGGGACTTTGAAAACTTTAATCTAGCTATACTGGCCAAACAAAGTTGGAGATTACTCACCCATCCCTCCTTACTAGCTGCTCGAGTCCTTCAAGCTAAATACTTTCTCCATACTGATTTCCATAATGCAAAAGGCATGCCTTATGACTCTTTTGTTTGGAAAAGCAGCACTGCAACTCGACCTCTCCTCCTTGAAGGCCTAATCTGGAGAATTGACAATGGAAGATCAGTCAAAATTTGGTTTGAGAGATGGATCCCCACCCCTTCCTCATTGAAGATCCAATCTCCTCCCAAAATCCTTGATCCCGAGGTAATTGTCTCTAATCTCATTGACCATGACACTCTCCAATGGAACACTCCTCTCCTACATCTCATTTTCAATGAAGAGGAGGCCTCTTCCATCTCAAAACTTCCCATTAGCCTCTGAAATAGCCCTGATCAGTTAGCTTGGAGATGCACCACCAATGGTAAGTTCTCTGCAAAATTAGCATACCACCTCCAAGTTTCTATCTCCTCAAACAGTCTTGGTCAATCATCCACCCCTCCAAACTCTACTGGTTTATGGAACCTCATCTGGCACTTAGATGTCCCCAATTCAACTAAGATGTTCCTATGGAGGTCTGCCAAAGACATTCTTCCCACAAAGTTTAACATGTACAAGAGAAAGGTGGTTGACACACCCCTTGAACCAATCTGGCTCCTTCAACCTGAGACAACCTCCCATGTTTTATGGACGTGCAAAGCTGCCCAGGATGTCTGGAGCTGCAGCTCTAGAAAAATTAAAAAATGCAGCATCAGTGAGGCTCCATTCAGCTTGATATTGGACAATCTCCTTTCTTCACTTCCTGTGGAAGACCAATCTATTTTGGCACACACCACCAAACTGCTCTAGCATAGAATATGCAAATGGGTGTTTGAATCCCAATTCCTTTCTCCTCAACAAGTGACTAACCAAGTTACCTCTATTTTCTTAGAGTATAACCTGTCAAAGAGAGTCCAAGTGAATAGGACCCTCCTGCCCCCCACTCTCTCTACTTAGTGGTGCAAACCCCCTTTCAACCAATTAAAAATCAATTGGGATGCCTCCATTGATAAGATCAACTGCAGAGTAGGTATAGGAGTGATCATTAGGGATTGGAATGGATGTGTCATGGCCACCTTAAGATCCTCATGTGCCTCATTCCTTGATCCTTTGCTGGGAGAAGCTATTGCAGCACTATGAGCAGTCAAATTCTTCTATGAACTAGGCCTCAGCTCCATCATCATCGTAGGAGACTCTTTGAATGTGGTTAATGCCATTAATGCTCACGAGGTTAGCTGGAGTTCTGTTGGCATGCTCATAGTTGACAACAAGAAGTTGCTTCTTGTAACACCCCATTCCCGAAAAGACATTTTAGAATTTTCGAGGAGTCAGTGTGCTACTACTAAACTTGAACTTAAAACTTTTTTTCTTAAACAACGCCCCAAATGCGAAAGATTTCCATAAAAATAACATACTTCAATAAATACTAAAAATCCAAAATAAAGTCTATGGAAGCACTTATTAAAAATACGGAAGTCTCATGTGCTTATCAAATCATTTATTTAAACTTTAAACCATAGAAATAATTATAGCATAATCTGTCTAGGCCTCTGCCTTGCCTCCCTGGGTCAAGTTCTTTCCTGCAGTCTCGTCCTCATAATTGTCATCACCTGGGGTGGTTTAAAAGCATAAAAATAAACTAAAATGAGTCGAATACTCAATAAGCAACACATCATACAGTAAACATAATAAATATAAGGTTTCTTGAAAAGCGTGCATATTCATAAATACATCGTAAATAACATGAACATTAACATTAACTTATCTTTCACTTATCATACGCCGTTACCCACTGTTGACCCCCGTGAGTTAGGGTTAGCGAATCTAAGTAGATTCTGATTCCGCCCGTAGCCGCGGGTTGTGGAATCCATACATAAGGAAGACATATTGGGTGCACTACAAGCATGCACGACCTGGCAATGCAATATGCCCATAACATAGGTACCGTTTTCATATCATAACATAGGCCGTTACATATTTTATCAAATCATACTTGCATACTTGTCATTTCATAGATTTCAAAGGAAATCGCATACATACCTGTCATAACGTATCATAGATTTCAAGTGAAATCGCATTCTTTCATAATCTCGTGATACATGTTTCCTCACATAAATTCATGACTTTTCATAGAAAATTTTATGAAATAACTCTCACATAAAATCATGCATTTCATAAATAATTTCATGAATAATCTTTCACATAAAATCATGCATTTCATAAATAATTTTATGAAATATCTCTGACATAAAATCATGACTTATTCATAATTTTATCATGTCTTGGGTACGTAAAAAGGGGCTTCCAATGAAGGGCATATATGCATAATATCTTTTATATATAAAAATAAATAAACAGTTTACCGTACATATGTGTAAGGATATGATCATGCTACTTACCTCGTAGCGCTAATCCAATATTTCTAGGGCGCGATTGATTACCTATAAAATACACTTAACTGGCGTAAATTTCCAACTTAACATGTATTTCGTGATCAAAACCTGAATTTCTAATTTAACCTATATTTCCATAAATCTTGATCCTTCATAACTCTAAAATCACATTGACTCAATGCTATTGACATCAATTCTGTATAATTAGAGTTTATAAGCCGAGCTTAAAATACAACTCTATCACCATGATACAAATCTAATTAACCTCAAGCCCAGCCCACAGCTAAACCAAATCCAATTTAAAATACAAGTCCATTTAAACATCATTATAATTTTGTAAGTGTCAAAACCTAGCCCATGATAATAATACTACACCAGCCTAATAAAAGGAATAAGCCCATCCCACCCACATACGGGCCTAGGGCCCAAGGCCCATCAAGAAACTAAGGGTTCTTTCAGAACCCGAAACACGGCTAGGCCACAACAGAAGAAAAACAAGGAGTTTGAGAGAGAGAGATAGGGCTGCGATGGTCCGAAACTCACCAAGGGGAGGAGCTGCACGGCACGGCAGCTTAGGCGGCTGGGAACC
This sequence comes from Juglans mandshurica, assembly GCA_022457165.1. Classification (NCBI taxonomy): domain Eukaryota; kingdom Viridiplantae; phylum Streptophyta; class Magnoliopsida; order Fagales; family Juglandaceae; genus Juglans; species Juglans mandshurica. The sequence continues at coordinate 22,438,926 of CM039628.1, forward strand.
AAGGTGGCGCAACTGGGTTCCTTTGGGCTGGTTAGTGTGACGCCAAGAGAGAGGATGAGTGAGAGAGAACGGAGAGAGATTTTTCGCACCACGCAGCGTGCATGGGGGCTTCGGGTGGTGGTGCTGGGCGTCACTGGGCGGTGGAGGCTAGACCTCCGGCATCATCTGTTGCTGCTGACGGTGGCGTGCCGGCCCACCAGTGGCAGAACGTGGCTCTCGGTTTGGGAAAGGATGCTCTGTTTCGTTGGGCTAAAACAGAGCAGCTTCAGCTTCCACTTTCCACAGAAGATGATGATGGTGGCTACTGTGTTTGGGCTACTCTCGAGGGTAGAGAGGAAGAGCTATGGTTGCTGCGTGTGTGTAGTTTTGCGGTGGTCTCGTGTTTGTTCTACGGTGAGTGTTGGTTGTGTTTGGAGGGTGACCTCTAAGTGGTGAATCGGGGGTCGCCGTGCTGCGGGACTGAACGTGGGGTTGGTTTCGGTTCTGAAAACCCTAGGATATAACAAAGGCAGTGTATGTAAGGCTGTGCATGAGTGTATAAATAAACACAGTGTCATGCAAGCGGAGGAAACGGATGAAGCCGTGCATGAAGAGAAATCTACCAAGGTGAGGAGTCTAGGTGATGGAGGGCTATTGTAGCAACCATCAATAAGAAGTTCTCGTATGTGTATATGTTTGAGAACCTAGAAGAAAACCCTAAATAAAAATAAAGGAAGAGACGTGCATGTGCATGTGCATGTGCATGTGCATGTGAGTGAATTAGGTTTCGTGCGTGTTTGAAATTTATAGAATAAAATCGGTAGCTAAGAGTTTCATTATGGAAAGGAAAATAAGAATAGGAATAGTGTTTGGACTCTAACACACACGTGCTTGGAGTAAAAATAAAAGCTAAAAAAGTAAAATAAAATAATAATAATGGAGACTTAACTCTAGGTTTATAAAAAAATCATCTGATAATTCACCTTAACTCATTAAAAATTTTTTATCTTTAATTTATTCCTAAATATAAGATCGGGCCGTTACACTTCTACTGGTAGGAGTTAGGAAAGTCATGTATGTTTCATGCCAGTTAAATACAGTGGCCCACTGTTTGGCCAAAAGTTCACTAGATCTCCCTTTGGAGTCTATCCATGTAGAGGATTACCCTCAATCTATCCACAACCTCTGTAACACCCGGATCCAAAATTTGTTTGGTTGGATTATGTATTTTTTTTTTTGTGTGTGTTTCCAATCACCCATGTATTCACACGTTAACTTCAGTTCACACACGTTTCATTTCTATTTTCACGCCAACCGTCCCCATTTATAGATAGAACTCATACGTGGAAGACATAAGTGATCTCTAACCTAGACTAGAGTGCCGCTTCACCATCCAGAACTCAAGCTGCCTCCCCATACAGAATTGACACAACCCATGCTTGCACGAAGCCCTCACTTGCCGCCACACCACCTCTGCCTTCTGTCCCAAGCTCCTCTCGGGTTTTCCTTGTTGCCGTAAGCATGGTAGTTCCTCTGCAAGTTACTAGTTGTCATCGTAGCCATGCACCACCGAGAACCAACACCTCACAGTCACAGCAACAAACTGTTGTGTTGGGGATGTTCATCTTTCGGGTGACCTCAGTAACCTCAAGCCACGACCCACGCTGTCCCATGCAAAAATCGACGCAACCGTGCATGCACTGCATCTACAAAGGATCGAAACTCCACCTCGCCGTGCGTCACCTCCACTTGACCATCACTGGAGCTCCAGCTCCTCCGCCGTACACCACTGCACCACCACCAAAGTGCCGAGAACAACCATCCGTAGAGTGAATCGAAACTCCTCTGTTTTGGGTCCGAAAAACAGAGCATTATGGTGTGCTCTCAGCCCACTACACGACGGACGTTTAGCGGCATCGCCAGCCACCCACGCCGCAACTCCACCCTCTAACATAGTTTCCCAGCCGCCAAAACCACTGCAAGTGCTCCTCTGATCTGCCACATCGAAACATGGGAATTATTTCCCCCACCGTGAGTTAACCTAGCCACCCCTCGGCACCAGCTCCTCCACTTCGACGCCACTTGCACAGAAAGTGCCGCCTGGCACCTCGCGCCACCACAAGCCACCGCTCTCGCTCGGTAAGGTCATGCCATGCGCATGATCTCCTCCCCGATCTCTCTCATCACATGGTTTCTCTCTCATCACCCTCTCTCTCTCAGTGCTTCGCCTCCAAGCTCGCTGGTGATTTCATCTCCGTTGTTCATCTCCGTCGACGTCCAGCTCCGAGTCCCAGTCGTAGTTGATCCATCTCTCTCTCGATGAGCTTAGTTGTTACGTATGTTTTGGCCGTTTGTTTCCTATTTTATAAACTTTGTCTATGATTTTTCTTAACTTCGCATTTTTTAATTCCTAAAACATCCCTTTAGGTGAGTTTTATATTTATAAGTCTAGTGCTCATTTTATGAGAGTATTATATATTTATATTTTTTTTAAATATGTTTTTTTTAAAGTGAACAGTAAGTACAAAATATTTTTGATTTAACCAAATTATGATTTTCTATTTATAATGATTTTGAAATAATTATGTTATTTAGTTTCTATTTTTATAGTTAGACCTCATTAGTAATTGAGTTAGAAGTTAATACTTTAGTAAGAGATTAAGTTGGATATTGAGGAATTTGGGAAGTGAAGATTTTGTAGGGATTGAGAATTTAGGGTTTTTGAGGAATAAAAATAGGATATTTTTGCATCTTAGGCTTAAATATTGAAATACATGTTCGATTTCAAACTTACGGAAATTACTTGATCATTTTATAGGTGACAACTTATAGTTGACTCGACATTGATCTGAGGAAAGTTCTGAAAAGCTAAGAAGTCCAGGTAAGCGGGGTTCATATACTAGTTTTGCATAAAAGAAATGAAATGAGGTTGACTTTGAAAATATTCATGTTTATTTTTTAAAAGAAATCTAAAAACGACCTCAGATGTTTGTTCTGCATATGTATAAATTCTATAAGACAAAGTATTTTCTTTCATGATTGGTGTACATGAGCTAATTTTATGCATTTTGTTTCTGAACTATACAAAAAGAGCGAATATGAAAGTCTAAAAGTTTTTGCTATGAATAAATGAAGATGTTTCGGTTTCTATTTATTTCAAACATGTGAAATGATCTGAAACTATTTAATATTTTGTTTTGATATGATGTGTTATCTGAAAAACCTTGGCATGAAGTTCTGAATCTGTATCTGAATGTGATCTGTTTCCGATGATGTTCCGTTCTGTTTCTGTTAAGGCCCAGCCACGGGTATAATGATGGTTTATAACCCTACCACGGGGGTGAAACATGGAATACGGCCCAGCCACGAGTATAATGGTGGTTTATAACCCTACCACGGGGGTGAAACATGGTATACGGCCCAGCCATGGGTATAATGATAGTTTATAACCCTACCACGGGGGTTAAACATGGTATTTGTCCCGATGTGATGCTATGAGATGATATGAATATAATGTTTCAGTTTGGATAAGCCAAAGGACTTTCGTTTTTTTTTTAACAAGTTTGTTTTTCTGAAAATTTCATTTTGATATTTTGTAACAAGTTTTGTTTATGCATTTCGAAAGAAAATATGTTGTTTCTGTATTCTGAAAGTAAATGTCTTGTTCTGCATACCGAACTTTATAAATGCTCATCTTTACATGCTAATATATGCTCTCTGCTTACTGAGTTGTTGATAACTCACCCCTTATCTCCATAATATTTTTTAGATATTTTGATGGTTCAGCTGAGGATCAAGATTTTGGGGCTTTGGGTGAGATGATTTAAGTATAGTGGTTTAAGCATATGAAGTTTTTATGAGTATTGTCGATTTTTATTAAGAAATTTTATTATATTTTGATGACTTGGCATTTTGAAAAATTGGTTATATTGAGGAAATTAGATTGAATAGAATTTTTCTATATGATATTGGAAATTTGGAGTCTATTTTTTTATATTGTTAAAAGGTGAATTTAAGTGTTAGGAAGTAACTCTCCGACCCGTGCGGGACCGGGGCGTTACAACCTCCTTGTTTGATTTATTAATACAAGTGCACCTATTTCTCAAAAACAATACATTGGTGTTTATACAATAGTCTTTATACATTAGTATTACAAGTTATTACATTAGTTTATGATACATTAGTAGATTATAAGTAGATTATTTTGGAACAATAATGAATAATTAGCTTATACTATTATTTAACTTAATTAACTATCTATAGAAGTTATAGTCTATGACTCTATATGTAGGGTCTAAAATTTAAATATAATTGTTAATATTTAAACTTGTACTATAGTATTGATTAGTGAAAATTACAAATTTTACAATAGTATATTACATGTTATTAACTCATTATAATTTTACTATATTAGTGCCTAACTTACTCCTATTAATAACTAAAGTATAATAATATTACATGTTAGTATGAACTTATAGACTAGTGTTTGTACATTAGTATTACATTAGATTATATATTAGTAACTTATAATACATTAGTATTTATACATTATAGTATCACAAGTGATTACATTAGTAACTATAATACATTGGTGTTTACACATTAGTCTTTATACATTAATATTACAAGTTATTACATTAGTTTATGATACATTAGTAGATGTCTATTATATTATAAGTAGATTATTTTGCAATAATAATTAGCTCATATTATTATTTAATTTAATTATCTATCTATATACTAACAGTTATATAAAATATATATATAAATACATATTTTTTTTATAAAATATGTAAAATATCAGAGTCGGAGTCGAATACAGAGTCGGAGTCGGAGTTGGAGTTGGAGTTGGAGCCGAAGTCGAGGTCGGTCTACCTCCACCTTCGACTCCGACTCCAGCTTTACAGGGAAAAAAACCTCCGACTCTGACTCTAATTTGTCAGAGCCGGAGTGGAGTCAGGTTCAGAGTCGGATTTTGAATTTTTGCTTAGTCCTAAAGAGTTAAAAGAGAAATGACGTGGTTTAACAGAAGAAAAGAAAAGCTTCTATTTACTAATTGGCTACACCTACTTTTCAATAAAAAAAAAAATAAGAAATGCTTATTACTTAAAAAATTGACATAATATAGATAGTTAAAATGTATCGAAGCCGAAAATTTTATTATTTACTACAAAAATAATAATAAAATTATAAAAGAGTCAAGTGTATGAAAGTCAAAGAGAGAAATCAATAACTACAATAAGATTAAAAGTCGTTTTTGTTTTCTCTCTATTCATGAATGGGTAATTATAAATTGTGGCGCCCTTGATCCCCACATGTAATTTGGTGGAAGTTGTGACACCGGGATGATGACCCCATGGACCACATGACCCCATCGCCATGTGCAAGTGAGTGCAAACATGTGATCTTTGTGCAACATAAATAATGAAGTGGAACAATAAAAGGATGGTCAAAGCTAAGTACCAGAAAGTTTTAAACTTTACAACCCACAATAAAACCACCAATGGATTATGTAGTCATCCAGCTGAAATAAAGGAACTGAAACAAGCTCTAACAACAAACGGTCTCAAGCCTTCACTCCTCAGGTGGAGTCGATCCCTCTGCTAATACTCATTCTCTACATCAAAACCTACGGTTCCATGGTAGGAATACCACAATGAGACTTCGCAATCACAACAAGTAACCTACACGCAATAGTCAAGAGTTTAAAGCAAACATTTATACAATCAACAAAGTAAGACATCAATACAAGCAAAAGACCCTAATATCCACTTTTCCACCCTTTCCCAAAAATAACACATTTAAACAGAACACTTATGCTAAAAACCCCTTTGGCCTAAAACACAACCATTTATTATGCACACACTCTGACTCTCTTTGTCACACTATGGGTAACGTCCATACATGTGACTTCATAACGAGTGATGTCTAGCTCTGTGCCCGTTGTGTACGTGACCAAGCATCCTTTAGCCCATGCCAACAGAGGGCCTATGGAGTCGTGTCAAGAGCGTTATTATCTTGGCCAAGCCAACTGTCGCCCAGCAACAACCCAGGGGACGTCACTCAGTTTTATACGCCCCCGAGTGACCAGTGGTTATGATATGCACGCACCCACGAAAATATTATCAAGATACGAAAGTGCAGTTTTCAAATCACGCCACATGGAAGAACACAACACAGTTAAATAATCATGACATATATTAATAAAGGTAAATATGCAGATGCATGATAGACAGTATATTGGATGACATGGCGTAACACACATCAGACAATATACATCATCACAACATTCACAAAGTGCACAGTTTATCAAACCCAACTACACACGTAATCCTGTCCTCCATCTGGCCCAAGGCCCAATTTCGACAACCACACACAGTTATCAATCCCAACACTTTGCCGGGCCCGAGGCCCATCTCAACACAACCAGACTGCAAACAATGTTAATGATAAATGAATATCATAATCCCAAAGGTCACGTTGGAGAGGTACTTACAACACGATACAACAAACTTATGGGTGATCAAGTGCGTTGCCTAAGGTATCCCCTGAGTGTGTGCTTATCGTGTGGTAGTGCCAGGAGTGGTAGAGCATGGCGGCAACAGTGGCGGCACACAGTGGACAGCGACATATTATGGGCAGCACATGGGACTCCACAGTTGGGAATATGGTGTGTGGCAGAGCTGATGAAGATAGAGGGTGGATAAAGGGATACTCATGACAGTTGGTGGCGGCTGGCAGCAGAACTGAACCCAAAATGGGTGGCTTGGGCACGGGTTAGGCTGACTTTTCAAGGGAAACAAAGTTGAGTAGAGGGGAAAGGGGCAAGAGGTAAGTCTGACAACCATTGCAGAGTGACTAGGAGTGGTGGCATGCGGCGGTTGGCAGCGGGGCAACTCTAAGGAGAGGGTGCTCCAAACTCATTTTTGGGTGGGTCCAAGAGTGGGATTGATCGAGTACAGGAGGGAAGGGTGGGGGGTGGTTCGACAGCCTCTAGAGCTCCTGATGACAGTGCACCACGGCAGAGCACGGCGAAACCCTAGACAAAAATCCCCTAACCGCGCGGCATGGAAAACAAAAGGGAAAATGAGTGATCCGGGGCTTAGGACGAGATTGAGAAGGAGAAGAGGGCTCAGTGATAGATTTTTGAAGTGGACAATCTGGCTTAGCTTGACGGTGGCATGACCTCAGGCAGTGTTTGGTTGTGGTAGGCAACGTGGTGGCAGCCTGAAACATCACCGATGATGCTGGTGTGGGGCGTGGCTACGGCGGAGAGGGAAGATGGCTGAGATGCCAAGACGAGGTGTGGTGGCAAGAGGCAGTGTGACTGAGGCTAGTTGGGGTGGTTACGACGTGTTGGGCGGTAGGTGGCGGTGCTCAAGGTTGCGAGAGAGAGAGAGAGAGAGAGAGAGAGCACCACAGGTTGAAAAGGGAGAGAGAGAACCAGAGGGGGGGAAACCAGATCGATAGATAGGGAGAGGGCTTACCGATGACGAGAGGTGGCGAGATGGTGGTAGATGGGAACAGGACGACGCCGACAGCAGAGTTGAGGTGGTGGAAGGCAGCAGCAAGGTCACACAGTGGTGGAAGAAGAAAATAAGAGAGACTGGGGGCCGTGCAACGCTGGAGGTAGGGGATGAAAACAAGATAGGGTTTTCACCCTTTGGCCATACGACATCGTTTTATGTGGAGGAGGCTAGGCCTCGACTTGCACACTGGCTGGGCCCATTTTACACTCCACATTCGGCCCAATAGTCCACTACAAAATAAAACAAGCCATTCTAACCCACAATAACCCATTAGGCTCGATAAGTATAATAAAATAAAAAAAATAAAATAGAATAAAATATACAATAATAATACTAATAATAAATTAATTAAAAACACCCTAATTTTTGGAGTCTCACATAAATGGTAAGAATTTTTTCATGGAATTTTATTTTAATCTTAATGTCAAAAAGTGGAGTGGGTTTTTTGGGTTAATAAAGGCAAGGTATTTCTAACATGTGCAGATTATGATAAGCTAATAAAGTAAAATGAAAAATAAACTAATATGATGAAGTATCTGATCTATAAAACACAATGATAATACTTCAAAAATTATATAGGTAATAGATGTCCATCAATGATTAAATCTCTGCAAGAATAGGACATTGTCTCGACAGATTGGTTGAATATTCATTAATGGCCTTCAGAATATTAAGAGAATCCCTTACAACTATCAACTCACAAAAACTCATATTACATACCATTTATAGGTCCTCCAAGTGAAGTTAGGGCTTCAATTTTGTCTATATTATGGACACTTCCCTTCAACTCAAGCCAAAACTACCACACCTCTAAGAGCATTAGTATTTGTATAGTAAACATTTTAGGCAAATTTGGGATAAACGCCACTTTTTTACCTTTGCGTTCCCACTTGAATCAATCACCCAACATCGAATTAGCCATTTCACTTTCTATAATAATAAAATATTATTATTTTCTAACTTTTTAGAGTTTTTATCTACTCTTTATACATATTCTTTTTATCTCTTTTGAAATAATTTTTTGTTTTAGTTTCATAATTTCCAAAAATATCCTCATACATAAAACGTATCCAACAACCATAAATTAGCTTCATTGTCAAATACAAATACTAAAAATATGTATGAAATAAATTTGGATTTTTCATATCCAACAACCCAGAAATGAACATATGTAAAAACATTTAATTTCAATCAAATAGTGCAACTTACATACACAAAATATTTAACAATTATGCTAATTTAGCCACCTGCTCCATAGGTGACTACAAAATAGCAACCTATATCATGTTAATGCAGAATTGCACAAAGCATCATGTAAAATAAATCTATAGATATGGTTGTATTCATCTCAAATCTATATAACTTGGTAACTTTAATAACAATTTTAGAATAACCAACCCAAGTACAAAGATGTATTATCTTTTAATGTTTTTCTGTTAAACCTAAACTAGAGCAAACTATGCATCAAATTATACACTTTGCAACCCCAACCTATACAAAAATAAATCATATATCAAACAACTAAAATACCAACCAACCAAAGTACACCTTGCTGCCTTTGCCTAGTGCACCTTTGTTGCCCCAGTCATTACAAAATAAGACACACAAGTCCAAAACAAAATAAACAATATAGCAAACAAACAATTATATATGTATAAGATGGGGATCTATTCCTGTGCTTCTCAAGGACTTCCATTTGAAGAGTATGAAAATACTCTTGTTGCACAACATTCATGAAATCAATATCCAATTTCATAATCTTTATCCCCATTTGTTTTTCTTTTAAGATGTATTAACTAAGATCTATCCCTCTCAGTCGTGCTTATCGCTTCCCTTCTCTCCATCATCAATGTCTTCCTATCATTACATCAATGTCCTCCTATCATTACTCATGTGGCTTAAGAACTCATTAAACTCACTACATTGTAATTCTTTTCCTTTTATTTTTTTCTTCCTTTTATTTTAAGCCTTCTTGCCTGGAGGTCTATCAACATTGGCAGACATGTTCTCTAAAATAATGGCATCCCCTAATTGTGTAGACTTTTGATCAATCCCCAATATAGCATATATGCTAGTGTTGAGCCAAGCTGATATAAGGAAATTGCCTTCCTCTATGTTGAATGACAAATCCCGTTGAGAGTTTTTAGTAGGTGTCTTGTTTCCCGTTGGGGTTGTGTCGCCTGGACCTCAACATTATCATGTCCACTAGTCATAGGGGGTTGTTAATACCTTGTTCACTATTTTGTAAGAGAATTGTGAAGAACAGATCTTAATCATATAGTAAGTTCATCCTTCAACAAAATATTAAGGACTAAACAATATCTCTCAGCATAAAGAAAATGAAACAGTTGGAGCAGTGTAAACTTAAGGTTTGCTGAACATAATGAACACAAACTAATTGCAAGATTTAACACTCAACATTTAAAATATCTCTCAAACAAGTTACAAGATAAACAAAAACTAGCTACTAGTTCATATGTAACTAGTGGTGTAAATTGGTCCAGTTCGGTGATTGAAATTTTTGGTCCATCATTTTTCTTGGACCAGACTGGATCGAACATCTATAGGAACTGGACCGGACCGGTAGCTATCAGTCTAGTCCGTTCGGTCCAGCCTAATTATTTTATTATTTTTTTTATCTTTTTTAATAAACTAATAAAACAAAATTATTTAAATTACTAAATTAAAATTAAGTGAATTATTAATGTGGATTATGTAACTAACTCATTAAAAAAGCATTTTACTATAATTATATTTCTGAGGTTGATAGTTACTACTTACTAACTTAAACTTTACTCTTTAATATGCATAATTATTAATTGTTGGGGTGGAGACTAGTTTTGGAGCTGAACAATTGAGAAACAGTGAGCTTGCTCGACTGTCGCTCGACCTAGCGCTCGAGCGAAGCTCAACCCGTCAGTTTGCTTATAGTGTGCTCGATAGTAGGCCTCGAGCAAAGCTCAACCCGTGAGTTTGCTCGAGTCTCGCGCGATAGTGGGTCGAGCAAGACACAAATCCTAGTGTTCGCTTGAGTCACGCTCAACACCTCGGTCGAGCTAATGTTAATGAATATCAAATAATTTCATTGCACATAAATTATTCATACTCGCTTGGAACTTAGGTATTTAAAAAAATTATCTAATTACTTTAATTAAGTGTAAATAGTAGAGTATGTATAATTCTATGAATGTATGATGTATTAACTATTTACAAATAATGACATAAAGTATGACATGATTTAGGATTTATTATTAATTGATAGAATATATTGCTGTATATTTTATATGATCAATGATAATGAATTAGATGAAAGTTACATCATTAAATTATATAATTACTATATAAAAATAATTTATTAAATTATTAAAAATATTTTTAAAAAAAATATATAGGGGTTCGGTCTGGTCCGATCCACATATTTTGTGACTGAGACCGACTAGTCCAGAATTCGGTCCAATGCTGTTTCTCATAATTGTACTTTTGATTTTATACAAATATTTGAACCATCCTTAATCATGGTTCAGTAGCTATGCAGGAAAAGAATCATCTAAATCTCTAAACGCAATACAAACTAACTCTTGTAAAATCCCTTTAATAAAACCATTCAAAACATATCCTATAATCCATTTTTTTTATTAAAAAAATTGATCTCATTAATCATAGTCAAACATTAATATGAACTCGATAGAACAAAACAGGTGAATGCAAATACATCATGTCCTTGGTAACCAGAGGTAAAATACAAGTTGGAAATATCTCAATATCATACACATCTTCTAAGCATTCGAGAGCAGCCTTTGCTAAACTGTGAGCTGCCATATTAGCCTCACGATATGCATGTGAAACTGACCAAGTAGCAACTGAGTCAAGTATGAGTCTTGCATATGCTATGAGACATCCACCCATGCTCCAATTAGAGGTATCTTGGTTCAGTAGGTCCACTACCTGTTTTGAGTCCCTCTCTAGACAGAACTGCCTCAAACCAAGTTCCTTGCAGAAAACGGTTGCCAACCGTAGCCCATAGGCTTTAGCATCAAAAGAATTGCCTCTAGGGGTATGTTAGCATGAAGGGCACCAATCACACAACCTTGATGATCTCTAATGAGTACTCTTATGCTAATCCTCCCCTCCCTCGATTGTACAGCTGCATCTCAATTAACTTTAAAACACCCTACTGCAGGTTTTGACCATTTAAGAGCCCCTACCAGAGACTTGGGGTTAAGGCCAATTTCCTGTTGGATTGCCTCCTTATGAGATAAAAGTTCTGCCTTGGCCTATTTAGTGACTACACTTGGGTGTTTATAATCTTTTCCATGTAGACAATCATTCCTTCCAGACCAGATTACCCTTATTGTGACTGCTACCTCATCAAGTTCCCCTAGATCAAGAGTGTTAGCAAGGGCTGCCCATACATTGAAAACCAAATCACTCTAGATAGATAACTTCTGCACTTTCTTTGTTCCCTGACACCACACATCCTTAGCAGCAATACATCCCCATAGAGCATGGCCAGAGGTCTCAAATTCCTGCTTGCATATCAGGCATAGGCTATCCTCTACTACCTTCCTCCTTTTCAAATTAGCTAGAGTGGGGAGAGCCTCACTACAGGCTCTCCATATGAACATCTTATTGGCAGGGGGTACTTTTAATTTCCTAATAGTCCTCCATGCTTGGTTGTCCCTGGCTCTGACTAAGGATTCCCCTTCTAGTTCTCTTTCCATCTCTTTGCTGAGGTGATAGCCACTCTTGACTGTGTAGATGCCATTAGTAGTAAACTGCCATATTAACTTGTCTTCTCTCCCCCCTAGGCTAATGGGAATGGCTTTAATGCCATCTATTTCCTGTTGAGAAAAAAGTTCATGGAGAAGAGGTTCCCTCCATTACTTCAGAGTTGAGGGTCAATGAGGTCACAAACTTTGTCACACCAGCAATCTACTTCTCGAGTTGCCATAATTTTTTGAGAGGGTAAGGATGGTATCCATCTGTCTTGCCATATATTTACTTTTTGGTCATTTCCAACCCTCCATACGAGGCCTTGCTTCAACAATTTTAAACCTGCATATATGCCTCTCCATGCAAAGGAAGGCCTTGTCCCCAACTTGGCTTCTAGCAACCCAACCTTATTGAAATATTTTTGCTTTAGGATCTTTGCCACTAGGGATGTTGGATTTTGTAGGACCCTCCATGCTTGCTTCGAGAGCAAAGTTGTATTAAAGCACCTCAAGTCTCTGAAACCAAGGCCTCCTATTTCATTACTGTTACTGAGTTGCTTCCAATTGACCCACTGAATCTTGGAGGACTCTTCATTGAAACCCCACCAGAACTTCCTGAGCATCTGATTCAATTTACTAGTAATAGATGCTGGTAGCAAAAACATTCCCATTGCATAAGTGGGGATGGAGGATTGCCTTGAGTAGGATTTCCTTGCCTGCAACAGAAAGAAACTTAGTTTTCCAATTGGTTACTCGAGTCTAGGTCCTATCAATTAGAGAGTGGAAGGAAGCAATCTTTTTCTTGCCCACCAGAGCAGGTAAGCCCAGGTATCTTTCGAAATTGGAAGAGGACTGGACACCTGCTAGCTGCATAATCTGTCTTTGAATTACTTGGGCAGTATTCTTACTAAAAAAGATGGTAGATTTGTCTTTGTTTAAGACCTGTCATGAGCCTTCTGCACATGATATAAATAAATATGGAGACAAGGGGTCTCCTTGTCGCAGACCCCTAGAAGGTAGGAAACACTTTTGAGATTCTCCATTCACAAGGATTGAGTAGGATGCTGAGTTATGGCATGCCTGAATGATGTTGATGTAGTGTAATGGAAATTCCATTTTGGTCATGATGGCTTCAATGAATTTCCACTCTACCCTATCATAGGCCTTACTCATGTCCAATTTAAGAACCATGAAACCTCTTTTGCCTTTCATTCTTGAGTTTATGGAGTGTAGTATCTTATAGGCTACAAGTGTATTATCAGAGATGAGCCTTCCAGGTACAAATGCACTCTGGTTGGGGGCAATGATCTTGGGTAGTATGGTTTTCAGCCTATTTGCAATGGTTTTAGAAACAATCTTGTATAAGACATTACACAGACTAATGGGTCTATAGTCAGCTACTCTTTGGGGCTTTGAACTTTGGGGATGAGGGAAATAAAGGTATCATTAGAATCATTTAGTGAGCCACCATGATTTAGAAACTTGAGAGCATAATTGCACACTTGTTCACCTACCACCTCCCAGTGTTTTTGGTAGAATTGAGCAGGAAAACCATCAGGACCAGGAGATCCCAAGGGATTCATTTGAAAGACAGTTGCTATAATGTCTTCCCTAGTGAAAGGGTTTGTAAGCCATGCCTTCATTTCCATATCTAACTTTGTGCCCAGTGCATACAGATAGTTCTCAAAATTCGAAGGGTGGGAAGTAGTAAATAAGGAGGAGAAATAACCTATGAAGACCTCTCCAATGTTTGCCTGCTCAGTGACACATGTTCCTTGTGGACCCTCTATGCATTTGATTGCATTGATCTTCCTTCTCTGACTTGCCAGCATGTGAAAATATTGAGTATTCTTGTCCCCATGCTTGAGCCAATGCTGCTTTGCTCTTTGATGCCACTTGAGATCATTTGCTGTAATGGAAGAGACCACCTCCTTTTGAATTTGTTTCATAGTTGCTAAGTGCTCACCTGTACCCGTGCTCTCGAGATGGCCAATACTTTGTTTCCCCTTTGTGATATCCATGTGTTCTTGCTGCTTGATTGTCTGCCTCCAAACCAGTTCATCTTTTTGGCATATCCCAAGTTTGGTCCTCAGTAACATGGCCTCATAGTCTATTGTACTAATTTTCTATCATGCCTCACATACAACCCTATGGCATTCTTCCTTCATTTCCCATGCCATCTCATATCTAAAGCACCATCTCCGTTTCTTTTTCGCATCATTGGTGTTATGTAAATCAATGGACAAGGGAGAATGATCAGACTTAATGGCAGGAAGAGCAGTGCACGAGCCATGGTTATAGATGTCATTCCATTCCTTATTTCCAAGAGTTCTTTCAATTTTTTCCTTGGTAAATTCCCTGCCTCTCCTATTATTCGACCAAGTAAACCTCTACCCATATGCTTGTATGTCATTGAGTCCACAAAATTCAACTGCTTGCCTAAACTCTTCAATATGTTTGTATGGTCTACTAGCTCCACCCATTTTGTTGCTTTGATGGAGGATCTCATTGAAGTCCCCAGCACACAGCCAAGCCATGGAGCTAGGGGGTTTGAGCATCTTTAATACTTGCCAGCTACTGCTTCTCTTCCCAGTTTCAGGATGTCCATAGAATCTTGTGAATTGCCATGCGGGTCCACTGCCTTCTTCCTGGATCAGGGCACTAATGTGCCATATAGTGTAATTAATGACTGTTACATTCCATTCTTCTTTTCATAATAGGGCAATACCCCCACTGAATCCCACACAATCCACTGAGAAACACCCATCCTTCTTCAATCTTCTCCTTACCTCTGACAAATCAAAGGCACTGAAACCTCACGCTTTCTCCTAGAGAAAGGGAAGGCACTCAAAGAGTTCAATACGATATTGACATTAAGAACATTAAGCATAGTGCCTTGGAGCACTAGAGAAAATAACCCCTTTTTATAGAGAAAAGCAACACCACCACAGATTAAAAACTGAACTCAAGAAAACACTAAAAAGTTCTGCTTCTGAACGTACCCTAGATTCAACTTCTAGAAGAGGTGTGACGGTGAGGTACTGTAGTAACAATGTGTAGGAAGTGCAATATCGATGGCAATGAATGGAGACCGAAATTTTGAAAAACCCCAAAGTCTCAGTGAAGGGAGAAATAATTGAAAATTATTATAAGTCAATTAAATTCAAGAGCCAAAGTTTGTGTGTTTGAGAGAGAGAGAGAGAGAGAAGAAAAAGTTGAGAAAGAAAGAAAATGACAAAAGAAAGGAGAAGATGGAAGAAAATGTTATCGTTCGAAAGTTTTGCTTATTGACTTTGCGAGAGGTAGAGAGAGGAGAGAAAATAACACTAAATTATCTAATGCATGAAAAACAATATTAGTACATGTATGGGCTTTTATTGTAGCTTTTATCGAAGATTCCTTTTGTTGGCCTCCTCCAATGCATATGGTTTTAAGCTTCTATTAGGTAAATTTTATATTGCAATAGCATTCGGCTAAGCTGTAATAGCCTGCCATAAATTTAAAAGATGAATTTTCTTAGGCTTTCAGAACTTCATGAAAACTCCAGAAGTTTTCACGAATCAATCAATCACGTATATTTTAGTATGTTAGCATAGTCAATTTTACTACTCACTATAGTGCTAGAAACACGATTTTATTTATTTGAGGTACTTAGAAATGTTAGAATGAGAAACAATCTGTCATTAGACTCAGATCAATATTTTAATGGCGCAATAAAATGATTTTCATTTTTTAGACAATTGATGCTCGAAAACACGTTTTGAATTGTTCGAGAAACTTAGGAGTTGAATTTTGAGAAACAAAGTATGCTCCTAGTTTCATATGAATTTTTAGGATTTTATGGTGCAAAGTTATTTTCACCATTTTCGAAGTGAATAGTTACTCTATTGTAAGCACCATGTGGCACTCAGTTTAGTGTTTTCAATATCACAATGTGAAATTTTCAAATTAGGTTAGGCACACTTGGTGAATAGTATTGGATACTTGATACCAAAAGGAACCATGAGATGGAAGTGTAAAGGAAAATCAAGTTTTGTAATCATACCACCTAAGCCAAACAATATTCTATCCAACCAATCAATTTGTGTCAAATTAAAGAGGATTTCAACCCTAGAGAAACCCTAAACACTTGGAATCCAATTCAAACCCCAAAACCTTAGTGAAAATTGAAACCCCAAATGGTTTCCCCAAACCCCAAATGTTTGCCTCAAAACCCTAAGTATGACTGTTGTAGCTTAGTGTTTAGTCGCTTGATTAAATCACTTCTACATGCTATTAACTACTCAAATTCATGTCATTACATTCTTATATATTCTTTTAAACCTTGGTATTTTATTGGGCCAAGAAAATTTGGATTTGGGCTTGTTAGAAACCCAAACACCAACGAAACCCTATTGAAACCCTCAAATGATGGTCGGTTAAGGCCCATTAAGACCCACAAATTTGCCCCACCAATGCAAGGCTTGTGGATGAAGTTTCCCCCCACCATGGGTGTGCTTTCACTACACAAGTCAATCCAAATAGTGGTTGATGTGAAGGCCAAAAGCCACATCACCACCACCCCTCACATGAAAGCTTCATCGGCTGAAAACCATTTGTTGTAGCACATGGTATTACCAACGATTTTGGCTAATAAAACCACCACCAAGGAGTCACTATCACACCCCCTCTTAGCCCCCAGCTCTATAAAAGTTGTCCATAGCTTCCCCTTCACCCTTTGATCACTTATGAAGCCATTTCATGGAAACGAAACCAGAGGAACTCTCGGACAGCTTTTATGGCCTTCCTTGATCGAATTTTTGGAAGTTGTTTTAAGTGTTTTCTGATAAAGGACCCTTCACATAAGTTGTTTTTCTTTGAGTCTAGTTTCTTTTGGTATATTTTGTGAAAATCTTCATGGTCATTGGATTAGTGGAAAGTTTGTTTAAGTATGTAGAAGTCATTCTAGACGATAGTCTAGATAGTGTGATATTTTGATTTTTTGTAACACTCCACTTAAAAACATCTTAGGACTTGACCATAGTAATTATGACCCTAGCCTAGTAGAAGCTGCGATCCTTGAGAAAAAGAAAAATTTTGGAGTTTGAGTTGGCAAAGAGACTTACACCATTGGTTTAGTTAGTATTTTTAGAGAATTCTAGTGCTATATTAATTTTAAGAAAAATGTGCCAAGAGGCCAATGGAAGAATGACAAGTGACATATTGGAGGCTAGCCACCTTGGTGGGCTAGGTAACTTGGTTAAAATACTAGATGGATTTGGAAAAGGCCCAAGAGTTGGTTTCATAGGGGCCCTAGTTTACTAAGATAAGAGGGCTAAGAATAGACACAAGACTATATTGAACTTGATGGACATAATACATTAGGCCCTACTTAGTAGACATAAGACATTTGGGCCCAACTTAGTAAGTCCAAGGCTATAGGCCCAACTTCGTAAAATCCAAGATTAAGATCCAACCTATTGAACTATTGAGGCTAAGGAAAGGCCCAATAAAAAAAATCTGGACATGGTGCCCAAGGAAAGGTCCACTTCTAAGCCCACACAAAAGGATTTAATAGTTGGCCCATTGAGAGTTCAACACTTGAAGCCCAAGTTTAGTATTCCTATCATTATTCCAACTGGACACCACATACACCATACTATTGATTTCCTTCCTTCCAAAACCAATCCCACAGGCCCGGGTCTACTTTTCAAGCATGGTAGGATCTCTAACTTGAGTTTAGGTTACTATTACCTAAACCCTCATCATGCCCATGATTTGCATAGTTTTCTTCAAGTTATTTTCTAGATGATTTTGAATTGCAATTTTTGTCTTTTCCACTTGTTTTGCATCAGTCTTAGGCAACCCTAAAATAGTAGAGCAAACCCCACCCACATCACTTGAGAAAAGGAGATGACCATGCCAATGAAGACCATTGATCAACACACACAAGTGCAAACCATGCAACCCCAAAACAAGCCATTGAAACCATAGCTCTTCAACAAGTTTTCAAAGAGGTTTTCTGCACCATTCAACCCTCATCATGTCACCTAAATCCAGACCTAAAATAAGGCCAAGAACAGTTCCAAAAACAAAATCCAAAAACCCAACTATTCATCTTGGAAATGGGACTTGACCAAGCCGAACTCCCATGACTTTTTCAAAAGTATTTCTGCACCAAAACCAGCCACCTGCACATGCCAATACCCTTGCCTTTTAACTCTGAAAATTTCTCCAAAATACTCAATTTCATGCTTGGCCAATCACCTCCCATGGACAACAAAACTGATTGATGAAATGGGGTGGTGATCATGTGCTCACTTGGCTAAAACCTATGCACATGATTTCATTGGCTATGTGAAGTTACCTAATAATGTTTACTATTTAGAAAAACAAGCCACAAGGATGGGACAAAGAAGGATAAAAATCTGGATAGCCTTGGTGAAGCCAAAACCATCAGCTTCCCACTTGGTTTCTCATGGAAATCATTTGATTTTATTTTCCAACTTTTGAAGTCATTCAGCCCCTACACCAATGGTCTTCACCTCGCCCTTTTCCATAGGATAATCAAATGGTTTATGTAACTATTCAATTGTGCAAGAGATGACAAACCTAAAAAATGCAATCAAGCACTCCACCACCCACACACACCAATCACCTTCAACAGTTCCACCCTAGCCATGCACTCCCTCACTCCCCACTCCTCTCATTAGGTCCTATAAATACCCCCTTCATCCCTCACTTCCTCACACACCTTCCTCAATCTTCTCTTTAGTATTCTTGAGAGCAAAGCATTCTTGGTGTAAGAAAGGAGTGAAACCATGTAGTGAGAGTGGAGTCCTTGGAGTGAGTGATCTTGGGAGCA
Source organism: Juglans mandshurica (assembly GCA_022457165.1). Classification (NCBI taxonomy): domain Eukaryota; kingdom Viridiplantae; phylum Streptophyta; class Magnoliopsida; order Fagales; family Juglandaceae; genus Juglans; species Juglans mandshurica. The sequence goes on from CM039628.1 coordinate 22,457,990, forward strand.
CCATAAGCCACGGTTTGGTGAGTAAGCCCTACCCTATCTTTTTGTTGGATATTAGATTGACATGTTAGACTTTGAGTTATGGCATGAGAATGAAGATTTGATTGAGTTATATGAAGATTAACTTAAAGAAATGCATTTCGAATCAGATTGGAGTCTTGCTTGAATAAATTGTTATGGGCTGACATTTTAGCCATGACATGTTTTTATATGATCTTATATGTTTTACTAATGTCTTGAATGACTGATCTAAGGTTCATATGTAAAGAAAACGTTATGTAATGATAGGTTTACAAAGCAATATCATGCGTTGATCATCTAAAACATTTTGACTTCAACTTGTGTGAAGTTATCATGTGATTTCTCAATTAAGTTTTCCAAAGCATGAGTGTTAAGCATCTAGAAATGCTTTGTTATCAAGATGAGTGTTAGGTTGCATAATTTAATTAGGCTTTAAGAGTTCTTATGCCAGTTAGAATCATCATGCATATACTTTGTTTGAAGGCTTTGTGATGTTTTGGTGATGATCAATGCATAATTATTGATGAGATCTTCTGTGACCTGAATCTAAGTGATTAGCATATCCTTAAGATCAGATCCATTAATAGTTACATGATAAAATTCGGTCACATATGCATTTAGAAAGGACAATAGGTCAAAATAACATTGGAGTAAATCAAGCCACGGGTTGGATGGAGTTAGCATAGTAGCTATTTGATTCTTGAAACTCTAAGATCATACGTTATGATATATAAGGAGTTGTGATGATACCATATGTTATATTCTATTAATGACGGCTCAAATAAATAAGAAATGTTATGTTTTTACAATATGAAGTATAAAATGTTCTCTATAAGAAAATGTACTTTAACTTCTTCTTTTTTATGAAAGGTGTTGAGGAATCTGGATGGGAGACAAATACGGGTTTTCTGCATATCTAGCATACATCACATGTTTATCATTAATCAAGAATATCTTATCTTTGTGCAAGTTAGTTGTTTAACTTATTAGGATTTCAAGGAATTTCACTGTGGTGATTCCACTACCATTCCCCTGGAATGGTAGAATTTGTGTTAGGACTGGTTTTCGACGAACAAGATAGTAATGAAATCCGACCTTTGGTTTCGATGGTTGAGAACGAGCCCGACCCTAACCAGAAGCCGGATTTGATATTGATGTTTATAGCAATGACTTTGTACACCATAAAGCGGATGGGAGAAATGATTTGACTTGCTTTGTTTATGAAACTTTGATGTAGTGTCTCTAATAAGGAGATTTTATCTCCCACTTTATATCTAAACTTATGCCTTACTATTTGAACTTCTTAAAGTAAGTCAATATCTATCTCTGGTTAAATTGATCTATTGGGATGTTTAGTTCATTCTGGCATGATATTTTTAAAAGTCACCATTTTTTTGCCACAATTATTGCATATTGCTAGTTGCATACTAGGATGCATTGCATATTAACTGTCATGAACGGGGGTATGTAACTATGTGTTACATGTCCCGATGCTCCAAGTCTCTGTTACATCCCAAGCGAAGGTTGGGGGCGTCACAGGGTGGTATCAGAGCAATTAGGTCTTTGGGTAAAACCACATGTCCTTAGGATTGATATGCCATAATGTAGGTATGAATCTATAGTTTGAGTACGCTTGAATCTCGAAGTCGAAGCTTGATTTGACACGTGTGCATCTCAGGAGTTGGAAGATTGAAGCAAGATGGCACGTGACAGACGAGAAAGGAACACCGAAGGTTCTAATACTCGCAGAGAGCAAGATTGCCTGTTGGAAGGAGGACATGCTTTGGTGGATGCAATTCATCAAATCAGTAAGATGATGAAGCAATAGCAAGAGATGATTCTCAGACAAAACCAGTAGCAGCACCACCCCCCAGCAGAAAGGCAAGAAAGTGTAGAGAATAAAGGCTGCTCTTATGAAAAATTCCTAATATACAAATACCCTAACTTCATGGGAACTGAGGGACCTATGAGGGACAATAAGTGGTTACTTGATCTCGGTAGGACCTTTGAGATCAGCAGCTACACTAAAGAATATAAGGTGTAGTATAGTATGCTGGGCGTCTATTATAAGGGAAAGTCAGTATCTGGTGTGATACCAAAAGACAATTACTGATAACGGAATTAGGTGACATAACTTCCTTAACCTTGGAAATGTTCAAAGAAGAGTTTGATAATCGGTTCTTCCCATAATTGATGAAGCAACAAAAGGCGTAGGAGGTCATGACCTTGGTGATGGGGAACTTCACTGTTGAACAATATGCTGCAAAGTTTATGGAGCTCGGAAGGTTCACTCCACACTTAATAGCGTGCTTCCGCATCGTTAACTTTCAAAAGTTAGTTACTGTGGCTTCAATAGCCAAAGCGTAGCAAAGAAATGTCGTAGCTCAACTTAATCTAGAGAGGAAGAGGGCTTCATTAGCCATTCTTTGCTGCAAGAGAAAGCGATAAAAGAAGAATGGTGCCAGAATCTAATAAAGGAAAGGGCGTCATGCCCACCCCACTTACTACTTGCCGAAAGTGATGAGGAGCATAGGCAGCACCTTGGCTTGGTGCTAGAAAGACTTAAGAAACACATGCTTTATGCTAAGTTTAGCAAAATTGAATTTTGGCTCATGGAAGTGAAATTTTTAAGGCATGTGACTTTCAGTGAAAGAGTAGCAGTTGATCAAAGCAGTAACAAATTGGCAATGCCCTACAAATGTACACGAGATCCTAAGTTTTCTAAGACTAGCTAGATATTATCGAAGGTTTGTGGAGGGACTTTCGAAACTTTCAGGGCCAATCACTACCCTAACCAAAAAGAAAGTCAAGTATGTTTGGAAGTAGAAATACAAGCAAAGTTTTCTGGAACTCTAGAAAAGGTTGACAACCGTGCCAATTTTAGCATTGCCGAAACCACATAAGTCGTAAGTGGTTTACAATGACACATCTAAATTAGGACTTCTATGTGTGCTTACGCACGATGAACAAGTTGTCTCCTACGCTTCCCGACAATTAAAGAATCATGAGCAGAACTACCTGTAACGCCCGTCCTTATGGTGGGACTTTTTTGAAATATTTTTGTAAAAAGGACGATGGGAATTACCGTCTTGTTTAAAACTTTTCACTTGCATACCCAGGGTGCAAGACTCCACGTTCGTAATTTAAAATGTGTTTTTATCATAAAAGAGGTTTACAGCAGAAAACATAAGTCTTATAATAAAAAGGTCTCTCGTACGTTTAAAACTCGTGCCTAGACTTCCGTGCTCTTCCCCATGGGCCGTGTCCATCCTGGTCGTACAGTTCCTGTGAGGGGGAGGGACATACATAAAACTAAAATGAGTCGAAGACTCGTAAGCATTACTTCATACCGTTAAAAATATAACAATATAGGTTTTCAATCATGCATTCATCATTCGTACATACTATTACGTGCGTGCATGCTGTGTTCATTTGAAAACTTCACTGGACGGGGTTTTCCTTTTCGTAAAACGTTTCTCCCGTCAGTGCCTTCATTTCTACAAGAGTTCGTGCATGTTTACGTGCGTTCTTTTGAAAACGTCACTGGGTGGGGCTTTTCTTTCAAAAGACTTTCCTTTCTTTAAAAACGTGTCCCTCGTCAGTGCCTTCATTTCTTAAAGATTCGTACATTCGTGCATGCGTGCATACATCTATTCGTTCTTATCACTTTCATAGGCCAGTACACACTGTTACGCCCCGTGTGTAAGGGGTTAGCGGTCTTCCTTTAGACCCGAATTCTGCCCGTGGCCACGAGTGGGGAATCCCTTTTCATAGGGGGCAGCACTGGGTACACTTCCAGCACTACTTACCCGGCATTTCAATCTGCCCATTCATTGGTACCCTTTCATTTCAGTTATGTGGCCGTTACATGTCTTCATACATTCATGCTTTCATTTCTTTCTTTCTTGCTTTTCATTCATGCATTCGTTCATTTATGTCAGCTAGAAAGAGCTGACGCTTTCGTTCGGTTATTTCTTTCATTTACAGTCCCTTTCTTTTCGTGAGAAAATATTGTTTGGGGCATAAGCCCGAAAATGGTCTTTTCGTCTTTTAGTTCATTTCAGTTCTATATTTTCTTTAACAGTTCGTTCGTGGAAAACTTCATCTGAGAACATACATGGGCTTAAACGTTGACTTTTGTGGCATCCCATAAGCGTCACCTTTGAACGTCGCCTCTCATGGCATCAACGAGAGTCACCTCGTGGCGCACATGAGGGCGTCAGTTCGTAGGATTCACAAAAGCATCCGTTGTCATGCCCTTCATGCATCTTCATCAGTTTTATGGATTTTTCTTAGAAAATACATACAATAGATACAGCGTATAGTCATCTATTCACATGCATACAATTAATACTTTGGATGCATAAAAAGGGGCTGCCAAGGAGGGGCCGTACATACTTATACCTTTTAACAATTAGCATTTTCTTTCTTAAAACGTCTTTCGTTTCTTTTCGTGAGCATCTTAAGGAAAAGCGTTTCTTTATCTTTGAAAACTCTAGAAGAGTATGAACGTAACACTTACTTAGACTCCATGCTACTTGCATGTCATGCAATCCATTCATGCATGTCAGATGGCAACCTACATGCATACACATAACCTTAGCATTATTTTCTATCTAATGCATAAGTAACTTAAACTATAAATAGAACTACGCTATATTTGAAACATTCTCATTCTATCCCGTGCACTTACGTGCCCTTCACTATGTTAAAACCTTCGGGGACCCATTACGGTCACCCCATCTTCCAACTCATGTCTTGCCTCGAGTGCTCATCCACTAAAGTGAACTCATGATTCACCTTAGGATTAAGACACTAAGGCCTCTGTCTCATTTTTCTCATTAACCTCATTCCAACGCATGACTTAAACCAACTAAGTCACGCATCCCGTCCTTAGACAGTACACCCGTCACTTTCTTCATGCATCTTAGCCCATACAAATCCTCATTCCCATCCAGACAAGCCATTCGGCTCTAAGCCAACTCTGAGGCTTAAACACCGTGTAACTATACTCAGGATAGATTACCCATTACATATGGTGAATCCATCCGGCACATGTGCCTAACTAGACTACACATGTACTCTACCCCTTATCACCTAAGATCAACATATATAACACGTTGATCACTAGCTTCGAGGGACAAGGGCCATACTCCGATACCAACCTTCTCTTAACCCGGTTAGCATGACTCCTCATGCTACCCGTCCCTTTTGACAATTCATCCCAACACTTAACACGACAAGACTCCATTCATAACTACATTTCATGTCACGTTATATAGCCCGAGATTGCTCCAGTGCTACACTATGACCTTGTCGTGTTACCTAGCATTCTACTACCTCACTCCTGACTCATTACGAGTACGGTTCCTCATGTACTCCCATCACATCATGACATCTCGTCACGTTACCGTTACGCCATTTTTATACTTTAACACTTCACCCATCATAAGCATGACTTCCAATAACCACGTCACTTTGTGACGTTGCCCAGTCATGCTTCCGCTGTGTACTCTTACACTTATTTCACTACTTCATCCATCACAAGCACGACTGTCATTAGTCAAGGTCACTTCGTGACATTCCTCAGTCATGCTTCTGCTACGCACTCTTATACTTGCTCTGATACTTCACGTATACTCCCAGCCATAAGTCCATAACAGTGACACTTGTCACCTTAGACTACAGGCTATGTCATAACTACTTCGGGACACTATTCCACAGTTCCCGACACTATCCATCATGTTCCACGCCCATCAATCACATAACCATCTTTATCTCTACGACACGCCACACAGAGTGTCGCTGTTACATGGAGTACACTCCATGTATACTCCATACATACCACATCACCATTATGGCATACCTGCCATATGGTACATCAATCCATCACATGGAGTACGTTCCACTTGTACTCCATTTACATACGCTCCATCACCACTATGACCTACACGCCATATGGTACATCACCCATCATATGGAGTACGTTACACTTGTACTCCCTTTACATACGCTCCATCACCACTATGGCCTACACGCCATATGGTACATCACCCATCATATGGAGTACGTTCCACTTGTACTCCCTTTACATACGCTCCATCACCAGTATGGCCTACACGCCATATGGTACATCACCCATCATATGGAGTACATTCTACATGTACTCTATCCATACACACCATATCACCACTATAGCATCCCCGCCATATGGTACATCACTCCACTACATAGAATACACTCTGCATATATTCCATGCACTTACGACACATTACCACTACGGCATACTCGCCGTATGGTGCATCTCACCATCTCATGGAGTACATTCCACATGTACTCTTTTTACATATACAACACGCCACATCACCATTATGGCATACCTGCCATATGGTGCATCGCTCCATTACATAGAATACACTCTGCGTATATTCCATGCACTTACGGCACATTACCACTACGGCATACTCGCCGTATGGAGTATATTCCACATATATCCCCTACATATATCATACCCCACACAGAGTACACTCAGCGTGTACTCTTCCCGTTCCACATACACTACGCCACGTCACCATTATGGCATACACGCCATATGGTGCATCAATCCATCACATGGAGTACATTCCACATGTACTCCTTTTACACGCACTACTCACAGAGTACACTTCTCCGTGTACTCATCCCATTCTACCTTATGCCAGGAGGGTATATTTTATATATACTCTCCTTGTCTCACATTATGCCACATACAAAGTACACCTAGCGTGTACTCTTCCCATTCCACACAACGCCACGCCATCCATACAACACATGCCCCACAATTGCATTACACAGCACAGTCCACGATACTTCACAATACACCCAACACTTCACAACACACTACATGGCACAATGCACCTCCATACAACATAGATAAGCCCAACACTTCATCACACAGAATGCCCAACTCTTCATCACAATGCCACAACTCCACAATACTAATAGCACAGTCCACAACCTAGTCAACTAATCAATATCTAACATAATTAACGAGGGATAGAGAGTTATACCATCGACGGGATAACCCGTGCGTTGCTCATTGACTGCCATAGCCGATGTTGTCGACAGTGTCGCACGTGGTGGCTAACTCACGTACGGTGACTGTTTAGGCATTTGGATAGCTAGGTGTGGTCTTGGAAGGGCTCGTGATGGCCTTGTGATGATGGCAAGGGGCATAAACACAGCGGATCTAGCCGTGTGCAGTGGCGGTCAATCACACGCAGTGACTGTCCATCACGTGCAGTGATTACCCATCACATAAAGTGATGGTTTGGACCTAGGGCTTGGCTAAGGAAGGTGCGGTGAATCTCGTGGTGGCGTCGAGGTGGCTCACGGTGGCGGATCTGGCCATTCCGTGGAGGAGAGTGAGGGAGAGTGTGCTTTCATGGGTGGCAGATCGTGGCCAATGGAGGTCGGGTTGGCTTGGTGGCGGCCTGAGGAGGCTGGACATGGGGGTCATCAGCCATGGGTGGCGGCGCATGGTGGTGCACGGCGTGCAACCCGTGCGTGCATGAGAGAGGAGCCGTGAGGTGGAGGAGGGGGTTTATGGTCATGGGTCACATGGAGGAGCTCGGGGAAAGGGAAAGGAGGTCCATGGCGTTGCATGGTGGTCGTGGGTGGCCGCGTACGGCGGCGCACGGTGGGAAATGGGCTAGAGACCCATTTCGGGTACTTGCCATGGAAGGAAGGGAAGGACTGCTTCATAGGGGCTGGCTTCGGTGGAGGATGATGGCTGGTGGGAGAGGAGCTCGCAGTGGGAGCAGAGGAGCCATTGAGTGGCGCATGGCGCCGATACGCGCACAAGCCCGTTCGGGCCGTGTGCTTCCGAAATGGAGAAAGGGAGAGCGTGAGGGGGAGAGGTTGGCATGGGTGGACTTGCCGGAGGGAGAGCAAGCCATTGGTGCCGGCGGCACACGGCGGCGCTGGGCTAAGGCCTTAAGCCGTTCGGCGTGGGGTGGGTCTGCGTACAGCATACGCTGAATGAAAGAGGGAGGAGAGAGAGGGTTACAGGGAAAATGAGAGGGAAAGAGAGGGGTCTGGGTATTTAACCCAGTCCTTTCGTCTGGGGATCTACACAACGATCTAACGACGAGGAATTAAAATACTGATTTGAAGATGCGTAAAACATTAACTTAATTAAAAGCACTTAGAGGAATTAAGGTAATATTATTTTAAACTAACTTTAGTTTATAAAATAATATTCTTCATCATTAATAAAATGATGAAGTCTCACTTAACATATTTAAAAGGTTAAACCATTTATTTAATAAAAGTTCTCAACATAATTTAAATCTCATAATATCTTAAATAATTGAAATCATTTTAGTAATAATATTAAAATGATTTCCGGCAATTATAATATTTTTGGAGCTCTTCAAGAATATTATGATTGTCGTATTTAAGACAATCATAATATTCTCCTGGGCGTGCCCTAGAAGTCACACTATATCTTTCGAGACACGCCGTCATGGTTTGACACGCATAACGTGACTCGCAGTCGCTAATAAGAAGGGCAGATGATCACATAATCTCTGCCTTCGGGATTTGCTTACGTCATCAAGACTAAACATACGTCAGAAAGAGAGAAGCGTACGTAAGAAGAAGAAGCTGGGTATTACACTACCCCACCCATAACTTGGAGTTAGCCGCATTGATTTTCGATATGGAGGCATTATATTTATGGCGAGACTTGCAAAGTATTCACGGACGATAAGAGCCTTAAATATCTGTTCAGCCAAACAAATCTAAATATGAGGCAAAGGAGATGGTATGAGGCAATTAGTGACTACCAATGTGAAAATAAATATCACTCGGGTAAAGCTAATGTTGTGGCTGATGCGTTAAGTAGTAAAACGCAAGTGGAAGGTTCTTTGGAATCTGCCCCAGAAATGGAGTCCCTTTTCAGTAGCATGAGGAACTTGCTAATTGGAAGTCTCCATCAAGATGCAACCCTTGCTGCAGTACAAGAAATCGTACCCGTGGAATGGATGGAGCTAAAAGAGCATCAGATGGAAGATAATAAATTGTTAGAAATCAGACAAAGGGTAGAAAAAAAGGAAGATCCTCTGGTGAGTATATATGTATATAGGTATGTAGTTATGCATCATTCTCATACACTAACTCATAACCCAATTTCAAGGATGAAATCTACTTTAAAGGGAAGCAGGATGTAACACTCCGCTTACAAATACCTTAGGACTTGACCATAGAACTATGACCCTAGCCAAGTAGAAGTTGTGATCCTTGAGAAAAAAAAAAAAAATCTAGAGTTTGAGTTGGCAAAGAGACTTACACCATTGGTTTAGTTAGTAATTTTAGAGAATTCTAGTTTTATATTAATTTTAAGAAAAAAGTGCCAAGAGGCCGATGGAAGAATGACAAGTGGCATATTGGAGGCTTGCCACCTTGGTGGGCTAGGTAACTAGGTTAAAATACTAGATGGATTTGGAGAAAGGCCAAAAGTTGGTTTAATAGAGGCACTAGCTTACTAAGATAAGAGGACTAAGAATAGACACAAGACTATAGGCCCAACTTGATGGACACAATACATTAGGCCCACCTTAGTAGAAATAAGACTATTGAGCCAAACTTAGTAAAATCAAAGACTAAGATCCAACCTAGTGAATTATTGAGGCCAAGGAAAGGCCCAATAAAAAAAAATTGGACATGGGGCCCAAGGACAGGTACACTTCTAAGCCCACACAAAAGGATTTTATAGTTGGCCCAATGAGAATTCAACATGTGGAGCCCAAGCTTAGTATTCTTATCATTATTACAATTGGACCCCACCCCACAAATGTTACGATGATATGTTATGATGAATAAATGTTATGATGTCAATGCATTGAGTTATAAGTCTGTAGACAACGTAGTTTTCAACATGAGTTGTACTACGGTCACCGATAGATACTCACAGTGCGAATGGGGAGATGTGTTGATACCATATGTTATGTTTTGTTAATGATGGCTCAAATAAATAAGAAATGTTATCTGTTTTAGAAGATGAAGTACAAAATGTTCTCTGTAACAAAATATACATTATCATTTTTTTTTTCTGAAAGGTGTTGAGAAATCTGAATGGTAGACAAATACGAGTTTTCTACATATCTATCATGCATCACATGTTTATAATTAATCATGCATATCTTATTTCTGTGCAAGTTGGTTATTTAACTTACTAAGATTTCAAAGAATCTCATTGTGGTAATTCCACTACCATTCCCCTAGAATGGTAGAAGTTATGTCAGGACCGGTTTCAGACGAACAAGATGGTAATGAACTCCAACCTTTTGGCTTCAGATGGTTGAGAATAAGCCCGACCCCGACCGAAAGTTGAATTTGATATTGATGTTTATAGCAATGACTTTGTACACCATAGAGCATATGAGAGATGATTTGACTTACTTTGTTTATGAAACTGACTGACTCAAAAATGAGTAGCACAAAGGCTATCCCAAGTGCAGGAGGGTGTCGCGTAATAATTAAGAATAAATTCTTAGATCGTCTCATCGGGAAAAGTTACTTAAAATCATACTCGTTTAAAATGGTGAAAATATTCACAAAGAGAAAATAAAAGTGGTAGTATATGCAGTGAATGAAAGAGTGCAACGGGAATGAAAAGGGCACTAATCATGGACTAGATTCATATTTTTGGATTTTTGAGTGTCGAAATGAAATGTAAAAGACTAAAAAATTGAAATTAACAATCAAGGAATCAACTAAGCTAAACAATCTTAATTAAAATTGGAATATGAGCTGAAAATTGAAAATCCCCAAAATTAAAATTTTAGGGTTCATCCTTGCATTTAAATCATAAATTCTCAAAATTATTCCATAACAATTGTAATATATATTTAATGGAAGCTTATAGAAGCGAGAATAATAAATAACACCAAGTAAATAAACAGCAAATAAAATGCCCAAAGGTCTAAGCCAAATATCTCAAAAATACATCATAAACTTTAAACTAAAATTAAACAAATAGTAGAGAGTGAAAGGAGCAAGCCAAATGGATGGAGATGGAGATAGTAGCAATGGAGGGGGCTAGAGAAGCTGTAGTTTGGACCCCATCTTCAAGCCGCGTCATTGTTTGCGTCCAAAACGAAAAGCAAAGTATTCAAACTCCCTCCGTTACGTCTCTCCCCCCAAAAGTGAAAGAAATCGGGAAAAAAACCCTCCAGCATCCTTAGCTTTAATTCTGAAATAGCCCTTCCTTTTTTTTTTTTCCTTTTTCGTGTGTGTTGCCTGGCGTGCAAAACCAAAAAAAAAAACTTTGTGTTGCTTCTGTCCAAATTCCCAACACAAAGATGTTGGTGCTTTTTTTTACTTTTCTTTGCATTTCTTGGCCTATAAAATAAAATAAAATTAGAAAAGAAATAAAATAAAATAAAATAAAAAGGAAGAATAGAATATAAAAAATATGTTGTACATGTGAAGGAACATTATCCAATTAAATCACAAGTTATAAAATTAAACATAAACCATGCTATAAATTAATTTAAATCACAACTCGGATTTATGCATCTTAACCATTTTTCATCTAAAAGCAATGATAATGTAATGAAATAAATAAAATATATTGGTTCTACATGTATAAAATATGCAATAATTCACCTTAATTACACTCCCAACTAGCATTTTGCTAATCCTTGGGCAAAATAGTGAAAATTAATTGAGATGAATATTGCATAAAGATCGAAGTCCAAACAGACACAATCAAACACAATTGTGAATTCTCACAAAAGTGACACGTTACTACTCAATCCCCAAGGACTGTACCCACCAAGACTATCTCAACAATCTTTCACATAGAATAGTGGCAAACTCAAATGTGTGTGTGGAGCTAAACTGGTTGTGTGTTCCTCATTACTAATCATGATTTGTCATAGGATTTTTCAACCTTAAGATTAATCATTGCCAATTCTAACTACCTCAAAGCCCAAGGAATTAGCAGTTTTCACGCCGACTCTGTTTTAAAAGGTTGAACACTCAACCCCCAAAGTTTTGGGTAATTGTTTCTAGCCCTTAATTTAGGAAAGCTCCATAAATCTCTTTCATCTTTCCCTCTTTCTATCTTTCTTTTTCTATTTTTCTATTTTTTTTCTTTTCCTTTTCTTTTTTTTTTCTTCTTTTTGAAACATGGCTCAGTAGTCTTGCAATTTACTTCTCCTGTGTTAAATCAATGAACAGTAAATTGAGGAACACTACAAATGTAAGCATGTGCAAAATGTCCTTCAAAACTTGTCATTCATTCTACAAAATATGATGCATCAAAACTTGGTGATGCACAAGCAAGATCTCCTCATGTGGATCAAAGACATTCAGAAACGGCTTTAGACGTTGTCCGTTGACAGTGAAGCTATTGCCATTCTTTTGATTGAAAATGTCTACCGCACCGTGAGGTTGAACCTTCTTTACAATGTACGGCCCACTCCATCGAGAGTTGTAAACAAGAACTTCCTGGCCAAGTGTGAAATGTTTGGAATGAATTTTCTGATCATGTAGAATTTTCTTGCGTTCCTTCGCCAGTTGAGCGTTGTCATAGGCATCCCGACGAGCTTCATCCAATTCATTGATCTGCAATTTTCTCAACCCTGAAGCTTCATCGAGTGACATGTTAACATGTTTTATAGCCCAAAGAGCTCGATATTGAATATCAACAGGTAAATTACAAACTTTTCCATAAACTAATCGATAAGGGGACATCCTTAGATTTGTTTTAAAAGCTGTCCTATAAGCCCACAAAGCATTAACCTATTTGAATTGTCCCTCATCCATAACATGAAACATCAATCCAAATAGCATAAGTAAGGTTCAAGTGACTGAGTAGTAGGTGACAAGTGAAATGTGTAATTAGAGATAAGACAGTGAAAGAAACATTTGAGATAAAAATAAAAATAAAAATAACGAGTTTAAATTTACGTCAAGCAACTATCCCCAGCAACGGCGCCAAAAACTTGACAAACTCAAAAATGAGTAGCACAAAAGCTATCCAAAGTGCAGGAGGGTGTCGCGTAATAATTAGGAATAAATTCCTAGATCGTCTCCTCAGGGAAAGTTACTTAAAATCAAACTCGTTTAAAATGATGAAAATATTCACAAAGAGAAAATAAAAGTTGTGGTTTGTGTAATGAATGGAAGAGTGCAACGGTAATGAAAAGGGCACTAATCATGGACTAGATTCATATTTTTGGATTTTTAAGTGTCGAAATGAAACGTAAAAGACTAACAAATTGAAATTAACAATCAAGAAATCAACTAAGCTAAACAATCTTAATTAAAATTGGAATATGAGCTGAATATTGAAAAGCCCCAAAATTAAAATTCTAGGGTTCATCCTTACATTTAAATCATAAATTCTCAAAATCAATCAATAACAATTGTAATGTATATTTGATGGAAGCTTAAAGAAGCGAGAAGAATAGATAATATCAAGTAAATAAACAACAAATAAAACACCCAAAGTTCTAAGCCAAATATCTCAAAAATACATCATAAACTTTAAACTAAAATTAAATAAATAGTAGAGAATGAAAAGAGCAAGCCAAATGGATGGAGATGGAGATGGCAGCAATGGAGGAGGCTGGAGAAGCTGTAGTTTGGACCCCACAAGGTTCTTCACGCCGCAGCATTGTGTGCGTCCAAAACCAAAAACAAAGAATTCAAACTCCCTCATTTACGTCTCTCCCCCCAAAAGCGAAAGAAATCCAGGAAAAAAACCCTCCAGCGTCCTTAGCTTTTATTCCGAAATAGCCCTTCCTTTTTTTCTTTTTTTTTTCCTTTTCTGTGTGTGTGTTGCCCAGCTTGCAAAACCAAAAAAAAAAAACTGTGTTGCTTCCGTTCAAATTCCCAACACAAAGATGTTGGTGCCATTTTTTACTTTTCTTTGCATTTCTTGGTCTACAAAAAAAAGTTTAGAAAAGAAATAAAATAAAAAGGAAGAATAGAATATAAAAAATATGTTGTACATGTGAAGGAACATTATCCAATTAAATCACCAGTTATAAAATTAAACATAAACCATGCTATAAATCAATTTAAATCAAAACTAGGATTTATGCATCTTAATTAGGATTTATGCATCTTAACCATTTCTTCATCTAAAACCAATGATAATGTAATGAAATAAATAAAATATATTGGTTCTAGATGTATAAAATATGAAATAATTCACCTCAATCAGAAACTTTGATGTAGTGTCTGTAATAAGGAGATTTTATCTTCCACATTATGAACTTATGCCTTACTATGTGGACCACTTTAAGTAAGACAATATTTATCTATGGTTAAACTGATCTATTGGGATGTTTTGTTCATTCTACCATGATATTTTTAATAGTCACCATTTTTTCACAGCGATTATTACATACTATTAGTTGCATATTAGGATGCATTGCATATTAACTGTCATGAACAGGGGTATGTAACCATGTGTTGCATGTCCCGATGCTCCAAGTCTCTATTACATCCCAAGCGAAGGTTGGGGGCAATACAATTTTTGACTAAGTTATTAGCAAGATCTTAGTCTGATAGTTTTAGAATTTATAGTCAACATACTAGTATACAAGTTTGATGAATATGCGTTGCATGTTATAAGTTTTTTATAGGTGTTTTTCATAGATCTAAAACGTTGCAAAACTGGAAATATGAAAACATATTCTGTTTTGAATAAGTTTTGGTCTTTTGCTATAAAAGCATGCTCCAAAGGCTTTGATATTCACATATGATGTGCATAAAACTTTGATATACAGATTAGGATGTTATTTGCGGATTTATGGTTTGATTTTAAAGATATTAATTTTTATGCATGAAAAGGTCCGGATAGGTCATGTATTTGAGGTTCTCGGGTATATCTATGTTTTTATGCAAATGTTTCCATGTGATCTTAGGCTTGATGCTTAGATCTATTCTAGGACACTATTATTAAGCATGTGATGTTGTTCATTTATGATTTACTCCATGAAAAGTTTCGATTCTAATGGTTTGATCAAAACAAACCACATTGGATCTAAGGGTGAAAATTGATTTTGTTAATTTTGATTTTGACTTTTGTGGTTTTGGCTTGATGATTCAAAACATGATAGTTCTTTGGAATGTGTTATGAATGTATTGAGAGTATGTTATTGGACTTTTGGAGTTCTTGAAGTTGTTTTGAAAAGAGATAAATCCTTGAACTTCAAAAGTTGTTCTTAATGTTAAATACTTGAAGTTTTATATTGAAGAAATTTGTGATTTCTGTGATGTAAGTTTTGTTGGTTGTTCTAGTATGTTATTTGAGTATAGGATATGAGTTTTCGTCACAAACCCGTCCCGGGAAGGGCGGGATCGCGACGTACGTACCTGTCCTTTTCTTTTATTTTCTTTTTCTAATAACATGCGGTCGGCATGAACATGACACACATGTACTCTAATTTCTAATTTAATAAAGGGAACACCTAATAGACATCCTATTTGAACATTCATTCGTAAAAGATTCTCAGAGTCCATACGTTCATAAAAACATAACCTATCATCCATAAACATAACTGTTCTAGTTAGGGAAGGTCCTAAGCGTCTGCCTCTCCCTTTGCAGTAGTGCCTTGCTCCTCAGCATTTTCATCATTACCTGGACGTTTAAAACATTTAAAACAAAAGTGAGTCGAATATTCAGTAAGTAGTACACCATGTTGTTAACTTATTAATCACATAATCTTTTCTTTTGAAAACATGCATACATAAACATTTGCTAATCATGACAATGCTTCCATGGATAAACACTTTAAGGAATAAGCCATACTTTCATGCATAAATATTTAAGAAATAACTATGCTTTCATGCATAAACATTTTGAGAAATAATCATACTTTCATGTTTCACTTTCTTTGGCCGGTACACACTATTACACCCTGTATGTTGGGGTTAGCAGTCTTCCTTTGGACCTGGATTCCGCCCGTGGCCACAAGTTGGGAATCTCTTTCAATCAGGGGGCAGCACTGGGTGCACTACCTGTACTACTTACCTGGCATTGCAATCTGCCCATTCCTTTGGTACCCTTTTCATTCATATGGCCGTTACGTATTTTCATACAATAAGACATTCATTCATTCAGTCCTTTCTTTCATTCATTTCAATCCATTCAGTCATTTTTATTTAACAATTCATTCATGGAAAACATCATTTAAAAGCATGAACTTAAACATCATCTTTTCATTTAGCAGTGCATTCATGAAAAACATCATTTTAAAAGCATGAGTTTAAACATCATTTTTCATGGCATCCATAAAACTTCAATTCATAGGGACAGTTTAACATCAGTTCACATGGACATTTTAAAGCACTTTCTTCGCATCATTTAAAACATGAGTTCATATGGGCATTTTAAAACACTTTCTTCGTGTCATTTAAAGCATAAGCCATGAGACAATCATTTTCTTTTCTTTGCAATCAAACATTTTCATCATCCTTCTTACTCCGATGCACATGCATTTTTATGAAAAAGATACATTTTCATACTATACTACATACACACAAGTATAATCAATAGGTGCTTAATAAGGGCTATCAAGAAAGGGCTTGTACATACAATATACATTTACTCTTTTCTTTAGAAAAACATTTGCAATAAGAGAGAGAGAGAGAGACATTCTTTCATCAAGAGAAATTGGTGTAAGAAGCATGATCTTAGATACTTACCTCGTGGCTTTACAAGTAGGTTCCTTGAATCTTGAAAATAAACTCATATTCAATGAAATGAAATAAACATATTAAAATTCATTTCACTTAAGACTTTACTATCCAACACCCATACGTGCACACTTAATTTCCAAGTTAGAATTAAGGCATCTTCCTCAACCCATTTAGCTACCTACATGGCACTAAGTCAACCCTTAGTATCCTTATTCCAATATTTAAAGAAACCCAAGAAAGTATGAGGCTTGTTTGTTGTCCCTCTTTAAAGGCTATTATTTTCTATACAAGGGATAGGTAGGAATCATAAGTTACAATGTATAGGACGGTAGGGATTTACTTAAGTATGGTAAGGAACAAGGATACCACCCAAATCTGGAAATTTTATCAAAAGGGCATTTTGACAGCTTGTAACATCATGTGGAAAGTGAATCCAACAAAAGACAATGCTTACAAGAGGTTGGTTTTTGTCACTTGTTCTTCAAGGGTTTTTCATACTAAGGTTTATCTTTGATTAAACAAAAAGGGGTGAAGTTGAGCAAGGGGTAAAGTTGGCTGGTTTAGGCTTCCAAAACAAAACGTATTTTTAGAATTTTTGTAGTACATGGACATCTAGTAAGTCTCAGTACATTCATGGTCTTAAACATCTCTCACTTAACCAAATCTCAACCATACAATTAAATATTACATGACTGGTAGCAAACTTAAGAAAAACCTCATATATTTTCTGAAACACAGCACAAATAAAAAGATACAAACTCTTGGCAACTTAAAATTTCTAAGTAAGCTTACTAGTTTAGATTTAAAACTCTTAGTGGCTTACTTAGGCCATAGCTTGAGGAAAGAAATATTTAAAAATTGTAAACCTTAACTTCATTAATTTAACATATAAAAGCATAATTAAAAACATGGCTTGGAATTATGAGATCACAAGAAAGGGGCTACAATTTCCCTTGCAACACACGGCTGGAACACTCCAAAACAGGGCATAACTCACGGCTTCTTCATGTACATATATACACAATAGATAAAATAGTCATCACTTGTGACTAACAAACTTAAACCAGAAAATATGCTATCTCAAATGATAAGAAACACACGGCAAAGCCACATCAAGACACTCGGTCTGCCTAGAAAGCAGGGGTTTCGGTTATTGCCCACTAGATTAATCACTAGAGAAGGCAACGAGAAACTGGTCTAGGAAATTTCCACACAATACTCAGCTAGCCTAGAATTCGAAACCCTCAATTACAAGGCACAAACTTGCTTAGAAAAACCCCAAATCACAAGAAAATCTCATGGAAGGAATATTACCTATTTTGGTCCCCTTTCAAGCCATGGAAATACACAATAGACGAGAAAAAGGAAGGGAATCCGAAAGATCCAATGCTGGAAAACAACATAAAATTTCCTAAAAAAAAATCCTAGGTTAAACCCATAGATCTAAGATTTCAAACTAGAGGTTAGAGCCATAGAAATTTACTTATGAAGTTGATTTCCTTGAAGATTTCTGGTGAAGATCTCAGGTTTAGGAAATGGGAGAGATCAGCTTGAAGAAATGAGAGAGGACGTGCGAACTGGAGGAACTGAGAGCTTCTCGTGTGAAGGAAGGAAACTTGAGAAGTTTTTCTATTTTGTGTGCCATGGGACCGATGGGTGTAGGGGATTAAGGAAAATAAATTACTTCTTTGCCTTGGAAGCTGTCGTGTAGGAGAAGGAAAGGAATTCACTTGGCTTCTTGAGGAAGCTACGGTTTTAAGGAGAAGAAAAGTCAATGGATTTAAATCAAACTTGTCCCATAAGCTAGGGAATGAATGGTGGAGATCAAGTGTGGGGAGATCAAAAAGAGTTTGGGTCATTTCTTGAGTAATTAAAAATTAAAGGGTTTGAAAGAAATATTGTAAGATCATAAAATCACACCCTTGAATTATTTAATAACCCACGTAAAATAAAATACACCCATCTTAAAATAAATTAATAAAATCATAAAAGTCTTTATCTCAAAATATTTAACTTAAAAAAATATTAATAGATGACGTAAGGACCTACGTAGTAGGATTCGGGTATTACAGTTTGATATGTTGCATATTTCAGTTTTAGCATGAGAAATGATGTTTGAAAGAATTGCAATAAAAATCAAGAGTTTTAGCCTAAACATGTTTCGACCTATGCATGTTTGACCTAGTTGGATTGTATTTTAAATTTTTCTAATTAGATATTTATTTTTAGGACAAATATGTAGATGGGTAAAATGATCATTTTACTCTAAGTCATTAGTTTTATGTTTCTGAGTTGTTAGTGAGGAGTTTATGACGTTTATAAATATCTTCTTATAGTTCCTGTTTATTCGCGCATTAAATTCATCATGCTATGCTCATTGTAAGTTATCGTCTAACTTACTGTTAGGATATTGTGTATGTGTGTTGGTAAAAGAATAGTTATTCATGTTCTTATGTTCTTATATATGTTGTACTATGCCTTGTTACAAAATGTTTATATGTTACACATTATACTACGTCAAGAAATGTATATCTATTACACATTATACTATCTCATGAAATGTTTCTCTATTATACATTATGACATGTCACGAAATGTTTATTTGTTGCATGTTCTGACGCTTTATAGTTTGTTCGAGCTCAAGCGAAATTTGGTGGCATCACATAAGCCAATACCATTGCTCTAAGAGGAGCTAGTTTTGTTTGGATGTTTAGAAGGGAATGAAAGCGAATAGAATGAATAATGTACTAAAAAATGGAAATGAATAAAACAAAATGAAAAAAATCATTCTTTTTTGGATGTGTTACAAAAGAAGATAAAATGGAATGGAAAAGAAATAACCTTGTTTGGGAGTATAATTAGACGAAATAGAAAGGAATACTTATATAAGAATATTATATGAGGAACAAGTAAATCAACAAAAACACACTACACTTTATAAATCATTATTTAATATTTAGTAAATCCCAAAATAAATTTATACATTTTGGGCTATGAGAAATGAGTTAAAGGGAAGGATAAAAATATTGATAAATAATAAGACGAATGTGGGAGTGTCCCTTTCCAGCCTTAACCATGATACAATATTTTTCATACATGTTTAAAGTTGTCGTTTTAAATATTTTGTATTATAGCATATTATGTAACACAACCGATATTACTGCTTATCATAAATAACTTATTATCAATAGGCATGTAAATAATAAAACAGTTGGTAACAAATCATCATATTCTTTCAAAGTAGTAAAAATTTTCATTATCAGTGTTCTTGATAAAGAATTTGCATTAATACGTGATTCTTTCGACCTCCCTCTTGTGATTTGATGGGTTGTTGAGATGTCGAGGCATGTAATACTGGGTTACACACTCCATACGTTCGTGAGAGTATTAAGCATGCTTCTAGTATGTTATTAATGATATAATGAAATCACATGTATTTAAAATAATATAATTAGTACCAGAGGAAAAACTTTAAACTTCAAAATACAATATCAAAGTTTCATCCACAAGTCACCATAAACATCCGTAGTATCACTGAGTTATGACATAATCACAAGTTTTCTGACGCCAAATCAAGGTCCTCCCCATTGGGGTGAAATAAAACATAGATAGGGGTGGCCAATAGATGGTACTCCACCAATTGATGGTCAGGACATCCTCTTCACTCCTAGTGGTGTGATTGGTCGTCCTGCTCGAAGACACCTATATCATAGTAGCATGAAAAAAATGGAAGGTTGTTGTGTAAAGAATATTCTTTACTGAATTGAAAATACAATGGAATGAATAAAAAGTGACTATAGTGGCCACTATATACACTTGAGGCCTCTACACTACACTGTCAAAGGTGTAAAAGACAAAAAGGAAATCCTAACAAACCTATTGACGTGTATAAGGATAAAGTGTATACATTTGACAAAAAAGCAAATAATATACAAGAATGAATAATAACTTTTAACACTCCTCCTCAAGATGGACTATATATATTTAATAGCCTCATCTTGGAAATTAGATCCTTGAATTGTTGTTGTCCCAGAGCCTTGGTGAAGATGTATGCTAATTGCATACTGCTTTTAATATGTAGTGTCTTGATCAAACCAACTTGAAACTTCTCTCTCACTATATGACAATCAATATCAATGTGCTTTGTCATCTCATGGAAGACAGGGTTAGTTGTTATATGCAATGCCGCTTGGTTGTCACAAAATAACCAAGCTCAATGTGAGTGAGGGACATGTAGGTCTTTGAGTAATTGAAACAACCATGTTAATTCACAAATTGTTGCTGCCATAGATCTGTATTCTGCCTCTGTAGAGCTTCTAGAGACAGTTGATTGTTTCTTGGATCTCCAAGAAATTAATGAGTCCCCAAGGAAAATGTAAGAGCTAGTGACACTTCTCCTAGTGTCTACACAGCCTGCCTAGTCTGCATCGGCAAAAGCCTTCAAGTGCATTTTTTATTTTGAGGATGGAAAGAGGCCTTGTCTATTTGCTGCTGCAAGATGTGTGTGTCTGGGTTTCTCCATGAATTGAGAGAGAACTTGTATTGAGTATGAGATGTCAGGCCTTGTAATGGTCAAATATATTAATCGACCAATTAGCCTTCTATATGGTGTTGGGTCATCAAGCAAATTTCCTTCTATTCTACTGAGTTTCAAATTTTGCACTATTGGAAAATTTTGCACTTTACTCCCTAACATCCCACTATCCTCGAGAATCTCTAATGCATACTTTCTTTGATTGAGTACAATTCTACTAGCTGATCTAGCTATCTCAATACCCAGAAAATATTTTAAAGGTCTTAAGTCCTTTAATTTGAATTTGTTGTTTAGAAATAATTTAAGTTCTTTAACAACATTCATGTCATTAGAGGTTATCAGTATGTCATCTACATACACAAGTAGAGCTATAAAGATGAACTCGTGACCTTAGTAAAAAGTGAGTGGTCTGCAGCAGATTGGATGAAGCCATGTGTGCTCAAGGTTCCTGAGAATTTGCTAAACCATTGTCTCGAGGCTTGCTTCAAGCCATGAAGAGACTTAAGTAGCTTACATACTTGTTTAGTCTCCCATTGTTTAGCAAATCCTGGTGGTAAACTTCTTCATGAAGCTCACCATGCAAGAATGCCTTGTTGACATCTAATTGAGTTAGATGCCAATTAAAAATGGAAGCAAGGGCCAAAACTAACCTAACAGTTACCATTTTAGCAACTGGAGAAAACATTTCATAATAATCAAATCCTTCTAATTGTGTATAACCCTTGGCCACTAACCTGGCCTTATACCTCTCAATTGACCATCTGACTTGAGTTTGACTTTGTAAACCCATCTACACCCAATGACAGATTTACCAGCAGGTAGAGTAGTTAGTTCCCATGTCTGATTAGCTTCTAGGGCTACAATCTCAGTTGCCATAGCTTTTCTCCAATGTGGATAGAAAACAACCGCATTAAAATATTTTGGCTCAAAAATTGTAGATAAATTGAGAGTGAAAGCTTTATGAGATGGTGAGAGATGATGATAAGAAAGTGTAGAAGCTAGTGAATGAGGATTACCTACTTGTAGAGGACCATCAGGAGAGGAAGACTGGAGTTGAGTCTGAGAGGGAAGAAGCTTGTGATGGAAATCAGATAAGTAGCCAAGAATTCTTCTAATTCTGGTCGAAGCACGAGTAGGTAAAATGGGAGGAACCAAGGGTGAAGAAGAAGGTTCTATATTATGAGGTGAAGAAGAAGCTTATGAGTCTTAGAGGATGTGATAAAAACAAAATCATCAGGTGAAACAAGGGAAAATTCATGGGTAGAATTAGGTGATGATATTAGGAGTACAAGAGAAAAAGCATCATTGGAAGGGGGGTGGCAAAACAGAAGTAAGAAAGGGAAAAATGGTCTCATGAAATACTACATCCCTAGATATAAAAAATGTTTTAGTGGCAAGATCAAAGAGCATATATCCCTTTGTAGCATATGGATAGCCAATAAAAACACATTGTTTAGCACGAGGGGAGAACTTGTGTCGAAAGGTGTTGTAGCATAGCATAAACACCCAAAAACTCTTAAATGACTAAGAGATGGACTATTTTTATAAAGGTTAGCATTGGGTGAGATGTTACCTATAATTGAAGAGGGGATCCTATTTATGAGGTAGGTGGTAGTCATTATGCAGTCACCCCAAAAAGAAAAAGGAACAACTGATTGGAATCTAAGGGATCTTGCAATATTTAAAAGGGTTTGATGTTTTCTTTCAACCCTAGCATTTTTTTTGTGGTGTTTCAATGCAAGATTTTTTATGTATGCAGCCTTTAGAATTGTAATAGTCAGTCATAAGGAATTCTAGCCCATTATCAGTTCGAATACTTTTAATGCCAGTTTGAAATTGGGTGCATACAAGTTCAAAGAACGATTTGAGAATGGACCTAGTATCATATTTATATTTCATTAAGTAAGTCCAAGTACATCGAGTGCCATCATCCACAATAGTAGCGAAGTATTTCAAACCAGAGTGAGTAGACACAAAAAATGGCCCCCAAATATCACAGTGGATGAGGTCAAAAGGATGAGAAGTAACAGAACTAATAACATTAAAAGGGAGACGTTTATGTTTTGCTAGAGGGCAAGTAGTACAATGAAAAGAGTCTGAGTAAGTAATATTTGTAATAACCGGGCTTTAAGCCCAGCCAGTTGGAGAAGCCCAGCCCGCGAGTGGTTAAGGTAAGACCGCACGGCGCCGTTTGGGTGAAGGGATTTATTTCCCTTTTACGGAAACACTGTTTTTCTTCTTCGCGTTGCCTCCCCCAGTTCTCTGCAATTCCGGATCTCACTCACCCGTGCGCACCAACCCACGACTCCAGCAGTTGTGTTTCATCTCCTTTCACACTCAAGGTTCGGTTATTACTCATTTTTTTCAGATTACTCAATCGGGTTCTCATTGTTTTTCTTCTTCTTCATCTCTTCACCGTGTGCTCAACTCAAGGTTTTGAAACTTCAAATTGTTCTTCGATTGCAGATTTTTTTTCGGCTTCTTGAACAGAGTGGTAACTCCTCTCTTTTGTTTATTTTATTTTACTTCTTCTCCTTCCTTCTTCTTCCGGTTTTACTCTTACGGGCTTCATTACCATCTTCGGTTTTGCTCTGTTTTGACGCACACACGCACGCTGCTTGTTTAGCTGTGCATCATTTAGT
Source organism: Juglans mandshurica (assembly GCA_022457165.1). Taxonomy (NCBI): domain Eukaryota; kingdom Viridiplantae; phylum Streptophyta; class Magnoliopsida; order Fagales; family Juglandaceae; genus Juglans; species Juglans mandshurica. The sequence continues at coordinate 22,481,888 of CM039628.1, forward strand.
CAATTTTTTCCCCTTTACGTAGACCATTAATTTATTTCAGTAGAAAATTTTGTGACTTTTATTTCGGATTGATGTATTTTAATTGTTAGAGCAGTGGAGTGTGTTAGAATTAAGGATGTTGAGGGGAATAATCTTGGCTGTTTTGTGAGTCGGTGTTTGAAATATTATTTCAGACTCTTTGGTGTGAGCAATGGATATTTTGGAACTGGTTGTATTGAAGTTTCGTGCAAGTTTTGAATTGTTGAATGATTAGAGTAATGATGCGTGCACTAAAATTGTCTTATTCAAAGGTTGGAAGTAGTTTGGGTTGGATTATGTTTTAATTAATGGAGTTACTGTTGTTGGTTTTGGAAATAATTATAATTGGTTTGGTGTTATAGAAGGTGGTTGTTTTGGGTTTTAAATGCGAATGGGTGAAGAGAGTTGTTCGGGTTTAATTGTTAGGATAGTTATTGAGTTGTGAAGGGATTGTTTTGATTTATTACTTAATAAATAGCAGCCTACTAGATTGGTTATTAAATGTTGGATATATGTTCTTTTGTTTAGGTGGTGTTACTATTAGAGTTCCGGCTCAAGTTGTTGATAATACGAAGAAGTCAGGTAAGCGGGGTTCATATACTAGTTTTGCATAAAATAAATAAAAGGAGGTTAACTTTGAAAATAAATGTGTTTATTTTTTTGAAAGAGATGATCAACCTCAAATGTTTATTCTGCATATGCATAAATTCAATATAAGAGAAAGTGTTTTCTGTCATGACTAGTGCAGACATGAGCTAGTTTTGTACACTTTATTTTCTGAACTATGTAAAAGAGCGAATAAGAAATTCTAAAAGTTTTGTTATGAACAAATGAGAATAATTTGTTTATGTTTATCTCGAACATGTGAAATGATCTGAAGCTTTTCAGTGTTTTTGTTTTGACATGATGTATCATCTGAAAATCTTGGCATGAAGTTATGATTCTGTATATGTTTGTAATCGGATTTTCGATGAAATCCGTTCTGTTTCTGTTAAGGCCCAGCCACGGGTATAATGGTAATTTATAACCCTACTACGGGGGTGAAACATGGTATACGGCCCAGCCACAGGTATAATGGTGGTTTATAACCCTACCACGGGGGTGAAACATGGAAAATGGCCCAGCCACGAGTATAATGGTGGTTTATAACCCTACCACGGGGGTGAAACATGGAATATGGCCCAGCCACGGGTATAATGGTGGTTTATAACCCTACCATGGGGGTTCAACATGGTATTGTCCCGATGTGATATCAAACGATGATAAGATTATAATGTTTCAATTTAGAAATGCCAATGGATTTTCTTTTTGGAATAAGTTTATTTTTCTGAAAATTTCGCTCTAAAGTTTTTGTATAAGTTTTGTTTCTGCATTCTGAAAGTAAATGTTTTGTTCGGTTTATCAAATGTTATAAATGCTCATGTTTACATGCTAGTATATGCTCTCTGCTTGTTGAGTTGTTGATAACTCACCCCGTTAATCTTCATAATATTTCAGATGACATCGAAAGCTCAGCTGAATATCAGTATTAGAGTCTTTGGAGAAGATTAGCATTGTTTTGTTGTCGGGTATCTCATGATATTAGTGTTGGTGTTGGAAGTTAATTATCTTTCTTAAGTTTGCTTCAATGGATTTAGACGGTTTATGGAGACTATGTTAATGTTATAAAATTTCTAGTTGTTATTTGAGACATGAAAAAGAATTGAATTTATTTGGGTTGTTGGATTGAATATTGGATAAATGAGTTTATTTGATTTATTTCATTGAAGTATTTACGTTCGATTTGAGGTTTGGGAAAATGGATATATTCTTGAATTTGGAAGTACTCTAGCCGTGTTAGAGTTGATTATCAGGTTTTATGAGTTAACTCTCCGGACCCTTGGGGTCAGGGCGTTACAGCTGGTATCAGAGACAGGTTTGAATTCTGCATACTGTAGACCTTAGAGGTTTAGATATCTGTGGGTTCATAAGATGTGGAAATTTCAATATTGGAATAGGAAAATTATAAGGACTGTCATGTGGATATTAAAGTTTGAGTTCCAAGAACATTAAGATTGATTTTGATGGGATTTGAGGTTTTAGATTTGGTTAATGTTAGGAATTGAATTTGGAACTTTGAGGTTATAGATTCTAGTGATATACGTGTGTATTCAGTGATGTCGGTTTTACATAGTTATCTGATATATTTATATATATATATGTATATGTGTTTATATGCATATTTTATTTATCCTCTTATTTTATTCTATTTACCTGGTATTTTCGTTTTCTTTTATTTTAGAACGTTTCACAGAGTTTAAACTTTCAGGATGGCTGCTCGTCGTAGAGTTCGAACTCTTGAAGATTTGAATGAAGACGACAATGGTGGGGGTTGCATGTTCGAACAATTTAATCGAACGCATCCTCCCACCTTTGATGGAAGAGGCGATGCGAATGCTGCGGAAGATTGGATACAAGACATTGAAATATTTGGTGTTTTGAAGTGTACCGATCAGCAAAAAGTCAAGTTCGCAGCCTTCAAACTATCTGGGGAAGCAAAGAGATGGTGGAATTCTGAGAAAGTTATCAGGGAAGGTGAGGGGATTGGAGTAATTGTTTGGGCTCAATTCAAGCAGAGCTTCTTCGATCGATTTCCCTAAGGCAGATAGGGATGCTAGAGCCCGAGAGTTCACTAACTTGGTGCAAGGGACCATGACTGTGCGCCAGTATGCTGCAAGGTTTGCGGAATTATCATGTTTCGCCGCATACTTGATTCTCAATGAGGAGAAAAAGACTAGGAAGTTTGAAGAAGGTTTGAACTACATGATTTATGAATGGGTGATGGTTTTACAGATTCAGAATTTTTCAGAATTAGTGCACAAGGCGATGCTAGTTGAACAGAATCTTAAGAGGGGTGCTGAATTGCAAGAACAGAGGAAGAGAGCTGCTCCACAAGGGTTTCCTAGTTCGGATCAAGGGCAATGGAAAAAGAGAAATGAGGGGAGCAGTTCAAGTCAGAGACAGATACAGGAAAATCATATACCTAACCCCTGTAAGTTCTGTAACCGCATACACCATGGGGAGTGCAGGAAGGAAGTGGGATCATGTTTCAAATGCAGTAAGGATGGGCATTTCATTAAAGAATGTCCATTGCTTGCGGAGAACAACAGAAGGCCCAACCCACCCCAAAACTTTAGGCCGAATAATCAAGGCAACAATCAGCGGAGGACTGTACCTGCTCGGGTGTTTGCTTTGACACCGGGAGAAGCTGAGGACAAGGATGATGTCATCACAGGTATAATTCTCTAACCATCTCTTAAAATTTTTCTTTGTTGAGAATTAAGGAATATTTATCTTATTATCTCTATGGGTTATATGACGTAACTAGGAATTATTCCCTTATTTCTCAATAAGGCTACTGTTTTATTTGACTCGGGGGCTACCCACTGCTTTATTTCAATGGATTATGTTAAATTGTGCCCCATTGATGCTGATGAGATGGACTACAATTTGAGGGTCTCTACCCCAACTGGTGATATAGTGACTTGTAACAAGATTTTACTCAAGTGTCCAATAACTATTAGCGGGAAGGAAATGCCAGCTAACCTGATAGTCTTTCCTATGACTGGGTTTGATGTGATTTTGGGGATGGATTGGTTAGCTTCCAGTTATGCTAGTATTGATTGTTTTAAAAGGGAAGTGGTGTTCAAGTTCCCGGAAGAAGAGGAACTTCGATTTATGGGTTCCAAGGTGCGTATCCCTCCATCAGTTATTTCTGCTTTTCAGGTTGATAAGTTAATACATGATGGGTGTCAAGGGTATTTGGCTTTTGTGGTGGATGAACCAAAGGAAGAATTGAAACTAGAAGAGATTCCTATTGTGAGGGAATATCCAGAAGTTTTTCCTGAAGATTTGTCTGGATTACCGCCTGAGCGGGAGGTAGAATTTGTTATTGAATTAGCCCCAGGCACGGCGCCTCTTTCCAAAGCCCCTTATCGAATGGCGCCATCAGAGTTAGCCGAGCTCAAAGAACAGTTGCAAGACTTGTTAGACAAAGGTTTCATTAGACCTGGTGTGTCACCTTGGGGAGCTCCAGTCTTGTTTGTGAAGAAGAAGGATGGGACAATGAGGATGTGTATTGACTACAGGGAACTTAATCGAGTGACCATAAAGAATAAATATCCGTTGCCTCGCATCGATGATTTATTTGATCAGTTGCAAGGTGCGCAGGTGTTCTCTAAAATTGATCTCAGATCGGGTTATCATCAATTAAAAATCAAGGCGGAGGATGTGCCTAAGACAGCTTTCAGGACCAGGTATGGCCACTATGAATTTTTAGTCATGCCTTTTGGTTTAACCAACGCCCCAGCAGTATTTATGGACTTGATGAATCGAGTTTTCATGAGTTTCTGGATAAATTTGTAGTGGTGTTTATTGATGATATATTAATCTACTCCAAGAGCAAAGCCGAACATGAAGACCATCTGAGACAAGTACTAGGGACACTCAGGGATAAGAAATTATTTGCTAAGTTGAAGAACTGTGAATTTTGGCTTGAGTCTATTGCATTTTTGGGACATGTGGTCTCAAGGGATGGCATTTCTGTAGACCCCGGGAAGATTGAAGCAATAGTTAACTGGACTCAACCAACCAATGTGCATGAAGTTAGGAGTTTCTTGGGTTTGGCTGGTTATTACCGTCGATTTATAGACAATTTCTCAAAAATAGCGGTTCCCCTTACCGCCCTCACTAGGAAGAACAAAAAGTATGTTTGGACTGAAAAATGTGAGGATAGCTTCCAGGAATTGAAGAAAAGATTGGTGACAGCTCCAGTTCTAACAGTCCCTAGCGAAAGAGGAGGATTTGTGGTTTACAGTGATGTTTCGCGTTTGGGTTTGGGATGTGTATTGATGCAGCATGGGAAAGTAATAGCATACGCTTCTCGGCAACTTAAGACATATGAACAAAATTACCCAACACATGATTTGGAGTTGGCTGCCGTTGTCATTGCACTTAAAATCTGGAGGCATTATTTATATGGTGAAAGGTGCGAAATCTACACGGATCACAAGAGTTTGAAATACTTCTTCACTCAGAAAGAACTGAATATGAGACAGAGGAGATGGCTCGAACTAGTCAAGAACTATGACTGCAACATTAACTACCATCCAGACAAAGCTAATGTTGTAGCTAATGCACTTAGCAGGAAGCCAGTGGGACTAGTAATTGCAACTCTTACCACTCAGCCCCACTTATTAATGGACTTGGAAATAGCCACTATTGAAGTAGTTGTGGGTGACCAGCAGGCATTAATAGCCAGTTTAATAGTTCAACCAGCTTTGATAGACAGAATCAAGCTCGCCCAAAAAGAAGATTATAAGTTGGCGAGATTAATTGAAGAAGTAGAGAAAGGGGATAAACCTGAGTTTAATGTTTCTGAAGATGGAGTGTTAAGGTTTGGAAATAGATGTTGGGTGCCGAACAGTGTTGTAATAAAAAGACTTATCCTTGAAGAAGCGCACCGCTCCCCTTACACAGTTCACCCGGGTAGTACGAAAATGTATCGAGATTTGAAAGAGTCTTTTTGGTGGGAGGGTATGAAGAGAGAGATTGCTCAATTTGTGGCACAGTGCTTAACATGCTAACAGGTGAAAGTAGAACACCAACGACCATCAGGGTTATTGCAACCACTTCAGATTCTAGAATGGAAATGGGAGCATATTTCTATGGACTTTGTTACAGGCCTTCCACGGGCACCGACCGGACAAGATGCAATTTGGGTGATAGTAGACCGTTTGACGAAGATAGCTCATTTTGTACCCATCAAAGTTTCTTATAAGTTGGAGAAACTAGCATAGCTTTATATACAGGAAATAGTGAGGTTGCATGGGGTACCTGTGTCCATTGTGTCGGATAGAGATCCGCGTTTCACTTCGAAATTTTGGCAAAGTTTACAAGAGGCCATGGGCATAAGGTTAAATTTCAGCACGGCTTTTCACCCATAGACAGATGGTCAGTCGAAAATGACCATTCAAATTTTAGAAGACATGTTGAGAGCTTGTATGCTGGATTTTAAGGGGACTTGGATTCGACACTTGCCTTTGGTCGAGTTTGCTTATAATAACAGTTACCAGGCTAGTATTGAGATGGCACCTTATGAAGCACTTTATGGTAGGAAGTGTAGATCTCCTTTATATTGGGACGAAGTGGGTGAAAGACAAATTTTGGGTCCAGAAATCATACAGAAGACAACAGAGAAGATTGAGACCATTCGAGCTAGAATGAGAGCAGCTCAGAGTTGACAGAAAAGCAACGCAGATAATCGTCGTCGACAATTAGAGTTTGAGGTTGGGGATAAGGTATTCTTGAGGATTGCCCCCATGAGAGGGGTTATGAGGTTTGGAAAGAAGGGTAAGTTGAGCCCTAGGTACATCGGACCATTTGAGATTCTTGATCGGATTGGACCAGTGGCTTACAGAGTAGCCCTACCACCCGCGCTCTCAGGTGTACACAATGTATTTCACGTATCTATGCGGAGGAAGTATGTACCTGACCCCACCCACGTTATTGATTACGAACCTCTTCAATTTCAGGAAGATCTGACTTATACAGAAGAGCCGGTGCGGATTGTAGAGAGAAAAGAACAAGTGTTACGTAATCGGACTATTCCATTGGTTAAGGTGGTATGGAATAATCATGCTATCAGTGAAGCCTCTTGGGAATTAGAAGAGGAAATGCAAGTCAAGTACCCACAGTTGTTCGACGACGATTCTAATAGCTTGTGACAAATTCCGGGGACAGAATTTTTATAAAGGGGGAAGAATGTAACAACCGGGTTTATTATTAGGATAGTTATTGAGTTGTGAAGGGATTGTTTTGATTTATTACTTAATAAATAGCAGCCTACTAGATTGGTTATTAAATGTTGGATATATGTTCTTTTGTTTAGGTGGTGTTACTATTAGAGTTCCGGCTCAAGTTGTTGATAATACGAAGAAGTCAGGTAAGCGGGGTTCATATACTAGTTTTGCATAAAATAAATAAAAGGGTGGGGGCGTTACAATATTAGAGTCTAATTTTTGTAATAAACTGATCCTAGAGGTAGAAATTTGCCAAAGTCTAAAATGCCATAAATCAAAACAACATGGTTTAACCGAATTACTAGAAATAGAGTTATTCAAGGCTTCTTGCTTGTAGAAGTATAGGTCATCTCGTTCTTCACCCACTTCAATCATTCTCTTGCTGGTAAGGTCCTGAATCAAGCAAGAATTAGGCATGAAAACAAGAGAACAGTTAGAATCAAGACTTAATTTACTAGCTAAAATCAAGTTGAAATGAAAAGCAGGAACACAAAGGACATTAAACAAAATCAAGTCAGGGGAAAGATGAACTGTGCCTATGTGAGAAACATATATGGATGTTTTATTTGGGAGTTTAACAAGTGAAGAGCAAGGTACAAAAGATGTAAACAGAGAGGGATCATTTATCATATGATCCGAGGCACCTGTATCAATGATCCAGGTGGTAAAAGAATAAGATACAGGATGAGAGGAAGAAATGCATGCTATACTTGAGATATTGTGAGAAAATGCTAGATTGGCAGACTGAGTAGCAAAACCTGTGGGCTTCACAGAATTTGAGTTTAGCATAGAGATGAGCTACTGGTATTGCTCAATGGTGAAGGACATAGTGGATGCTGCCATTGGTGAAGAAACATTAGGTTGAAACAAGGAAGCATAAGAAGCAGGAATTGAATCAGAGACAATAGTGACAGAAGTTGCAGATGGCTTACTTTTTGAGCTTAAAACTAGGTGGGAAGCCATGTAGTTTGTAGCAATGATCAACAGTGTGGCCTAAAATACCACAATGGCTACACAGAGGTCTCTCTTTGGCACAAGAAGGGGGCTGCCTATTCGCTCTAGTATAGTCTTGGTAAGATAAAAGAGCCATGGGTTCCACAGGAGGGGTAGGAAGGATCTCACGTTGTCTTTCTTTTTGATGAACTAGGGAAAAGACTTGGGTAATGGGTGGGAGGGGTACCATAAGAAGGATTTGAGCTCTAACAACTGAAAAAGACTCATTAAGGCCAACTAGAAATTGCATTACATATTCAGAGTGTTGAGCAGCAACAATTTCTTTGAGGGCACCACATGAACAGACAGGGAGGGCTTCGTAGTTACTGAGTTCATCGCATAACCCTTTGAGAATGGTAAAATAGGCAGAAACAGAGAGCCCCTTGAGTGAGATTAGAAATTTGCCTTTTAAGTTGGAAAATACGTGGGCCATTAGCTTGAGAGAAACAATCTCTCAAGTCATTCCAAACGTCTTGAGCATTGGCAATGTATAAAACACTGTTAACAACTTCTTTGCAAATAGCATTTAGAAACCAAGAGAAAATTATCTTGTTGCAACGGCACCAAGCACCGAAAAGAGGGTTATTATCATTAGGACGAGTAAGAGTTCCATCAAGGAAAACATGCTTGTTTTGGGCTTCCAAGGCAATAAGCATGGATTGATGCCATGAATGGTAATTGTCACCTGAAACAAAGAGGGGTTGGGAAACAAGCATGGCGCTTGGGCTCTCCGAGTAATGGAGGTAATAAGGGTTTGAAGGGTGGTCTGGGTTTGCATTAGGTAGAGGATGAGTCATGAGGATTTTGTTCGGTAACTGAGAAAGGGAAGGAAGGAAGGAAAGGACAATAAAACTCTTTTCTCAAGAGTTCTATGATACCAAGACAAAAATAGAAGGTTGTTGTGTAAAGAATATTCTTTACTGAATTGAAAATACAATGGAATGGATAAAAAGTGACTGTAGTGGCCACCATATACACTTGAGGCCTCTGCTCTACATTGTCAGAGGTGTAAAAGACAAAAAGGAAATCCTAACAAACCTAGCAAACCTACTGACGTGTATGAGGATAAAGTGTATACATATGACAAAAAAACAAAGAATATACAAGAATGAATAATAAGTTTTAACACTTACAAAATCTTCGATTCTGAGGAATGGTGCCGCAGTGGTGAGAATAACAGGAAAGTGATTATCGCATTATGACATAGTCTTTCTACAAGTGGTTAATGCTACAGAATCTCTTATATATGTCCTTGCCTAGCATCCTCGTCATATTCCCTTGATCATGGGCTTCATTTTTTAGATGATATTGTTGTAAGACCTCTTCATCGACTTTGACAATAGTTATAATTATAGATAATGCAACATGTCAGAATAATTTCGATTTGTGTCAACAGAATAAGTACGTAGCTAGGCTCCGTAGTGCTACCTACGATAAGAAATCTCTTTTTAGAACACCAAACACTCTTTCAATAGCATTGCACAGTGACGTATGTCGCAAATCAAACAATTCCGTAGCATTTCTTAGTTACAAAACTGAGTATTCTTTGAAACGATAATAGACTCTTCTAATGCACGTACGCAATCCACTTCTATTCATGCATTTGCATCAACATGATAACACTTAACCAATATGCAATAAAAAGTGTTATTTGTATATTTTAGGTTCTGAAGATTTAAGAGAAAAAATTTCTACTATAATGAATTTGAATTAAAACTTATATTGTGGGATTTTGATCAGTAATCATTCCTAATTAATACATGCTTTTATTATTCTCGAATCTGAAGCAGTGTCTTCTAAACAAATAATATTACAAAGCTGTGAACTTCAATCAACTGAGCGTACAACGAACACACTTTGTGTTGGGACTCTTCCTACCTCAATATCGTGGTGCATCAACATTAGACACTTTTGCATGAATGTGGGTTTCATCAATTCTCCCAAAACAATTCTGGTAGACACCTTAATATGCCAGAAAAATGTATGGGCTCACTAACAAACCACTTACAAATAAAAACATACAAATTTTTAAATTTTTATCTTAAAATAGGGATAAAACCTATCGCTTATAGTATTTCAAGCAACACTCAGCATTCCATCAATCAATCGAAGAAATCGGACTTCAAGTTCAATTATAGATCTTAACACTAATAAGCCACGAAGGTCAACAAGGGCCGGTAGGCCAAATCCCAAATACCTGGGATAACATGGTTGGACGTAATACGCGTTGCATGCGGCATGCAGAAAGGTGGGACGTAGTGAACAAGGTTCTGGGCACGTGAAGAATGAAGCTGGACTGGGTCGCATGCAGTTGCCAATTGCGAGTTTTACGTTGCTTTATTTCCGTTGTTTTATTTCCATTGTCATGCTCTGTTTTACGTACGTGTGCATGTTCTGTTTTTATGGGCATGTTCTGTTTCAATTGATTAGCTACCAGTTTTCCTTTAAGTCCGGGTTTCTTGTAAATGGCTTTACTTATTTAAGCTGCTAACGTTATCAATGAGAAGGCAAGAAATCAGTTATTCTCAAAATCAAATATCGTGCGGTACTTTCTCACCCGAAGAGAAACAATTCATTTTAGCATTTATTCTCTCTTAAATCGACATCACCCCCTGTGCCGATTGCAACCGTCGCAACATGACCTTAGATGTAGGGTGGCTCTGATACCTTTGATAAAAGTTGCTCACAAAAATGGGATCGCGGTCACTAACGATTGATCTGAGCATTCCGTGTAGCTTAAGAACACCTTCCATAAATTTTTTTGCGACACCCTTAGCTGTAAATGGATGGGTTAACGTAAGGAAGTGGGCTGACTTACTAAGCCTATCAACGACTACCATGATGGTATCCTTGCCTTGTGAGGTTGGTAATCCCTCAATAACATCAAGTGTGATGTCATCCCATACTTGGCATGGAATGGGTAACGGTTGTAAGAGTCCTGCCGGCGCCAAGGTTTCTGCTTTTGTTTTCTGGCACACCGCACAACATTTAATATACTCTTAGACTGATTTGAGCATCCCCTGCGAATAAAATTGTTGCCCCAATTTTTTGTAGGTGTGCAGTATGCCTGAGTGGCCGCCCACCTTGGTGTCATGCATCCCATGAAGCAGCTTGGCCAGTAAGGTTGGATCGGCTGGCACTATCACCTTATCCTTGTAACACAGTAGGCCATTGCGCCACACGTAGTGGCCATTGGGTTGGTTGGTGTGCATGTTCGAACGTTATAATTAAACGTTGAAGCATAAATAAATTTAAAAAGTAGTACGTTCGAACGTTATAATTAAACGTTTGGACGTAAATTTTACAAAAAATTTACGTCCGAATGTAAAACAATACATGTTCGAACATAGAAGTCTTAACGGCTTTGTAATTGAAACGTCGTATGTTTGAACGTCTTGGTGACACATAATGGTTGAGTCGACTTAGCCATTATTGAAATCTCGAAAATCAATCTACAAGATTCTAAATGCCGAAATGCCACCATAAAAATGAAGTATACACTTCAAGAAAATTTTATACGGTGAATATTTGACCAATGGCAAGCCATGGTGGCCAGAAAATGGAGTTGAAAATCCGGCCACCACTTGGCCTGTTTTAAACAAAACCAAACCCAAATCTCAAATAAAATACGTGTTAGAGTTTAAAAAATGAATGCCTACCTTTTAGTGACGGTTGTGGCAGAGTTTGACGGCGACGGCGACGGAGGAGTGGTGGCGTGCAAACGGAAACGAAGTTAGATAACAGTGAAAATGACGTTTCGCCGTTCTGTTTTGGACTTATATACACGAAACGTTTGAGTGTAATTCTTAGTACGTTCAAACGTTTTTCGATTTATTTTTCAAAATATTGACTATAATATATTATATTATTAATATATGTTATATATTATAATTTATACTATAACATATAGCATACTATATATAATATTATATTATAATATATATAGTATTTTATAGTATATATATACTGTAATACATTATATATATAGGATCCATTATAAAATAATGAAAACAACATTAGAACCACAAGCTCTTATTATTAACCCAAAACGATATACTTTATTATTACAATCTAGTACCCAAAATTCTAGTGTACAAATTCCTAAATAGATTAATTGGAATCAAATTACTCTCCTTAATGAATGACAATTAGATTAATTGGTTTTTTTTGAATTTGTGAGTGCTAGTTATATTTCTAAAGTTTAGCAATATGTTTATACATGTTGTTGTGATTTTATGCTTACTCTTGAAATAATTGTAATTATTATTTGTGAATTTTGTGAAAAGTTTGTGAGTTTATGGTGTGCATTGATGAATTAATATGTGTATAAATATTGTTGCGGGAATATTGTTGTTATTGTGATAAGGATTTGAAATATTGTGATTATTGTTTTTAAATTTTTATTCAATATGTTTAAGAAGAAAATTGTAAGTTTAGGATCTTAATTTAAGTAAAGATTAAAAACATTTAATATACATTTAATATGAGAATTAATATTTAACATTTAATAAGTATATATAATATATTCATACTAATTTAGTTAGAATATGATTATTATTCAAATTATAAGTATAGTATAAAGCTTAATCTTAAAAGAAAAAAAAAAGTATATAACTTAACTATGTATAAAGTATAATACTTTTTTCATATAAAGTGAGATCCAAGACGGGGCTGACCATTAGATCAGTAAATAGCAATGCAGTTTTAGTGAGATCAAAGATGGAGCTGGCCATTGGATCTAGGTTGGATGAAGTTGAAAGTCATACAAATTATAGCTCTCAGATGATGTGATTCCATAAAATTATTACTATATAGTATATATATAGTGCATTATATATATAATGTATTATATACCATATTACGTATAGGCTATATATAATGCTCTTATATATATAATACACTATATATATATATATATATATATATATATATTCACAAGTAGTTGGAGATGATGTGCAAATATATACCCTAAATAAAGAAGAATTTAAAATTAACAAATAATAGTCACAAAAGATTCATATTTTTCTCAACTTTTACATAAATAAAAAATATTATATAGTACTATATAGTACTATATATTTATATAGTGTATATATATATAAGTTTTGTTGTTAGTTTTATTAATTATATATTACTGATTCATATATATAGTATAGTATATATAGTATATTATTATGTTTTCATTTAAAGTATTATGATATCACACTATATATATATATATATATATAAAATATAGTATATATACTATACTATAATATAGTATATTATATACTATATATAGTCTAGATTACTCACCTTGGCATCCACCTCTTATAATTCTAAAAATGAACATTTTTCTCCAACATATTCACAAGTGATTGGAAATGATGCCTAAATACACACCTTGAGTAAAAAAGAACTTAATAAGTAACAAAGAATATCTTGAACAAGTGGATTATATGAAAGAACTTTTATGTCACAACAAGTTAGTATTTTCCTCAACTTTTTTAAAATAAAAAGAGATTATATTGAAGAGAAATATTATGAGTATCTAGAAAAAAATACATATATATAATTTTTATATTAATAAATACTAAGCTATGAAGCTAAAAGTAACGTTCGAACGTGAATTTATTACGTTAGAACGTTAATATTATATTCCTACTCGATTTTCTCATATCTGTGATGATCTTCCCACGTTCGAACGTTTTAATTTAACTTTCGAACGTTAATGGAGATATATGAGTGGAAATCGATATTATTCGAACGTACAATTAAATACGTTCGAGCACGAGAAGAAAAATGCGGGAAATTTTTCGCTCAATTTAGGCACTTCTATGATGATTTGAAACGTTCGAACGTTAAGAATTTACGTTCGAACATTAGAGTAAACATGCGAACGTAAATTTTCTAACGTTCGAACATGCAAAATGAAAGTGCAGGAAATTTCCCGCTCGATTTAAGAACCTCTGTGATTATCTGAAACTTTTGGACGTTATAATATTACGTTCGAACGCCAAATTTCCTAATGTTCGAATATGAAAATAGAAGTGCAGGAAATTTTCCACTAGATTTTGAAGACTGTCATAGGAAGATACATTCAAACGTGTATAGAAAACGTCCGAATGTTATCCGCAAAAAATTTAACCGAGTTTCTTAATGTTCTAACGTCATCTAAAAATTGGGCGGGATAATATAACGTTCGAACGTACAACTTAAACGTTCGAATCTCATTTAAAAACTGGGCAGGATTATATAATGTTCAAACGTACAACTTAAACGTTCGAATGTCATTTAAAAATTGGGCAGGATTATATAACGTTCAAACGTACAACGTAAACGTTCGAACGTTCCATCTAAAGATTTTGTGATTTAATGAATATACGCATGGGAGGCAGCAGACTCATTTCTGCTTCTCCCGTGCGAGCAATAGAGAGAGACGGTGAGAGATCAGGGTATTCGTGGGTTAGAGTGAGAGAGAGTTGAGTGAGAGAGGGTCGTGGGTTAGATAGAGAGAGTTAGAGTGAGAGAGTCTTAGAGTGAGAGAGAGTTGAGTGAGGGAGGGTTTATTAATATTTTGCACATCTAGTTCCATTGATTTTGGTTAGGAAAAACTATTTGTCTTTTGTATTTTCTTGAATTGTATGATATTTGTCTTGTGTTTTTGTTATATATATGCTTCTAATAAGTTAATGTTGTATTTTTTTTAATGATTAGTTGTGATTATTGGCAAGTTGAAAACTTTTGATTTGTAAGAAGATATTGTGAGTGCTAGGTATATTTCTAAATTTTCGCAATATGTTTATACATTTTATGCTTACTATTGAAATAATTGTGATTATTTTTTGTGAATTTTATGAATAGTTTGTGAGTTTATCGTGTTTATTGATGAATTAACATGTGTAGAATATTGTTGCGAGAATATTGTTGTTGTTGTGATATGGATTTAAAATATTTTGATTATTATTTGAGAATTTTTATTGAATATGTTTATATGGTTAGAAATATATTGTGTTTAGGTTTTGGATTGATGTGAAAATTTTGATATAATATTTTTTCCTTTTTTTGAATTTGTGAGTGATAGTTATATTTCTAAAGATACTCAAATATGTTTATACATGTTGTTGTGATTTTATGCTTACTCTTGAAATAGTTGTGATTATTGTTTGTGAATTTTGTGAATAGTTTGTGAGTTTATGATGTTTATTGATGAATTAACATGTGTAGAAATATTGTTGTTGTTGTTGTGATATGGATTTGAAATATTGTGATTATTGTTTGTGAATTAGGGTTGAATATGTTTATATGATTAGAAATTTTGTGTTTAGGTTTTGGATTTATGTGAAAAATTTGATAGTATAATTTTTTATCCCTTTTTTGAATTTATTCTTTAACAAGAAAATTATAAGTTTAGGATCTTAATTTAAGTAAAGATTAAAAATATTTAATATATACTTAATATGAGAATTAATATTTAAAATTTAATAAGTATATATAATATATTCATATTAATTTGGTTAGAATATGATTATTATTCAAATTATAAGTATAGTATAAAACTTAAAGTATAAAACTTAACTATATATAAAGTATAATATACATATAATAACTATTATTAATAAACCGTCAATTAAATATTCTTACCATTGTGAGGTATCAAACCATTATATTATTAAATATATGTATATAAAGAAAGAAAGTAAATTACACTTAAATAAAAAAGTCTTGGACATACCAAATAAGTAAAATTGGAATAAATAAATATACTTGTTTAAAATAACTAGCGAGTAAGTAAATAAGAATCAAATAAATGCTTATATAAAAATTATATACTTATTGTCTATATAAATAAATAACTCACTCAGTTAAGTATAACAATTAAAATTATAATTTATGAATGATAATAATTAAAATTATATAATAACCTTTAAAATTATATATAACAATTATAATAACAATTATATAATAACAACGAGGAAGAATGATTTTAAAAAAATATCTATCAATTTGCTTGATTGTCATAGTGTCTTCGGCCTTGACAACTCTCATCCGATCTTGACAACTCCGACCTTGAGAGTTGTCAGAACTGGCGAGTCTATGACAGTTAAGCAATTAGACTACAAATGCACATACTAGATCCATTTTGACTATCCACCATCATACCGGTTCAAGATCATTCCACTGTCTTGCTGAAAAAATGGTAATTAAAAAATTATAGAATTAATTTATTTTTTTAATATTCTTTTATTTAAGTACTAACATTATCTTTTTAAAATTGCTAATATCGCTTTGTTAGAAACTTGATGATCCTGAAAACTATTTCCTCATTCATGTCCATACTGTTGTTCACACTAATGAGCATAGTGACTGGATGGATCTTGTCGCTGCAGCTAATTATATAAGCAGTGCTAATTTTGTTAAATAAATTATGCAACATGTCAATAATTTATTTTTTATTTCTATTTCTTTTAATACGTTATTTATTAACGATTATTACCTTTCAAATTGTAGGAAAAAATGATGGTGGTACAGTCGACTTTTAGGGAATCCTCTCCTAGCGACATAGACATATTCATGCAAGTGCTCGGGCCGCAGTCTAGTATGGCAATAGGTTTGAGACGATCTATCAAGCATAGATGTTCATCTTCTTCAACCTCATCGACTTCACAAATTAATAATTTTACCAAAGATTTAGAAGCTGCACGGCATGAGAATGAGTATATGAGGTCGAGACAACAAGAGTTAGAATCTCTCTTAGAATGATAGTCTCACTTAGAGACGTGTTTGCAAGACCAACAGAGAGACCAAGAGGAAAGAATACGCAATGAAGTCCAAGACCAAGTGCAACGAGAGATGATGGTGCAAATGGAGCGAATTATGTCGTTGCAACAGAATCGCGATGGACGAG
The DNA here is from genome assembly GCA_022457165.1 of Juglans mandshurica. Taxonomy (NCBI): domain Eukaryota; kingdom Viridiplantae; phylum Streptophyta; class Magnoliopsida; order Fagales; family Juglandaceae; genus Juglans; species Juglans mandshurica. The sequence goes on from CM039628.1 coordinate 22,498,625, forward strand.
GAAAAAAAAAGAAATAAATTTTATCAATAGTGGTGGCTAGTTTTAATATCTAATTTAAAAATTTTATAAGACATTGTTAGTTGTTAATTGATGGTATATAATATAATACAATTGGTATGTTTTTGAATTTTATGAAATTAATATTTCTGATCTGTACGTTCAAATGTAAATTAAAAACGTTCAAACGTTGGTTCACATTCGAACCAACGTTCGAACGTGAATACATAAAATTGTATAGTAACATTCGAACGTATGCCTCTACGTTCGAACGTATTGACACTCAAACAAACAAACGTTCGAAACATTAAATGGTTAACGTTCGAACAAACCTTCGAACGTACCACTTGCATTTGAATGCTCCTTCGTTTACATTTGAATTAATTTTCGAACGTTAAACCCGTTACGTTTGAAAATTGGTCTGTTAACGTTCAAACGGAAATTCGAACGTTTATTATAATTAACGTTCGGATGCATAAACGTTCGAACGTAAATATGATACGTTCGAACTATAATCAACGAACGTCAACTTCTCTCATTCGAACACCAATTTGTCGAGTTGCCGTTCGAACGTTCAATTGGACGTCCGAACGTTACTTTCGATGACAGTTCTCAACCGTCACAAAAAGGGGAACGTTCGAACGTTCAACCAAACGGAACACCTCCAACTTTCACTAAAAATATTTTTAGTGACGGTTCAACAGTAAACCATCACCAAATGTTTTCTGTGACGCACATTAGGTGACGGTCGTGGTGACGGTTTCAAACCGTCACCAAATATCTTTAGTGACATTTTGACAATTTTTGGTGACGGTTTCCTCTATCACAAAAGACAAATTGTGTTGTAGTGTAATTATATGTTATGATCAGACAATGAAATAATATAAAACAATAAATATATATTGAGATATATAATGAGTTAATTAATTGTTTGTTTAAGTAATTAATAATTACTTAAAAATGTTTGTTTAGGACTTATATATATATGTAGGCTATTGAACATTGATTTGTTGGTTTTTCTGGCGATGAAATTTCACGTCTTGTCCATCTTTGACAAGATTGGAGAAACAACGATAACTGTAGTATTAATAATTAAACTTTATTATGTAGTTTCAAGTCTGAAAGGGTGGACCAAAACATTGATTTTCAGCCAAATTAAAGCACTTTGAAACAAATTTAAGAAGCGTTACAGCATTAATTAAATAAGCAATTTTAGAGAAAATACACCATCCCTAGCTATTCTCATCCCAAATCAACTGCTTATTTGTGACCAATTAATTCTAGCAAAATGACTATTTATTGAAAATAGTTTTTTGGTTGCAATAAACTGATCACAAAAACCTATTTTTCTTGTAGTGGGCCAATATCATTTATTCGTATAATTTATAAGATCATTCACATGATGATCAGCATGTCATGCATGGTAATTCTTTAAAAGGAGCCACCATCTTTTTGTTCCCATTTGAGACAATCCAATTGTCATTCCAGATTTGACCATTTCCAACTCTCTAGCAGCAACCCACAGCTAATATATTATTTGCTGAAATGATACTTCCACATCCATATAGTAGGGTTTTATCCTAACACCAGCATGAATGGGGGAAGTTTTGGGAAGTATTTATTATTTGAAACTTTCTAATTGAACAATATGGGACGGCCGAATGAATACTTAGAACATCTTAGTATATATGTGAGTGATAGTGAACTAGTTTGAATTAAAATATTTTATTGAATTTTGGGAAATAAGAGAGAAAAAATTAAATAAAAATATTATAAAGTTAAAAAAAAAATTGAATATAATTTTTATTTTGAAATATGAAAAATTAGTATTGTTCGGGAGTTTAGGAAAGCTATAATGATTAGTCAATAATTAGATGAAAAAATTGAACATTTGAAATTGAAAGTGTTTTGTGTTTAAGTAATATTTGGATAGAGGGAATATCTGAGAATATTTTAGAATACTTTAGAATAGTTGTGTTGCTAAACGGACCCTAATTTAGGCTTTTGGAAGTAATCTCCACCCCTATTTTGATAATAATCTAAGAGCACTCTCAATGGTTTTTGTACCTTGTTCTCTAAAATATATAACCAAAACTTACTTTTTTCTATTTTAGCTAAGAGAAAAGATATTTGCAACCGTGAATTGTGCAACCGCTGTGTAATTGCTTTAAAAAAAGTGAATAAAACATGGGACCCACATAAAAAAAATTAATTTTTTAATAGTGGACTTCACTCTTTTTCAAAGCGATTACGTGGCATTTACGCACTTCACGGTTGTATGTAGAATTACTCTTTATCTAATAACTTTTACAATATACCATACACCACCTTATCTATTTTTTCTCTATATCATTTAAATAATATTTTTTTTTATATTTTTCATCAAAATAAAGAATTTTTTCTAACTATCAATAAATTTGCAATATCCTCATATCTTTTTACATTTGCAATATCTTTCTATATACAATGTGAATTAATTTTGTACTCGTAAAATAAAAAAATATAAATCATACAAAAAATTAGAAGTAACATTGAAAGATGAAAAAATTGGATTATATTACAAGAATAAAACTACTGGTTTAAACAAGGACCAACAAACATTTCGTCCCATAGACTACAAGAGATTGGGTTTATTGGGACGAATCATTTTGTCTAAAAAACCCCAAATTTCGTCCCAAAAAATTTTAGGAGATAAAACAAATTCATCTCTATTTTGTCTAGAAAAGACTGTCTCAAAAGGACGAAATTGGCCGGAACCATTTGAAAGCATTGGAACAGTTTTTTTTTTAGACAAACCATTTTCGTCTCAAAAAACCGTTTGAATGGATAAGGTTCCGTTCGAACCGACAAGTGTCATTCGAATGGTAAGATAATTTGATTCGAACGACCAAATAATTTGATCCTGCTCGAATGGATTGCTCATTCGATCATATTATATTTGTTCGAACACCTAAATTTTCATATTACTTTTGTTCGAACATAAATTTTATTGTTCGAACAAACATCATATGTTCAAAAATTCTTTCCGTTCGAACGGGATTTGCCATATTACTGTTGTTCAAACAAATATTTTGTTATTCGAACAATCATTATATGTACAAAAATTATGTCCGTTTGAACGGAATCTATTTCTCAGTTATCGTTCGAATGTGTTATTTTCTGTTCGAATGGATTTATAAATTGTAATTTACCGTTCGAACTGGGTATTTCCCATTCAAACGGTGCTCATAATACAGAGCTCAATTAATAAAAATTCCATAATAATGTTACAAATATGGAGCAAATAGAATTTAAACATCAAAATTGTTCAAATGTCAGTGTTTTGGAACAGAATAATAAAAAGAAAATTACAAAATTAAGTTTTAAGATTGTGGTGGTGGCATAGAGTTTTGGGACATCATTGACTGCGACAGTTCAAACAATTTTTGGTTATTCATCTCCAGCCACTTATGCATGTTTTCTTCTAATCTCGCCTCTAAATCCACTGCGTGATCTAATCGGGTCTGTAACTCTTTTTCCTTAGATCTCAATTGTTCTAACTCAATTCTTGCTTTCTCTAATTCCTTCGTTTTGTCATTCGATCTGTCTTGAGAAGAGGATGAAGATGTTGATGATGGCTTCTTGCAACGTCCTAAGCCCCTCAAATATCCCGAAGGTGATTTAAGAAATTGAGAAAAGATCTAAGTATCGTTGACAGATGATTCATCATATGGATTCGCAACAGTTTCTTTAAGAGATATCATCTTGTCCTACAAAACTAAAAAATATTAAAGTTAGTATAAGTAAGAAAGTATTATTAGACAATAGAATTAAAGAAACTTAAACTTACATAATTTGCCTCTACTTCGGGACTGGTCCAAACACCATCACAATTTTTATGTGTTTCAGCATATAATTGGGTCAAATCATAGTTAGCAGGACTTTCTTCTTGCTGCAAAAGGAAAATTCATATTAGAACTTAAATAAAAAAAGTGTATATGTTAATATTTAATGGGGACTAGAATAACTTACCATTTGTTTAGACAAACGATGAAAAGATCGAGAACCCACATGATGATGTATCGTTAAATTTGATCTATTTGCTTTGTTCACAGTACTCCGTTGCTAAAAAAAAATATTATGTTTATTTGTTTAATATATTTATCATATACTATTAAAAGAATATAGCAGCAAATTACCTGATAAACATGATTTTCAAACATATAACAAATCTTCTCCCATTCGTTTGGTAGCATTGCTTGAAATGGATTTTGGCGCGCCTCTGTTGTAGTACTGAACTTCTGATAGTGTGCATGGCATCAACCTTTGTACCTTTGGAATGCATTCGCCATCTATTCCTCAACCGTTAGTCGATCCTCTCATCAATCAAAATTAGTTCAAACTCGTCCTTTCAAAAATTATAAACAATTAGTATAAATACAAAGTAACTTCAAATTAGCATGTTATATTAGTTATTGGGATGTAGCTTATTACTAGGCAACGATTTTGATGTGATCTTTCACTTCTTGGAAAACTTTAACCCAAGCGGATGTAGCCATCGGTGCATACGTGCGAGTACCAACATAAGGAGCAAGCCAAGCTAACGAATTCTCGGAGCCACCGGTGTGATCATCAGGAATATCAACTTTAATTTTACTCACTTTCCTTACTTTCTCTATGCAGACACCTCTCATAGTGCCTCGACCTCGGTGCTGGCTTACAACAGCTATATATATAGTAATTAAAACATATATTTTAATTAAATTAAATTATTTTATTTTATAGATATATATTACTTAAACTGAGCAAATGAACCAGCAGATGAACCACGCAGGGAGTTGGTAATGGATGGAAATGACGCACGTGTTACTTTGCATTTGGGAGGTATATCTGTTTGAAATTGTAATAAATTATTATTCGAACAAACGTTACGGATATTTATAACAATGATACTTACACAAATATCTGTTTAAAATTCATTCACTATCTATTTTGCTTGACTAGTTGCCCTCATTCTCATTAGACACTTCAGTTGATTCATGTTCTTCTAATATTTCACCATCAATTACTTCGGGTTAAATATCTTCTCTAAGCAATAGATTGATGCTTGATTCGTTTTCTTGATATGCTTATTCATTTGCTGGACTATCAACTTCTTCATTTGGTTTGTCTGCCTCTGGAATGTAATCATATACATTTCTTGGTGCAAACATCTCCACTACTCGCCATTGGCTCCCGTACTCCGGATTATCTAAATAAGTTTGGTTGTTTTCACTAATATCGATCCGAGGAAACACAAGATTGATTTTGGCATTGAGTGAGCTCGATTTATGTTGCAGATAGCACGGAAGAAGCCGATTGATTTGGCATTATATTTATTCCTCCGCATTCGATCACTGTCACGCTTTTCAAGTGGGGGTAGTCTACCATTTATGCTGCTGATATCTAACTTCCTACTCCGATCGGGGTTGCTGTGCAAGGGACTGAGCAGAGGTCGCCACAGATGGGACCCCTTAACAATATCACATTCAGCAAGAGCATAAGTCACTTGCGGAAGATTCAAATAGTATAAGATAGTGGCACGCCGAGTGATCCAGCTTCTAGTAGTACTATCGTTGTTGAGAGACAGCCTGCTGGGGATACTCTGGATCATGTACGATCTTTGTTCGAGGAGCTAAAACAACATATGAAGAAGGAGTTCATTGAACCCATCATAGAGAAGCTTAAGGACATGAATGGATGCATAATTACATTACAAGAGGATTTTGATCTAATTAGCAAATAAATAGTTTTAGTTATTATTTTACTCTTTTATGTTTTGCCGAACATCATATTTTTGGGATGCAATTAATGTATGGTTTTTATTTTTAATGTTTGCTAGCTTGTTTATTGTTAATTATGTTTTTTTTTTTAATTTACTTACCGTTCACGATAATATAAAAAATGACACTAGCTTTAAGGTAATATTTATTTAACTAAAAATCTTATTTAACATAAAAGAAATCACTAAAATATTTTTAAATTAATTAAATAAAATTAATTTATGAATTCGTAAATATTTTATATTTCATTCGGACATTTATTTTCCATTCGAACAGGTTTAAAAAAATTTCTACCAATTTTAATTTAATTTCCCACCAAACTATTCGTTCGAATGCATAAATGTGGTACTGCTCGAACTTGTTCGAATGAAATATGTGTTGTTGAAACAATCTTGCAACCTTCCCACCAGATTTTTCCATAGAATCTCCCATGTTCGAACAAACAAATTGCCGCTCAAACGATTTGAACTTTCCTCGAAAAAATAAATTACTTCCTTGCCAAGATTATTATTCGAACATATTATACACCATTCGAACATACATTAATTCTCTGTTCGAACGGTTTTAACTTTTTGAGACAACCTAATTCGCTAGAAGATCTAGTTCAAACGGATATTTAGCCATTCGAACGGGTTTATAACGTCATGTTTTGAGATGAAATTTCATCTCCAATAATTACTTTTAGGGATGAAATTTAGTTTGTCCCTAAAAAATTTGGTCCCTGAAACTAAAATTTGTTGTAGTGTTATACATTTTCATCATATGGTTTATACACAAACTCCAGCAAATGACAGCTAAATACTTGTTTGAAATAAGGCAACTCAAAGCAGAACAAAGCAATATCCACTTTCGCATACAACCCTTAAGCCCAAAATGACAGTAGAACTTTTTATTACAAGTCATTAACTCCGAGTCAATATCAACTGAGAGCTGAGAGCTAAAAGTAAAAGGAAAAACAAAAGGAAACGAGGATGAAATAAGAGATAAACAATACAATTTTGTTTAGAAGCTGAACAATAACCGCTACATATAGCGAGTGTATTAAATGGAAAATAAATATAGCATACGTACATAATTTATTGGTCGACCTTTGTTTTAAACAAATTTTTACTTATTTAGAAGAAATTTGTATTTTACATAAGCCATTGAGAGTATTACTAGCTCTAAGATTAAAAGCTTGTAGGTCTTCAAACTCATACCCGGCCCCCAACATGCTTGGATAGCCAAAGAGCTAGCATCTCATCTCACTCCGTGAATCTTCCTTTCATCTTCACGCTGCCCTAACCAAAATCTGGCCACCATCATCTCTAGTTCTACATAACAACATCGAGAGCTCTAAACAGCTTAGTGTATGTTTTGCATGTATTACTATCTTAATAAGAATCTCCCTTCCTATGATGCTCTTCTTTTGAGTCTTGCAACTTCCTGATCCATATCCTTGAAGTCTTTGAATGCTAGCTTTCTTGATCTTTCAATTAGAAGGAAGGCTGAGTATTTATTGTGTTATTTAAGTTCTTGCACACCCCATACTTATTGGTATTAATTCTAGCTAGAAGGGTTTTTCGTCAAATGAAAGCTGAATATGTTGGATTCAAACGTTCTAAGCTAACTTGGAAAACAAGATACTATCATCATCAAAGAAAATGTGGTGGACTTTAGGAGAACCCCGGCTAGTACTACCACGCACCAATGATCCTTTTATTATTTCTTGTATCTATCTATGATAGAGAATATAGGAATTCTAATAGAACAAGCAAAAAGAAGGAAAAATAGAGTTTGGTAAGAGGCTTATATGGGCTGGGCTTGGGCCCAAAATGGGTTTGCCTTCTAGAAAGGGTTGGGTTACGACGAACAACGCTAATTGGATAGAGGTTGATTTTTAATCGAACATAATCAATTTAATAAAGATAGGTTTTGCACTTCTTAGAAAGAATCTTAATAGATAACATCAAATAAACAAATAGAATGCTCACAAGGAAAGGCACTTAATTAGGAGAGGAATAACTTGTAAGAAAAACAAAAGAAAAGTATATATGAATACACAGGGACCTGATAACTGTATTAATATTTGAGCATGATGATCAAGGAGCATTCATCACCTGCTTAAGGACTAAAAGCACATCTGACAATTTAATCTTGAAAAAGAAAAAAACTTTTTGCTTTTATGAAAGAAAATTTCTATACACCATACTACCATTTCATTTTTATCACATTGTGTAAGATGTGGTATATTTATTACCATTAGATAATCCTTTATTAGTTGATTCTTTATCATCTAATGATGATAAATGTGCCGTATCTTACATATATAGCGGGATGAGAATGTGATGTATAACATTACTCTTTGTGGAAAACATGCACAGTTTTGATATTTTTGTGCATGCAGTAAATAATCAATTAACTCATCAATCAACATAAAATCGTTTAAAATCTTTGTTGGGGCCAGCATTATCCTTTTCCTGGCAACAAGGGCAAGGAAATCATGTTCAGTTACAACAAAATAATATATAAAAAAAGTGAAAATATTTTTTAATGACTCCAAGTTGATTAATTTCCCTGCAATTATGAGAGCCTATGTGATACCCCATATGATATGGATAAGGGTATGTGGTATATGAGATCCCACATTGTTTGAGAAGGAGAAGTTTTTGCTCTTTATAAGGTTCTAATGGGGTTCCAATTGTATCATTGACTAGTCCTTTTAGAGTATAGGCTATGTGTTTTAGGCCTTCCATTGAGGCGTTACAGCCTAAGTACTGAGTAGCTACAAAATTAGTATGTCATAATGATGCTATTGCTTATGAATTCTTTTTTTTTTTTTTTTCCATTGCATTCCTTCCTCCCACGCATACAGTCTGTATGCTAAGTTCTTTTTCGATCTCTCTTTTGAAACGATGAGATATATACGTACGTTGGGTTTTCATTGAGTCGCCATGCATAGGGATACTGGGATATCCACTATTCCTTTACTGTGGTCGATCGTTTTTCTAGCATTTCAATTACAAGAACACCCCGAACGTCTTGCAAAATTAAAAAAGAAAGTTTAAACCGGACGTACATTAAAGCAAAGTACTTGAAGAAGCTGCATGGCTGAAGCATCTCCAAAGTGATCAGGTAAAGGTAAAAGGAAAAGAACTGTAGAGAGCATCAAAATCTTGCTATAGGAGCAAGCAAAGTCAGAAGCAAGCAAACTGTAGACGGACAGGAACAATCGATCGATGCTTAGTTAATTTACTTTTCATATATTTGCATTAATGTTGACCATGATTATGGAATTTTAAAACAGTGTTTAATTCTTTTATATATGCTTTTTTTTAAGGCGCATGAGATAGCCGCAACAAGCACAGTCAATCAGCAATATGCTTAACTTCCTTTATTCTTTTTTTTTTTTTATATTTAAAAAGAAATCAACATTATTATATATATACATATTAAACAACCAAAAAAAAAAAGATAAAAAAATTAATTGTGCCCACTAGTGAGTACTGATCTACCGATCGAGCCATTAATTTGAGACTTTAATTTAAAATGATAACAATATTTAGATATAAAATAATGAGATTTTATTGAGAAATTGGACTTAATTTTCTACAAGCAAAAAAATATTATTGGTTTGCTAATTAGTTTAAAAGATAATTCAATTTATACTTAATTGGATTATTAATTATCTCCTATTGGTAATACTTCTTTTATTACTTAATTTTGAAAACAAATCAAGGTCATCAATATTAAAATATATATCATATTCTAGAAAATATTGACCAAGAGTACTAATACAACATCATTTTTTTCACTTCTATTCTAGTTTCACCAATGTTTGAACATTTTTTACAATTTAGGTAAGATTTATTTTTAGTAAAACTTCTAAATTTACTGATTTTTTAACCAAAAGTTAACATTTTAGGTAAGATTTTTCGCACCTTGTATCTAATCTATCTCTTTTCTATAATTTCTATATTGAGGGTGATATTTTTTTATTTTTTATTTTTATGGGGATCACCTTGGTTGCCTATCCCTTGAGCCGGCCCTCATTTCTTGATTATAAAATCTAAAGGCTAGATACATGAGTTTTAGAGTGTGCAAGCCTCACACACTTCATTTGAAAAAAGTAGGGTCTACCATGTTATAAAAATGATTTTTTTATGTGGATTCTAAATTTATCTACTTTTTTCAAAAGAAATGCCCGAGACTTGGGCACTCTAAGATTGTAAATATTATTTCTCAAATCTAAAAATTTGCCGATTTTGGAGCAGTTCAAAGATGGAAGAATATGCTATCTTGCTAGAATTAAGCTGCTACTTTGCGTAATGTGGGTAGGAAAATTCAAAGAATTAGAATCACAAATATTGCTGTTTCTATGATTTCTTTCAAAGAAAAATGTAGCAGATCTGAAAGATAAATTCTTCATAAATAACTATGTATATGCATGGAAAGGCACAAATATAGGTTTGCATCAAAACATATATACGTAAATTCACAACAAAAATTGGTACGAGATTAGTGAAAATTAATCTCTCGCTTCTGATCAGATGGATGCTAACATTAATTTCCCAACGTTGGTTTATTTATTTAAATGAGGAGACACTTTATTTTAGAGTAAAGTCCCATCATTCATGTGCTGGAAGGCATGCAAACCTTTCTGTATGCATGACTACTCATGAATTGTATACCAAACTTAAGTTGGTGAACATTTGTCAAATGCAGTGCAGCATCTGATGCCTTACATGTTTCCTCTCCCACCTTCTTTCTTTGGCGTCTTTCTTTCTCACAAGTTGGGATCCTCGTTCATTGTAAAATACTATAAATAACAGCACACATTGGCTATCTATTTATGTAGTACCCCATTCCTAACTCTCTAATTGCTTGGTTGTACTAGTCTTCTTCCAGCCATTTTTGCACATTTCATCTTAATAAAATGTCAAACCAACCCACCCAACCTCGTCCATTGTTCCGTTTACCTTCCATAGCCCGCTCGAACCCAGCCCCGGCTGCCCCTGCCCCAGCTACTGTTCCGGAGCCACGCCCACCATTAGTTCGGTCTACATTCAGGCCATTGGCCCCGTCTCAGCCAACTCAATCTCAAGAACCCACCCCACCACCATCTACGGCTACTGGTCCGGTAATCCCAGCGGTTGCCTCGCAACCACCGCCACCAGCACCACCTTCCAATGGAGCCCCAGTTCCAGCTGCCAATACACGCTCAGTTCCATCTTCTCCAACAGGGAGAGTCTCCGCTCCATCTGCATCAGTGCCTGTGATCAAACCCACATCTTCAGTGCCATCATCACCTCAAGCCAAAGTTGCTGCTCCTTCCTCCTCAGTTCCAACTTCTGATCCTGCCCCTAAAGCAGTGGTGTCCTCCGCTTCAGTTCCAACTTCTCCTGTGGATAAAGCACCACTGCAAGCACAGACTCTCTCCTCCACTACAGTAGTTTCAAGCACTACCACAACCACTGCTCGTGTGCCAACCCCTATCCCACCTTCCAAAACCATTAACCCTGTGGTTCAAACCACACCCAAGTCACCTAAGCCCAAGCCCACTGCCCCACCACCCTCTCCTCTGATCCTTCCGCCTTCCCAGTTGAAGTCCGAGGTCGAGTCTGAGCAGAACATCCCAATGGCAGTCGAGCAGAAAACTGTCCTGATCCAAAAGACCATTGATAAGCCTAAGCCGTGGCTTGGTGGGAATGGGGATTCGCAGAGGGAAAATGGTGAGTTTTATAGGCCCAACAATGTCCCAATTGGAAAGGAAGAAGCGTCAAAAGAAGTTCAGACCAAGGAGATAAAGGAGAAAAGTAATGGGAAAAAGAATTGGGATTCAGAGGAGATGGGTATGAGGGTTATAACAATTGCTGGCGAAAACAAAGGCGCCTTCATGGAACTCATTCAATCTCCAAAGAAACATGAAGCTGTCGCTTACAAGAAAGGGAATCATAAAACGCAAAGCCATGGAAGTGAGTCGGAAAGCATGAGTAGTAGTAGCGATAAGGAGGGGAATCCTAAAAAGGAAAAGGGTCACAGAGGAAAAGTAACAGGTTCAAAGCCCATGAGTGCATTTATGAACAGCAATGTGCAGAGTGTCAACAACTCCATCCTCTACAATTGTTCATGCACTCACCATGACCCTGGGGTGCACCTTTCTCTCTCTAGGAAGCCCTCCGCCGAGTCCTACGTAAAGGATCGCGTTAATGGCAATCATACTTAGGGACAGACAGGAAGAGAGAAAGAGAGAGAGGATTTTCTCTTTGCTTTTGTGTTTGAAGTTCGGCTAAAGATATATTTACAGCTGAATAAGCCGGAGTGGTTGGAGTGTTTGGTAATTATAAAACAGGGCATGGATTATAATTCTTCATGGCTAGGTTCCACTTGCATTGGAGTGTAGCTTAAGATTCTCCATCGCCATTGTTGGTAATAAAAGGGTTGGTTTGCTATGTATGAATGAATATATATATTATGAATAATGCTAATATGTTCTCTCATTTTGTCCCTTTTCATATGTTTAATTTTTTTTTACTTATTGATTAAGGAAGTGACTATTAGTGTATTGATAATTTTTTTATTTTTTAAAAATTAAAAAAATGTAAAAATAAAAAATTAAAAAGAATGAGTTTTGTCTAGACGGCATGGCACGTCCAACGATTACTAATAGTCGGCAGCCTAGCATTACTCATATATTACGTGGAGAAGTAATATATATCACCTTCATGGAATTTGTCTGTTGATTCTATTTGGCCACTAGCATATGAATTAATGTCACTATTATAGTCGAGCATGATCTGCTCGTTTGAGGAACGAATATATGGTCGTTGATAATTTATTGCGAAGAGAAGGGAATTCTTTTATATATATATATATATATATATATATATATATATATGTTGGTAGGGAAGAGTGACTACTTAATAGACGTTTATTCCATCAATATTCGTCTTTAGTGACGTGGGCCGGGCCTGATCAGAATCAGCTTCATGTTTTTTTTTTTTTGGTCTTTAATATTAAAGTTATACGTCTTTATTTGATCATTAATTTTAGGATGGTCGAAAAGACACTATAGATATATATATCTTTATATATATAAAGAGCCTATCAAACAGAATTTTCTTGTTTTAACTCTTGTTTTAACGAAATTTCTTTGTTCCATTTAGCTTTCCGTTAAGCCTCCGTTTATAATAATTTGTTAAGCCTCCATTATAATAACTTTAAATCAGCGCACAGGGATAAATCAGTAATGAAATACAAATCGACGCAAACAACTCTACAAAAATCAAAATCCTTTCCTTCTTTGTCTCTTCATCTTCTTTTTTTCTCTTCGTCTTCGTGAATCGTATCTGCAATTCCCTGATCTGATGAACACTGGTTCGCCAAAGCCCACTGATGCCTGCGATGCGGATAAATGTGCTTGTTTTGTTGTCGAAGGCGAGGCCTAGGTGTCGTCGCTGTCTTTGGGTAAAATAATTTTGAAGCTTTAGCTTTTGCATGTGCTCTTGAGTGTGTTTGAAATCTGGGTTTTCGTTTGAGTTGTACATTTAGGTTTGAAATCTGGGGACCCAGATTGTGTATCAGGGTCCCTGTGAGCAAGTTCTTGAGTTTTTTGAATTTATGGGCTTCAAATGTCCTAAAAGGAAAGGGGTGGCCAACTTCTTCCAAGATGTAAGTCTAAACATAGTTTTTTTTGTTTGTTTCAGAAGCTAACATATATTATTATCTTCTAAAAAGAAGAGGACTGTATGCAAAATCTTATAGTCGAATTCACATGTAACCGATTTGTCATAGGTGACGTCAAAGAAAGATCAGGTGCAGTATTGGGCAGCTAAAGATGAGCCTTACAAATTTATAACAGTCAAGGAATTTGGCATTCGAATCGTTTCTTGTGGGACAGAAACTTAGAGAAGAGCTTGCAACTCCATTTAACAGGGCAAAGAGCCACCCAGCTGCTTTGACAACTAGAAAGTATGGTGTTAGAAAGGCAGAGCTATTGAAAGCTTGCTTATCAAGAGAATTCTTGCTCATGAAGAGGAATTCGTTTGTCTACACCTTCAAGCTCACCCAAGTAAGTTTTTAGCTTCATTTTGATTTTGTGTATTATATATTTATATATAATGTATGTATGTATGTATGTATTGCATTTCATTACACATGATTGTGATTAAATTCTACCTTTTTTGTTCGAAACTACCCTCCTTTACATGAACTTGAAAAACAAATTAATGGAGGATTGCTGGTTTGCTGTGGAATATCGATCTTGGTGGTAAATGTTCACACTTTTGATGTTTGGTTTCATATTGGGCATTCTCTGTATTTTATGAAATGCCTTATTGGACACATGTTTTGATTTTCCATTAATTCCATCGGTTTTAGACCTTTTGTGTGTTTTTTGGTCATTTTATTTTACTCAAATCTCTACTTTGGAACTGCACCGATTACATGTGGAATTTGTGTGGGTATGTGTCATTTTGGGTTTTTGGCACCTCTCTCGTATAAAATACCTGTGTACTCAGGCATGCCCATTTATGTTCTCTACTTTGGTGCTCTAAAGTTGATGATTGTGTTTATGCAAGCATCATGCAACTTGAAGTTTTTATTTTTTCAATTTATCTGCATACTGCCGTTGGAATAATTCATTATTGAAAATCCTCATTTTTTGTGTGGTGTTTTACTTATTGATATGCAGGACTTTGTTACTTTAGTTTCACTTGTTTATGCTTGTACAGATGGAGGACAATCTTGCTGAAGAGCTTTACTCAGAAAGTTTGAAGCTGTCCAAGACAGACTTAATTTCTTCTTCAACTTCCATTAGTAAAGAAAGTGATTTGCATGGTATTACTTTAATTTATATGTTTTAAGGCAAATCTGGCTGAGAAACTTATGACCAAATGCTTTTTACATTTTTTTTATGTTTTCTATTTTTGTGTTGAGTGGCACTTCCAACCTGCACAAGGATGGATGATGCATGAGGTCACATGCATTTCCATGGGTGTTTCAGTTAATTGAAAAAAGAGAAGAACTTCTTGTGTTTAACTCTTTTGTTTCCTTTCATTTCATTTCATTTCTTTTATAAATAAATTTCAGCAATTGAAAGTTAAATAGACCCTTGCTCTGGTAGTTGCTTTCTTTGACTGCATGACATTATTGTAAGAAAAGATTTCCATGCTTAAATGTGGATTTTGATACTAGCAAAACCTTCCTTTTTTCCCATGCGCTTATATGAGCAAATACATCTGCTTTGACCTTTTATATCCTTAAGGCATAATAACTTTGGATATTCAAAATGAAAGTGAACCCATTTTGCTATTATTTGCATTCAAAAAGAAAAACATTATTTTTCTTCTTCAATTATATGAGAAAACGTCACCTTTTTTGCTCAAGAATTACCTTTTGGAATTTCTCATGCAAGATATTTTCTTTAATTGTTATCTTCACAATTGTTATGGCATAAATTTCTTTTGGAGTAGAATATGAGATTTTGGTAGTTTAGCAGCAGTACATCTTATTCATCTTTTTTTTAGATTGTCTTGGGGATGATTTGTAGGATGGAGATGTACCTATATGGGAAAGTTCTGGAGATGAGTTGAATGATTCATCTGAATTGGACAGGGAATGGCAGAGATGGACCTATATGTGAACGTTCATCTTTCTTTTCAGGGTATGGAGCCCATGGCTGTGGCTGAAGGTCAACAACAAATGCAGAAACTTTTTAAGGAGTAAGCTACTTTTCCATGACTTCTAAGAGAAAAGTTGTTGGCATTCATAGTTTTGTAACTTTTTTTTTAATTTAATCCCACAAAAAATTGTGTTGCTGATAGAGATTAATCGTTGACGTGGAAAAAAGCATGAATGAGCCCCATATGATGTGCTTGTCATATCAATTGCTTTGCAGTGTGTGGTGCAATCTCCTTGTTGAATATGCCTTAAGGGAATTGTTTGGTGGTTTCATGGCCATCAAGAAACTATTGAATATGCTATTTTATGTCAATACAAAAAAGCATTTTGTTTATAGACTCAAGTATGAAACCTTTTATGCCATTGAAATACAAGCTTGTATCTTTCTGCTAACCTTGATTAATCGACTCCCCAATGTGACGTCAATGTTCCTGACATCTTCATCCTGCCATTGTGATTTGGGCTCTGCAGATACGGTATTAGCCCATTTACTCCCTTGAAGGGACTAATTCTTAAAAATAATCGTATAATTAAATTAGGCAAACGTGATTTGCACATTGCTTTCACCTAGTATATATATATATATAACGGCTTCTATTCACAATAGTGGGGTCATGAAGGTCTTGTAAGTTTTTGTCTGAATTTGTGGACTTGGAGTGGGAGAGAGTGACACAAGAAACGGATCTTGCGACATTTATTACTTCTCGTATAAATATTTTGGTCAATATTAAATAAGTAATAAATGATATATAATCTTATTTTCTCATCAATCAATTAAGGCTCCCACTTTAAATCAAGAATTTGGGGAGGTTTTTTCACTCACAATAGCTTAAAAAACTAAGCTATGAACATCATCGTAGTAAAAGTTTGACCAAGTGAAAGATCTCCAAATAGTGAAATATATTGTCGAAGTAATAGTATTTTCCTTCTATTCTAATAAATATATAGAAATGTTTAGAAATCGCATTTAACACCTTAGAGAAAACAAGTCTTCTCTCTATCGTCCCTCTCGAGTGGCAATTCTAGTGAAGTGTGAGAGTCTGCTCTACTCCCTGTGAGTAGGAAGGAGTGGGGGCTTCGTTAATAGGATGCGGTAACAATGGACGACAATGAAGAGATCTGTGAACGTCTAAAATTGAATGAAGATGTGGAGGATCCCATCGAGGTAGTTTTAGGTGATATGAAAGAAATGAAGAAGAGAGGAGATAGGAGTCTAGTGGGGAAAATATGTGCTGAGAGGACGATCGGGAAGGATGTAATGAGATCTATGATGGTGAAAATTTGGAGAATGAGTAAACATATGGAATTCTATGAGATTGGAGTGAATTGTTTCATAATCACATTTGCATCTCAGGGAGATAGGAACAGAGTGCTGAAGGGGTGTCCTTGGCTCTTTGATAACTATCTATTTGCACTTAGAGTGTTTGATGGAAGTACCCAACCAAACTAATTTGATTTTTCAACTGCGCAGTTTTGGACCCAGTTGCATAACCTGCCTCTGAGTGGGATGAATTTTAAAATGGGTGAGATGATATGGAAATCAATCGGGAAAGTGGTTGAAGTGGATATATAGGAGGGTGGAATGGCATGGGGTCGATGCCTTAGGGTGAAAATGGAATGTGAGATGACGAAGGTGCTTGCACGAGGAAGAACAATTATGTTGGAAGGTGAAAGAATGTGGATACCATTGAAATATGAGAAACTTCCACAAATTTGCATTCGGTGTGGTTGTATTCTACATGATAAAATAGGTTGTAAAGGGGAGGAAAATTCAGGAGGGCCTATCAATCTGGATCCTGGCTGAGAGCTCCTGCAGTTATAAAAAAGAGGGAGGTGAGGGAGGGGAGAGACCTGAGGGGGGAGGTGGAAGGAGTAAGGGGGAGGAAGGTTGTGGAGGAAGTAGGAGGGGATATACTTTCTTAGAAGAATAGGGATGATGGCTTGGGGGATCCTAGAGAGGGCATGGTAGAAATAAGGCCAGTCACACAAAGTGAGGTAGAGGGAGCCATGGTGATCAGGAAAGTCAGGTGGGTGAGCGTACTGAAGATCGTTCTAGCGTTTCAAAGTAAGTCATCACACAAAAGGGGAGGGGATGGAAGAAGATGGCTCGTGGAAAAGGCACATCAGGTGAGATTTCTATTTCTGTCTCTTATTTAAAAAGAAGCTTTGATGGTGGGATGGAAGGGGAGAGTGTTGGTGGTGGAAGAGAAAAGAAGTTGAAATCCTAATTGGGAATGGAGGGGCACTTGATGGAGGATGTATTGGCGGAGGCTGGGATGCAACCCCGCCAGCATTTATGAATCTGTTATGTTGGAACTGCCGAGGGCTTAGGAACCTTTGGACAGATCAGGACCTTAACAATTTGGTTAAGTATAAGTCTCCCAAAGTTGTGTTCCTAATTGAAACTATGATAAAGGCTAGTAGAGTAAAAGGTTTAAAAATAGAATGAGAATGGAGGGATGTTTTTGTGTTGGATCCTGTGGGAAGGAAAGGGGGTTTAGTGCTGTTCTGGAAAGATAAAAAAGAGGTGAAAATAACTAGCTATTCTCAATGGCATGTGAGTGCAATAATTCATGAAGAGGATGGTAAAGTCTGGGGTTTACTGGATTTTATGGGCATCCAAAGGTGGGGAAAAGGAAGCATTCGTGGGAACATTTATCTAGACCTAAGCCATCAGAGGGGTTTGTATGGTGCGTGGCAGGGGATTTTAATGAAATCCTGACTTAAAATGAGAAAGTTGGAGGGTGTTTGAGAGCTGAAAGTTAGATGGTGCAGTTCAGAGAAGCTTTAGAGAGGAATGGACTGTTTGATGTTGGGTGTGTGAGGAATCCTTTCATGTGGAGTAATGGTCACTCTAATCATACTTTCACTAAAGAAAGACTTGATAGATTTGTAGTAAATGGTGAATGGAGGGCTATGTTCCAAGATGTTTGGGTGGAAAGTATGGTTGCTAGATGCTCAGATCATAAAGCTATGGTGCTATCTGTCACAAGGGCAAAGAACTTGAGGAAGAAAAGGAAGTATATGTTCAGATTTGAGGCAGGTTGGCTGAAGGAGGAGGAATGTGAAAGGTTAGTGGCAAAGGTTTGGTCTGAAAAATAGGTGACTCTTGACCCTATGAGGGATGTGCAGAAACTACTAAGAATGTGTAGTGGTAGGTTGGCAAATGGGTTCAGGAAGATAGACAAGGAAAGGAATGAAAATATAAACTTGTTGACTGAAAAAATTAAAAGACTACAAGAGAGGGAAGGGACATAACATTGCTGAGTTACACGAGCTACAATTGGAAGTGGGAAAGCTGCTGGAGCAGGAGGATATAAGGTGGAAGAGGGCAAAAAGAAACTGGTACTGTTTATGCGATAAAAATACAAAATTCTTTCACACTTGTGCTAGGCAAAGGAAAAAGAAAAACCAAATATTGTATGTTGTGGATGCCCAGTCTGAGGTGAAAGAAGATCAAGAGGGGATTTCTGAGACCTTTAGAGGGCATTTTGCTGAAGTGTATTAGTCAGGTCAGCCTTCTAAAGAAGTGATTGAGGAGTGTGTGCACTCAATGGGATCAAGGGTTACAAGTAGCATGGTGGAGGAACTAGAGAAGAGTTTTACCAGAGAAGAGGTGGAGGCTGCTTTAAAACAGATGGGGCCATACAAGTCTCCTGGTCCTGATGGGTTCAGTGCATGCTTTTACCAACCCTTTTGGAGCACAATGGGGGAGGAGGTTTGTGAGGCATCTTTGAGTGTCTTAAATGGAGGTAAACTTGTGGAATCTTTGAATTTCATGTATGTGGCTTTGATTGCAAAGGTTGAACAACCAAAGAAGGTGGGCGATTATAGGCCAATAAGCCTATGTAATGTGTTGCATAAATTGATTGCTAAAACTATTGCCAATAGATTGAAGAGGGTGTTGAATGCAGTAATCTCAAAGCATCAACATTTGTACCGGGAAGATTGATAGTAGACAACATAATTGCGGCTTACGAGACCTTGCACACCATGAAAACTAGGCATAAGGGAAAGGATGGCAACATGGCTCTGAAGTTATATATTTCCAAAGCTTATGATAGGGTGGAGTGACCCTTTCTGAAAAGGGTAATGAAGAAGTTGGGGTTTGGGGCCAAATGGGTTAAATTGATAATGGAGTGTGTTACCACGGTTACATATGTTGTGATGATTAATGGAGAGCCATGAAAAGTGATAAAACCAACAAGATGGCTAAGGGAGGGGTATCCCTTCTCCCCCTATCTTTTCCTTTTATGTGCTGAAGGGTTGAGTAATCTCATTAATGGGGTTGAAGAAAGGGGTGAGTTAAGAGGGGAGTGGGAGTGGCTAGAGGTGGTGTTAGACTTACTCACCTCCTCCTTGCAGATGATTGCATCATTTTTGGGAGAGCTTGTTGGGATGAATGGCAGAAAATCAGTGGCATTTTGAACAAGTATGAGATGGCGTTTGGTCAATGCTTGAACGAGTAGAAAACATCTATCATGTTTAGCTCCAATGGGAGGAATGGAGATTGGGACAGAATAGTGAAGGAGGTTAGAGGTAGGGTGCAAAATAATTATGAAAGGTACTTAGGTCTGCCTACTCTAGTGGGAAGATCAAAGTATAATACATTTCCGGGAATAAAAGATGGGATCTGGCTCAAAATATATAACTAGAAAAATCATTTCCTTTCACCTGCTAGAAAGGAGGTTCTACTGAAGGCAGTAATCCAAGCTATTCAATCTTACCACATGAATGTTTTTGCTCTACCAAAAAAGCTATGCAAGAGATTGTTGTTGTCATGTCTAAATTCTGGTGGGGCTATAGGGACAATGACAAGAAGATTAGTTGGATGAGATGGAGCAGAATGGGGGAGTCAAAATTCAGGGGGGGGGGGGATTAGGACTCAGAGAGCTAGAGAGGTTTAATAAAGCTCTTCTAGCAAAACAGTGTTGGAGAGCTTTAATTAACCCCAACTCCTTGGCTGCAAGAGTTTTGAAAGATAAATACCACAAGCATACTAGTGTGCTAGAAGCAAAGCTTGGGATTAATCCTTCATTGATTTGGAGGGGCTTATGGGGTTCTCTAGAACTTTTGTGAGAGATGCATTGGTGTGGAGAGTTGGAAATGGTAAGAAAATAAGAGTGTGGGAGGATAGGTGGATTCCAAAGCTGTCTTCTTATAAAATACAGTCTCCAATGAAGGTGCTAGAACCAGAGGCTCGAGTAGACCATCAACTAATTGAAGAAGGGTGTGGTAGATGGAAGGAAGGGTTAGTGAAGGAGGTGTTTAATGAAGAAGAGGCTGGTATTATTTGTAGTATTCCTAAAAGTCCAATTGGTATGGAGGATAAATAGATTTGGGCTCCATCCAAGAAAGGAGTTTTTAGTGTTAAATCAGCATATCATTTTGAGATGGAAAGGAAGAGAAGGATAAGTGGGGAGCCTTCGTGTGGGTCTGTGAGGGGAGAAGGATGGAGGGAGTTATGGAGGCTGAATATCCCTGGAGTGATCAAAATGTTTGTCTGGAAAGCAATTAATAATTGTTTACCAACAAGAGATAATTTGTTTAAAATAAGGGTGTTAGACAAGTCTACATGCCTCATCTGTGAGAGTGAAGAAGAGACCTCATGCCATGCTTTATGGAGGTGTCCTACTGCTGTGGATGTCTGGGCTGAAGAAGGGAGTCCAGTGCAGAAATGGGTATCATGTGAAGAGGATGTTGGGGTAGTATGGAGGAAAATTGCAGAGAAGTTGAATGAAGAAGAGTTGGGCCTTGCAGCTACTGTGCTACGAAATATATGGTTGAGGATAAACAAATTTGTGTTTGAAAATGGTTTTTCTAGCCCTAAAGTCATCTTTACCTAAGCCAAACATAGCATAGAGGAGTATCAAAGTGCTCAAGGTAACAACAGAGCAACCAGTAGCAGTAGAACAACTAGTAGCAACAATGGAGAAAGAGAGCTTGCAGCAGGGGATGTTCTTGTTTCTCTTTGCCTGAAAGAAACACATGTCAATTCTCCTGTGGTTGCAGAAATAGTAGCTTTGTGGAGAGTTTTGAAGCTGTGCTCAGAACTCAAATGGAAGTGGAATGGCCAACTGATAGTAGATAGCAGATAGCAGAGAGTTATTAGTACATAGACCTTTGTGGTCAGTTACACACACGTATCGAGAAGCTAATAAGGTAGCATACAATGTAAATGAGGAGGTAGTATGGATAGAAGATGACCAGAAGGCCATCTCAGTTTTATACTCCAGGACAAGATTGTATTGTCAACATTTGATGAATAGAAGTAGTGATGTTTGATTTCAAAAAAAAAAAAAAAAAAAAACACCATAGAGAGAAAAAAAAAACAAAAAACAAAGTTTTAGACAAGTTCAATATGAAACATCCATACCAAGTATGATGTGATCATATCTATCAACACAAGTGTACCAACCAAGCAAAATGACTCAGCCACCAAGCTGGACAATGATCTGGAATAATCCATCTCAGCAGAAGAAGCTTCAAGAACATCCCTTTGTTGATTTTGTATTCTGTTACTTTTTGGCAGCTAGTGTAACTGCATTATATTCTCTTTTTTTCCTTCCATGTAGCATTACTCAGGTCTATAAATATGACCTCATACTAAAAATGATAATGCAATGCAATGAAATGAAATGAATTCTTAAACTTTTCCTCTGCTCGTTCTGTTAATATCATAAAGTCAAATCTACAGAAAGAAGTTTGATTAAGCGATCAACTTTGAGAGAATATTTTGCTAACGATAATTTTTCAGAAAAAAATAAAAATCTGTGACTATATTATGATGAATTTCATATTGTCAAAGAACGTATGAAATCGAAAAGTTGGCATAATTAACCCTTTTGTGGGCCAAATGAGAATCGTTTACAATAACTACGTAATTAAGGATGGATGCGTGATAAATTGCTATTTCACACTTTATTGAGTGTCTATAAATAAACAATACTACTCGACGGACCGCTTAAGTTCGGCTCAATTTTTAAACTATACAACCCAAATAAAACTCTACTCAACTCATTTATCTCTATTTATAATGAGAATATTTAAATAGATTTGAGCAAATAATGTTCCTAATATAAATATATCACTTGAATCTATATGAATCTAATTATTCATATTAATTATGTATATATAATTTTATAAAGATATTAGCATAAGGTCAAAGTTTCATATTGTTTATCAAAATCTGTACATAAAGTTATGAAATCAAATATATACAATCTATTTTATCTAAATGAAGCAGCTCGTGAACAAGTTTGAACTCTCTCAAATATTAAATGAGCTATTCGTGAACATAAAATCCAACTCAATGAAAAGTCTAAACTCAACTCGTGTTCCAATAAAAATTATGTGGATGGGGCTTGACCATACTTTTTTTTGAGAAGATCATGATACCCCATATTTATTAATAAACACACACTTGTGGCAGATCAATACTTTATACAAAAAAAGCAAGGGGTTATGGATCAAAATCTCACAACCAAGATCTTATGAAAAGTGAAATGCCATTGTTAAGAATGAACTAGGATGGAAATGCAAGAAGAAACTATGAGGATCAAACTAATGCCGGAAGTTGGGGATACTTGCACGGTCCATAGCAAAAGTGTCAACCATATGTTTAGCAAGTTCGAATATGGAAGAGAAACTTACACTGCTAGCCAAAGCTTCATTTGTAGCGAGATTATTTGCTAAACTGTTCCCTTCTCTATAAGCATGAGTAACGCTAAACAGAAAAAAAATATTTGAAATGTGAAATATCATCCCAAAGATCAACCGTGAGGGCCCAGCCAATGCAAGGGGGCAGATCTAGTTAAATGGAAAGAAAGATGAGAAACACTCCATTGGTTGGTGAAAGAAATTGTTGTGGGTGCTACAAAGTATAGCTAGTCCAACATATGAGCGACCAAGCACCTTGTAGACATCCTGGTAGATATGTCCTAGAGCAAGGTGGAGATAAGAGCCTCACCCCATGGTAGATGTAACACCCCTCCTAATTAACTATTAGGATTAACCCTTAAACGCTCTAGATTAAGCTTTTAATTTTGGATTATTACTAACATCAATGTTGATAGTGAGGTTAGCCTTAACCTTGACACTTAGTATCATTAAGCAAAAGATTAAAAAAGCAAGCCCATTAGTGAATTTAGTGAGGCTTTTAGGACGTTACAACATTCATGGGCCTAGCCCATGAAGCCTTGAACCAAACACTTAGGGAATTCAAGACTTAGTAGCTAGCTTTGGCCCAAGCTTAAGGAAGGCTTAAGGCCTTTGGGCCAAACTTGGTGTAGAATTGACCCATGATCCAATTAGGCCAAGTCAAGCCCTTTCAAGCCCATCTTAGTGAATCTTGAGGTATCTTTTCAACCCACAAAATCTGAAAATGAGGCCCGCTCTCATTCAAGCCCAAAAACCCATAAGCCATCAACCCACACACTTGGCCCTTTTAAGCCCACAAGGCCCAAAACCATGTTTGGGTTTATTTCACTATTCAAGTTGAAAGCCTTATACACCATACCATAAGTCTCCTTAAGCCCATATCATACCCTAAATGCCCAAATTATGTTTTGAAAGTTGGCTAAGACCATTAATCAACATACATGAGATTAGTGATCTTAATTTCGTCTTAATCTTTTCTTAACCTTTTAATCCAAAATTTTCTTGATTTATTATTCCATTTCATCATACTTAGACCTTACTAATATCCTAGGTAAACCTCCCCACATGTCATTAAGGGAAATGACATATGAAATTCCAAAACTTCATCAATCGACTAATGTGTATCCCCTTTAAGTGCATTGACTATTTTGCCCTTTGACCCAATATTTTTGTGCCATTTCCTTAAGGGTAATATGGTCCTTAGAAACCTCATGAGACCCCTTCAAATCCAGAATAAGCCTTGGAAAAAATTGGTTTCACAAACCAAACCGATTGCACCCTTAGGCTAGTTGAGTGGGAACCGGTTGGGTTGAGATTTAACCAACCATCTGCCTTGGCTTAGCAACCACCCCACTCCACCTCCATCACCACCCAATCTCCAAGAGGCCCCATGGCCATCATGAGAAATTTGACTCAGTTTCTCCCACCAAAGACCACCCAAAATCGAAGCTCAAAAACTGCCGAGTGAAACCACTTGAATCCGCCAGTTACCATAGGTGGTTTGCTTGACTTTTTAACATCTGAACTATGCCCCACGACTTGGCCACCTCTACAGGACCATTGTAGCCACAGTAAGGAAGAAATCATGGTAGTTTCAGTCCACTATTCCCCCTGCATAAGGTGACATAAGCCAACGGAAGCAAATCTAGAAAATTCAGCTCCTTACACACCGCCCACCTCCACCAATCCCCTTAAACCAAAGCCAATGTCTCCAAACCCTTGGCCACCTATAAATACCTCACTCACTTCCTCATTTACTCCACACCTCAGCTCCAAGCTGTCTCTTGAGTCTTGAGAGCACTTCTCCCCCTTCGAGAGCAATAGAGCGAAAACGAGTAGGTTTTTGGTGAGTTCTTGAGTGTTCATGAGCTTGAGAGCTTTGAAGGCCACGCAATTTATAAGTTTTCTTGCTCTTGATCTTAGTTTGAATTTTAAGCTTTGTTTTCAAGTGTTGGTATGAGATTTGGTAGAGTTTAGAGAAGAACATCATGTTTAGTTCAAAACTAGGTCATTAAGGATGGTTTGAATGTTTAAATGATTTTAAGTGGAAACTTAGCTATGACATGTCTTAAGTATGATTTCATATGATTTATTAGTATCTTAAAATGATTATGGAAGGTTTAATTTTTGATTAAAAGTATGATAGAATTTAATTCTATCTTGTTTTGATCATCAAAGCATGTATCGGTTTTAAATAAGTTGGTGATTAAGGATTCTTAGCCATGATTAAGTGTTGGGATGAACTTGACTATCCAATAATTAGCCTTCATCATATCATTAAAGACGTTAGTGATTGTTTGTGATTAAAGAAAATCTCATATGCATACATTCATGGGATCAATAGTTAAAAACACACTTAGGCATCAACTAGAATGCATGCCACGGGGTGAGACTGTTTGAATATGTTTCACCTTAATTTTTAGAAATCCAAGGGTATATATGGTTTTAGAATGCCAAAAATATAAAGTCTATGAAATTTGGCTAAATTTGGAATTCGTATGCAATTAGTGGAACATTAGTACCTTAATGACAATTTTTGAAAGTCTAGGGGTATTTTTGTAAATACTTATTTTTGAAACCTTTGATTTTGAACCTCATCCATAGTAGTATTAATCCTAACTTAATACGCACTTGATTTCAGTAGCTACGATATTTTTTCGATTACTCAGGAAGTTTGTAGGCCTCTAACTTACACCTTGATAGATTATTTATGAATTATTGATAAATGTTTCATTCATATTTCAATTATCCTTTTGAGTATAAAATATTATGTTATATGATACATTGAGTGCATACTTACATGACATGTGATATTTTTCACCATTTTTGCATATTGCATCTATAAATGTCATTTTTGCATGAAAGCTTGCCACATATGCACATGTCATTAAAAACATTTTTTAAGCATAGTATGAAAATAATTTTTTTCACGACCCCAAAGGATAAGATGGGGAATCATCCTAGTGGAACTCCTCTGTCCACTTTGGAGTGTTTAAGAATGGAGTGGTAACCTTAGGTTGACAAAGAACAATCAACGGGTTTCGAATAGGTTCTTTTTAAAGAATGCCGAAGCGAAGTCAATATGTTATGACACCTAATGCTGGTGGGTGTACACATTATGATATTATGATGTTATGTTATATTTACCAATGTATTGAGAACGAGTCTATAGACAACATAGTCTCCACATGAGTTATACTACAGTCACCGTCAGGTACTCACAGTGCATATGAGAAACTGTGACGTTACCACACATTATGAAGTTATATGAATTGTTAATAATTTTTATGATGAAGTTATGTTTTCAAAAATTGAAGTAAAAAAGTTCATTGAATGGAAACATGTGTCTCCATTTCTCTGAAAACGTTAAGGAATCTGGATGGGAGACATGCATACTGATTTTTCTGCATTTCATGCATTACATATTTATCATTCTTCATGCTTAATTTATCTTTGTGCATGTTGATTGTTTAATTTACTGTGATTTAGAGTAAATCTCACCCCTTGTGGGACCACTATCATTCCACTCAGAATGGTAGAAGTTGTGTCAGGTCTTAAGGAGGACGAGCTAGATGGAGCACTGAATCCGAATAATTGAGGAGGAGCCAGACCTTGAGAAGAGATTGGATTTAATCCTATTGTTTACAACCCAAGTCCTTCATGCTTTAGAACACATGAAGCAGATGATTTGACTTTGACCATTAGTTATACTAAGATTATGCTACATTTGGTACTTTGAACTTGATGATCACTAATGAATTGTGATGTTTTTAGTTATTCTGGCATGAGTTATACTTTCACCTTTATTTCTGCAGCGATTATTGCATACTTCTTGTTGCAAACTAGGATGCATTGCATAATAACTGTCATGTACAGGGGTATGTAACCTTGCATTGCATATCCCTACACTCTAAGTCTCTGTTCCATCCCAAGCGGAGGTTGGGGCGTCAGAGTAGGCAAGCTAGAAAACTCACCCGCCATGCAAGTGAGAATGAAGCGTTAAAGAGGCCAGTGGCTCTGATGAGACAAGAGCTACTCAACCAAGGCGAGCAACAGTTAAGGACGAACTGTGTCAGATACAGGGGAGCCTTTAGGAGCAACATAAAAGATTCTCAAAAGAGTGGCAATGTCATACGCAGAACCTCATACTCCACTTGAAGGGTCTGCTAGAAGGATTACGAACCTAGAAGCCATATTATCTTAACCTAGAGGTATGGCCAGACGCCATGTGGAAGACCCTCATTAAAGGACAAACTGAGGAGTTGGCAGGCCTTAAAGAAGTGCGAACCCTGGTTGTCTATCTTTGTCATCCTGCACTGCAATAGTCAAGGCAAAATGAATCCTATTCATGCACGCCTGGATTCAGAGATAAGTCAAAATGACGCCTAATAGTCGCACCCTATAAAAGGAATTTGGACATGGGACAAAATCTCACTTTTACGATCTTAAGCACCAAAGACCTAATGGAGCCGAAGTTTTCAGAGAGAGCAAGGAAGGAGCAACGCAACTGAGTAGCGAGCTCGACGCTGTGAGGTAGGTTAGCTTGTAAGACAGGACTAGAGAATGTAGGGTGAATGTAGTATGCAAGAGGCATTTGCATTTTCTGTAACCTTTTGTGACAAGAATAAATCTGTTTTGGATCATTATGTTTATCCTACATTCATAATCACGGTGTGAATATCTATATCTCTGTGTGAATAAGTGTATCATACATTAATCTTCATGGAACAGGACTAAATTCCCCAGGCTCATTCCAACGAGATGTTGCCATGAGGTTCAAATGGGGAGAGGGATTCCTATGAATGATTGGAGTAGGGCGGTATTGTGTTGGCTTACCTGATAGTTAGAATGCATAATCTCTTGGCGTATCACATGTTGGTATCTTCGAGTTGGTTGGCCAGGCCAGATAGACATTCACCGATGCAACATGTTATCTCTGCGTGAGACTCGACCTGTGTTATCATATAAGAGAGTTGGCTTGCACCATGTCAATCACTCATCTCCACCTCGCTCTAAGGCATATCTACCAAGACTTCTAGAAGGTGGTTGCTCGCACACATGTTGGAATAGCTACACTTTGCAGCACTCACATCAATTTCATTCACAAAATAGTGGAGTGTTCCTGATCTTTCTTTCCACTCAACCACATTGGTGGTTTTCCCCTTGCGCTAGCGGGGCCCTCATATCCTCCCCTCCTTACAAGAAATTTTTTCCTCAAAATTTGGTGAGGGTTCCCCTTTGCTCTATCCTTCCAAGGGAGGGGATTCCAGACAAGAGATCCTTCGATGCTTCCGGTCACCTTTGACTCTAAACTTACCTTAACCATCTGATTCTATACACCTTCTATGAAAGGGAAATGAGATGACTCCGCATGTCTCATTCACTTACTCCGTTTGGGCTGCCCTCCAGTTGTGTTCTCTCGAATTCCAACTTCCTTGATGGGTTTGTTCCCATGGGACGTTGGGGAATCCTCACCCTCTTTCTCATCTTGCTTGTCACGTTCTGGCACCGTTCTTTTTCTCCCCTCGTTGTGCCACAATGGTGCCATTGTGTTGCAGCATCTCCATTATTAGGGCTCTAGTCTTCCAGGTACTTTTTTTGTCTCGGTGATGCTCCTCCTCTAACCTCCTTCACTCTGTCTCTAATCTCTCTCTCTCTCTCTCTCTCGTTGTTCCTCTAGGAATCGTCGCATTATTTCGATTGACATTGCTGCCTTACGAGCGATACTCTTTTCTCTCACCATGTCTATACTTTTGCATGTTCTTTGCGATGTATTAAAGAGATTAGGTTGAAGGCTTATTTATAGATGTGCCCTCACCTTGGAATTTTACAAATCACCCTCACGTCATGCATTACAATTCATCATTATGATGTTTCCCACATCTCCCCACTGCACCTTTACGAACAACACGACTTTCGATTGCAATCTTTGATCTTTTCAATCAACGATCTGTATTGGATTTTCCTCATAAGTGAGGTTAGGTTTTAATGGAACCAGATTTATTTCAATTACCCAAGGCTATTGGTTTCCAAGACTTTTCCTTAACGTGGAAAAGTGAATCACATTATGTATTCCCTCATACTCCACAGGTAACACCACTTGGTATGCTATTGGGCCGACTCTTCCCATTATTTGGTATGGTCCAATCTTGGGCTTAGCCGAAAGCTCTTAACACCCTTTATAAGTGATACCATGAGGTACACCCAGTGACCATCCTCAAAGGTCAACTCCCACCTCCTATGGTCGGCATACCTCTTCAGCTTAGTCTGAGTCATCACCATCCTTGTGCCCAAGGTCCTTTAAAATCCAATACGCAGGCTCTCAACACGCCCTTCAATTTCTGTATCTTCCTTTCCGATTTTCCATCAGTTTGAGGATGATAAGCACTGTTGAACTTTAGTTTGGTGCCCATCGCTTTTTGTAAACTCTTCCAAAAGTGGGAGATAAACCTTAGATCTTAGTTCGATACTATAGTCTTAGGGACTCTGTGTAATTTGATGATCTCCCTTATGTACAGCCAGTTGAGTTTACATAGTGTGTCTGTAGTGTCGATCGGTAAGAAGTAAGAACTCTTAGTTAACCGATCTACGATCACCCACATGGGGTCCTTTCCACAGGGGGTTCTACACAATCTAACAAAATCCATGGCAATATCTTCCCATTTCCAGTTGGGAATAGGTAAAGGTTGCAGATTCTTTGCCTTTACCCTCCAACATGTAGTACATCTCTCGATGAAGTGAGTGATATCTCGCTTCATTCCTTCACACTAGAATCCTCTTGTAAGATTTCGAAACATCTTCTTTCTTCCAGGATGTATGAAGTATGGTGAGGAATGAGTTTGGAGTAGTATTTGTTCTTAAACCTTTGAATTAATTAGAACCACTTTCCCATCTTTGATTTGAACAACAAGGTCCCATCCTCACGCAAGCTGAAATACATAGGTTTTTTGCCTCTGTAGTTTCTTTGTCAGATCCTTAGCAATTCCGAATCTCTTTTTCGTTGGTCCTTCAGTTCTTCAAAACTGCTTACCCTAGTCCGCTATAGGGTAGTGAGAATCTCTTCCAAAGGTTGGTCCTTGATCATCAAGTGTCTCATCCCTTCCAAGAGTGGGTCCACCTCTGAGAGCTCTCTCATGTCTCCATCTTTAACTTGGGACTTAGGGCATTGGTGAATAAGTTGGTCTTTCCCGGGTGGTATTTAATTTTGCATTGGTAGTCGCTAATAACCTCCAACCACCTTCGTTGTCTCATGTTAAGGTTGTTCTACGTGAAGATATGCATTAGAATGTTATTATCGGGATACACCTCACATTCTTCAGCTTACATGTAGTGCCACCATATCTTTAAGGCAAACTCTATCACCGCCAACTCCATGTCGTGAGTTGGGTTGTTCCCCTCATGGTCCTTTAATTGTTGGGATGCATAGGCTACCACCCTACTTAGGCTATAGTTTGACACGTCACTAAACACCATAAATGACTTATAAGGTACATGTAAAATTAGAATAAGGGTTGCAGTCAACCCTTTTTTTAGCTCCTTAAAAGCTTCATTCACACTTGTCAGTCCATGCGAAGTTAACATCGTTCCTAGTTAACGAAGTGAGTGAACTCGACAGTTTAGAGAATCCCTCTACAAACGTCCGATAGTAGTATAGGAAACTCATGACCTCCTGCATAGAGGTTGATCATTGCCATCCTACTATCGCTTCAATCTTACTCGGATCGACTGTGACTCCCTCCTTGAATATCACATAACCAATGAGCCTTACTACCATCTAGCCAAAACACGCACTTGTTGAATTTGGCGAACAACAAATGGTCCTTGAGTGTCTATAACATCAATCTTTGGTGACTGTCATGCTTCTTGGCACCTTCAGAATATACTTGAATCTCTTCCATGAAGACTACTATCAATAAAATGAGAAACAGCCGAAATACTATTCATAATGTCCATAAAAGCCGCTGGGACATTAGCCAGCCCAAAAGGCATCACTGCAAATTTGTAATGGTCATACCTAGTCCGAAAGGATGTCTTGGGTATTAACCCTCTTTAATCCTTAATTGGTGATACCCTAGCCCAAGATCAATCTTAGAAAACACTGCTGCTCCCTATAGTTAGTCAAATAAATCATCTATTCTTTGCTATGGCTAACTATTATTTATAGTCACCTTATTGAGTTCTTAGTAGTCAATGCACATTCCAAGGGTCTCATCTCTCTTATTGGTCCTCCCCAAGGTGAAATGCTTGGCTTGATAAATATTTTTGTCAACAACTCTTATAGTTGACCCTTTAACTCCTTCAACTCTATTGGGTCATTTGGTAAGGAGCCCTATATACCGAAGTTGCCTCTAGTTCTGTCCAAATTGAAAACTTGATTTTCCTAGGTGGGAGTAATCTTTGTAGTTCCGTAAAGACCTCTGAAAATTACCTTACCACCGATATATCCTCAATTTCCTTAGGTTGTCTCTGCTTAAGCATTAACTGCACTAAATAAGCCTTAGCCCCACTCACCAAATCGTTCTTGGCCTCAAGCGAGGTAATCCTTCTGGCATTAACCTCAACTTGCTTCTATAAAAGATTCTATCTTCTATTCTTGGCAAGCAGAATGCTACTGTACTCAATCAAAAATCTATACTCGCGGAATGCCTAAATAACCAGTCCATCCTGAAAATGACATTGAATCCCAACATGTTGAGCACTATCAGATTCGCCTCCAAAGGGGTTTCATCTATCTCTAAAGGACACTCTATATCTACTTTAATGCAGTATACTATCCCTACATTGGGTAGTGCTAAAGAGACTCCTTGACGCATTGGTTCCACTTGAAAACCAATCGTCAAACTCAGTAGACGTAAGGGATTGGGAAGCTCCTGAGTCAAATAGTGTGCTCAGGTGGAAGTAAGATATACTAACTACGATTTACTACCTACGTTGTGTACCTACGAGCATGATTAGCTAGTCGTAAACCTTCATACCAGTGATGATGTATGCCTCCTGGGTCTCTGGGGCATCCTCGTCGACTTCTCTGGGGGTGAGTGCATACACTCCAACTTGCACAGCCTACCTACGGTCTCCATGTCCTTCGCCTTGTCCTGCTCAGTGCATTTGTGGCACCTAGGGGCAATTCTTTGCATAATGTCCCATCTGCCTAGAGGGGAAACATAAGATTGGAGTCTCTTAGCAATCCCCCACATGCGCTCTATGGCAATTACCGTAAACTGGTATCCTTTCTCCCATGCGCACTCTGGGAGTAGTTGGAGGTTGTCCCCCATTGATGGAAGCCTCACTCTCACTCACGTGTTTGTGGCGTGTTGGGTGATTGAATCTAAGGTTACCTCAATGCAACACCAAGATCCGACTGGTATGATGGTAAAAATTAAGACTAACTCGGGCTAGCACTCAATTTTTGAAAGATTGGAAGAGAAAATTCCCATTCATTCAAAATAGTATAATCAATTACAATTCAAAATGGAAATAAATAGTACTAGGGTTTGGCTAGCCCTCCCCCAATTATTCCCTCTAACAACCTTAATCTCAAACATAAATCAAACTCCTAAGTTTAAGGAAACAATCATATCAAATGCCTAAAATAAAGGAAAATAACTCAAACAAATTAACAAATAGATAATCTCCCTAATTTGAAGGAGATATTCGGCCAACACTCTAGCAACCGCCCAATCCCCTAAAATCAAGGGGTTTGCCTCCTCCGGTTAGTTCAAGGGATTTGCCAACCAACCCCTAAAATCAAGGAATTGGCTAATAACTTGATCCAACTTTAATTGACCTTGTCTTGGGCATCCAAAGACCCATCACCCGAGCCATGCATGCACCCCAATGCCACCCTCTTAGCCTCGGCACACCTAGCCCTCCTAGTGGCATTCTGAATGGCCCTTCTTGGATCTCCATCAATCCTTCCCCCTTTAGGACCGACCTTGTCCTCAAGGTCCAAATCTGGAAATTGATCCTTGAGAACCCGAACACTCTCCCATGTAGCATTTTCGGTTGGGAGCCCCCTCCATTGAACCAAGGCTTAGGTTGCCACTTGACCACCCTTCCTCACATACTCCCTCAAGTCATTAGGAACCTCGGCCCCTAACTCCCTCTCCATGACCCTATCTTCCACTTTATGTCCCTCACTTAAGCCCCTCAGTTGGGAGGCCAATGTGATAGCCAAAAATTGCCCCTTGTCTCAATAGCTTCTCCATCTCATTAGGCCCCACGACCTTACTTCCCCCTCTTCCTTTCATCCTGATGGTCACCCATTTGCCCCCATCATAAACTCCATAGTCATTTTTCTATAGTCCGAGACTATCTTCCCTAGCTCCTCTAGCCATTGCAAACCCAACACAACGCCCAACCCCACAATAGGCAAATAATATAAATCCACTAAAATTTCAAGGCCTTGTGTTTTCTTTTGAGAAGGTAGTCACATGTCCTAGTGACCCCTGCCCAAGTTTATTAATAAGGCCTCACTTGTGGCAGAGGAATACCGTGGTAGCAATCACAGTACTTGGATTTTACAAAGAATATAGAACAAAACAAATAAAAACCCCAAGTACCAAAAAAACTATATCAAGAATACCTATCATAACTAGACTACCTATAAACAAAACCAAATCGCAACGTCTGAAGTGAACAAGCCTCAAGCAACATTTCACAAGCCAGATTACTGCACTCATACAAGAACCTTCAACACTTGCGAAGCTGAGCTAGCCCACAAGCATACTTTTTTAATGACTTCTCTACACCTCATCATGTCCCCGATAGCTACATTGACCTCGAATGGAGTGATAGAAGTCATAGGCAACCCCAAGCTCTCGGCCACTTTAGAGTTGATGAAGTTTAGGAATGAGTCATTACCAACAAGAACCGTTACCTATATCTTGCCAATATGAGCTTGTGTTTTCATCGTTCTAGGACCCACAACACCCATCAATGCATGGATAGAAATTTGAGGATCTACCCTCACGGCTTCATCTTGTTCTTACTCTTCTCGCCCTTGCTCTTCCTCCCTTATGTCTTCCACTTCCTCCGACTCTGTCTCTATGAGAAAAAATTCCTTGACTTTGCATCTGTGGCCCATTGTAAACTTCTCATTGCAATCGAAACAAAGTCCCTTCTCTCTTAGTCGTTGCATCTCTTCTCAAGGTAGCCTCTTCACTCATGCGGGTAATGGTTTGGTTCCACTTGATACACCTCCACTAGGACCTCCCAATGAGAAGTCCTTGCTAAAAGTTTGACTTGTATCAAACTTGGAAACCATTGGGGTTGGTTTCCTCACCTCAAACCGGCTACTCTTCTTCAAATCTTGAAGTTGGTCTTTCTTGATCCGTGCAACCTCCAAAGCTTGCATCATTCTTAAGCTTCACTTCTGCCACCAACTCACTCTTCAAGCCGCCCACAAAGGTCCCAATGAGGGCCTTCTCTGACCACCCATGTGCTCTAGTGGACAAGTATTCAAACTCCTTTTGATAATCTCTTAAAGATCTGGTTTGCTTGATCTTTGAGAGAGTCTCATGGTAGTCCACATACTCGGTTGGCCCGAACCACCTCAAAAGCTCCTTAACAAACTTCCTCTATTTCAACTCCCTCCTTTGAGCCCCATAGGTCTTCCTAATCCATTGCCACTATTGGTTGGCCTCCCCCTCAAGGAAGTAGGCGGCATAGGACACTTTAGCATGGCCCACCATGTGATTGTGCTCAAATTATTGCTCGGCTCTACTAACCCAAGTGCTCGGGTCATCCCCATTGAACTTGGGAAAGTCCATTTTTGGTTTAAGAACTTCCCCCCTACGTGCACCTCTCCTCTCACCTCGGTTCCCTTCTTCCCTTTCACTTTCCCCGGTTGATTCCTCATTAGTGTTTGAGGAATCTTGAGTGGAGGAATCCAAGTCCTCCACCCTCTCCCGGGGTTGGACTCTTCTAGACCCCATGGAGCCCTCAAGACTAATGCTGTCTCTCGGCTCTTCTCCTATGGTGCTTCCCATCTCCATTCCTCCTTTGATCCACCAATTGGTGGAGCACCTCCTCTATCCTTCCAAGCCTTTAATTGGTGGCGGTTTGTTGTACCTCCAAAGTGGCTTCAAGGTTCTCAATCCGCTCCCTATGAGTTGGTTGTCAATCAGCCATGGCTTCCTCTCCCTGGGTTAGACCCTCTCAACGAAAGCACCAATGATGGAAGCCTCACTCTCACTCACGTGTTTGTGGCGTGTTGGGTGATTGAATCTAAGGTTACCTCAATGCAACACCAAGATCCGATTGGTATGATGGTGAAAATTAAGACTAACTCGAGCTAACACTCAATTCTCGAAAGATTGGAAGAGAAAATCCTCATTTATTCAAAATAGCAAAATCAATTACAATGTAAAACCGAAATAAATAGTATTAGGGTTCAGCTAGCCCTCCCCCAATTGTTCCCTCTAACAACCTTAATCTCAAACATAAATCAAACTCCTAAGTTTAAGGAAACAATCTTATCAAATGCCTAAAATAATGGAAACAAACTCAAAGAAATTAACAAATAGATAATCTCCCTAATTTAAAAGAGATATTCGGCCAACCCTCTAGCAACCGCCCAATCTCCTAAAACCAAGGGGTTTGCCTCCCCCTCTAAGTTCAATGGATTTGCCAACCAACTCCTAAAATCAAAGAATTGGCTAACAACTTGATCATCCTCTAGTTGACCTTGTCTTGGGTGCCCAAAGACCATCACCCGAGCCATGCATGCACCCCAATGCCACCCTCTTAGCCTCGGCACGCCTAGCCCTCCTAGTGGCATTATGAATAACCCTTCTTGGATCTCCATCAGCCGTCCAAGACACAAACTTTTAGGGATACCCAAGTTCAATTTGTCCATCATTTCAAGAAAGCCCATTAGTATTGTTGTCATTGCTAATTTTCGAGGCCATAGTATTCTCCTAATTGGGGGGTTTGTCATGGGTTTCATTGCTGAGATTTTCATTATTGGGTATTGAAAGTACTTCTAAAGAAGAACTAGGTGTAGTGTAGTGGGTTCTCTAAGCTGTTGTTAACAGCTTTTTTCTTAGGTACCCATTTTTTCTCAGTAATATGTACAACTAGATTGTCATTCACATCCATTTTAGGCTTATTGACCTTACCCAATAGTTTTCTACATTCGCTAATATCATGTCCATGATTCACCCAGGACATCTCTCATACTCAATTCATTGCCAAAACCCTTCATCTCCTATGCCAACCCATACAACATTTTCTCTAGGGGTTGACAAGTCCATTTCTATGCAAATATGGACAAATGAAGGACAAGTGTATGTAAGCATCGATAAATCAGCAACAAGGGATTTTTGAAGGGGATGATCAATAGCCTTTAGATAGGACTTGACATAGAAATTCAAAGGCAGTAAAGTAAATCTTAACCATGCCGAAGCAATGGGTAATTCCTCCTTTGGGGATGCTGACAGCGACGAGGGTTAACAATGCGGTTATGCTTTACCTAATGGCGCCACCAAGGGCATTACTTATGGCCTCTATTTTTGATACTATAATAATATTGGTACTAATATTAATGTTTTGTTTATAAGTGCACCCACTTTGACAATGAAGTGATTTTTATGTGGGTATTTCCTGAGTACACACTTGGTTTGTTGAGCTTAATATGGAAAAATCTCACTTTCTGTTTCTATTTAGTTGGCCTCTGAGATGCAAAATCTTGCCATGGGATAACATTGCTTCTGTTTCTAATGTTGTTTTCAGTTATATTTATGTGAAAGGTGGTTTTGTCTTTACAATTATAATTAAATGTCGATTGATTACTACTTTTTTATATCTCTATAGCATTGTCTATTTCTGCATACACTCTAGCTTCTTCATCTTCTTTTCTTGCATAGTTTAGCCAAACCATAAACACATGTATATAGTTTGCCAATAAAGCGATAATGATTGTGAATGACGCAATAATTGAATTGAAGAATTTTAAGAATTTCTGTGTCACAGTACGAGATACAGTGGTGTAATGTATTCCTTATACAATGTTAAAAAGTGAATCTTCCCACTGTGGTGGACCATGGGTTTATACAAAATAACAAATTAAATTTACGTAACAAAGCTAAAATCATGGAATAAGTTAAGCATATACAACCAAAACATCTCAAAAACACAACAACTGGCATGGAAGATTATGTTGCATGGTATCCTCCTCTATACAGTTTGTTGACTTGATGCTGCTTGAATCACGATCTATGATTTTGGGAGTTCTGCTATTATTGTTGTGGAACTCGATAGAGGGATTCCTAAAGAGAGTAAGGTGCACATACCCCAAGTCATGTTGAGTGTATGAACAATTGCAAGAGGATTGAATTGTTAATACTTTGCACTTCGCTTTTTCTTGACGACACTCATGGGCATTGCAAAACAAAGAGCAGAAATGAAGGTGGGATAGGGCTAGGCGCACAAGCTAGCCCTGGCATTGAAAAGCAATTGTAGAGGATTGAAATTTGAATTGTCATAGGAGTTGCATGTTGGGTAGTGCAGGATGTTTTTGCTACCTATAACTGATCGAAGAGGATAGATCTGCTTTAGGTCCAAGAGAAAACGAAAATGTTGTTTTGGTGGGACTTGTCCGCCAAAAGGAGCGGGAACTCTCGGAGTTGGAGACAGTGGAAGTTGAACTAGGGGTGTAACCTATCCGGTTTGATCCGGTTCTGGACATTTTTTATAACCGAACAGGTATACACTAGTTTTGAGAATTTTAGAACTGATACTGGATATATCGTGTAACGCCCCGTACCCGAGGGTCTGGAGAGTTAACTCATGTCACTTAAAAATCAT
Organism: Juglans mandshurica; assembly: GCA_022457165.1. Classification (NCBI taxonomy): domain Eukaryota; kingdom Viridiplantae; phylum Streptophyta; class Magnoliopsida; order Fagales; family Juglandaceae; genus Juglans; species Juglans mandshurica. The sequence continues at coordinate 22,536,547 of CM039628.1, forward strand.
TTTCCTTCCATATAGTACATATTCTAATCTTTCCCAATCGAACAAAATAATCATATATTTACAACAATTACCCCAGAATAACTATTCTAAGACGATACAAAATTTAATATAAACATCAATCTCCCAACAAATCACATCATCAGAGCACAACAAGCTTACTGAATGAAAATCCTCAATACCCATATAAACCTTCTATGCTTAAACCACCATTCTTAACTCTTCTCACCCATGCTCCATATCCTTGATCCTCAACTGAAACATTCAAATCATCTGAAAAATATTGTGGAGATAAGGGGTGAGTTATCAACAACTCAGTAAGAAGAGAACATATACTAGCATGTAAACATGAGCCTTTTTAGAAAGTTCAATATGCAGAAACAAAACATTTTATTTTTATATGCAGATCTCAGAAAACGTGTTATCAGAAAATCAGAGCGACTTTTCAAACATTTCATACTCAAGTCAACAATTCATATTTGAGGATCCATTTCATATTCAAAAACACTTTGGCATCACATAACTGAACATCTCCATCTTATCATGTCATATCATATACCATGTTTAACCCCCGTGGTAGGGTTGTGCTATCCCCGGTGGCCAAACCAGGCAGTATCATGTGGTGAACTTCCCCTTTTTCAATCTCGGAGCCCCGAGTATGCACACAGGAAAGAACACGTAAAAAGACCACTTTGTTTCCAAAGTGGGTGCACTCATATCATATCATGGTGGTACCAACCATATCACGTGAACAGTATCATCATATCAGAACCATATTCAGAACAGATAAGTATGCCAAAGTTTTATCATATCCATATCATATCAAAACACGTGCGAAACATATTCATATCATTTCTATTTGATCAAAAACAGATCCATATCATTTCATATCACATGCATAAAAATTTCAAGGATATCATATTCGCTCTTTTGCATATTTCAGAAACATGTCAAATATTGCTCATGTCTACACATTTCATGTCAAAAATATTTCTTTTCTCTTTCATATGTATCTCATGAGGGAATGCAAAACATATACTGAGGTTGTTTTTCACTTTTTCTTTCTAAAACAACATGCACATTTTTACAAACCAACTTGAGTTCATTTCTTTTTATGCAAATCTAGCATATGAACCCCGCTTACCTGGACTTTTCAGCTTTTCAAAATTTTCTCAATAATGCCGAACCAAAATTAATCGTCACCTATAAGATAATCACGTAAATTTCCATAAGTCTCCGATCAATCTCGTATTTTGATATTCAAGCCTACAACTTATAAAATAGTCCATTTTTAATTCCTCAATTTCACAATTCTCATCATTCTTAACATCACTTTCTAAACTCATCAATATCCGACTTCGACTAAACATTTAATTCTAACTTATTTACGAATGAGATCTTACTATAATTTATAATACTAAATACATAACTATGTTAAAACCATTATAAGTAGAAACTCTTACTTTTGTTTAAATAATAACGAAAATATATATATATTCTTTTTAAAAGGATTCAAAATAATATTTTGTACTTATTGACCATTCCAAAAATATTTATCAGTATTTACTTAGTAACCATTCAAAATAAAATATTTCTCTTAAAATACTAACTTAACAAGATAAACTCATGCAAAATTTTCTATGAGAAACACGTGCGGCCCATGTTCTGATTTGCAAGAATATAAAAACAAAAACCATTTATGTCCTAAACAAAAAGATGAAAAGGGTAAAACACCTTGGTCTACAAGTCACCCGAGAGTCAGACACTACCAGTTTCCTTTTTAAGTAAGAACAACAACAACTAAGACAGTAACTAAGTAAAAACATGAACATGCAGAGGCTCAAATGGGAGTAACGGCAGAAGCTCACTCACGAAAAGCTGAGACAGTGGCATGGTGGGGGTGCGACGGAAACTGGCTGAGGCGGTGGTGATGTCCTCGACGGTGTCGCACTGGAAGAGAGATAAAGCTGAAACCGAGAGAGAGTAAACGTGAGAGAAGAGGCGAAGGGGGAGATATGGTGAGGGGGTTTCCATGGCTTACTGAAGGGCAGAGGTGGCACGTGGTGGACTTATGGTGGTGCGACAACGACTGGTGGTGAGGATTGCCAAGGTGGCAGCACACGGATGGAGGGAGAATTCCTCTGTTTTTAGGCGTGAAAACAGGGGAGAGGCTCTAATCCAGCGGCTGAGAAACCGGACGTGGAACCCTGAGGGACGGTGGCGCACGACTAGGGGAAGGACTCCGAGTGCATGAGCAACCAGCGAGACTGTGTGTGGAGGAGTTGCTGCACGGAAGTGGCTCTGCGGGTGGCTGATTGATGTTGCAGACCGAGGCTTCGGTTTGGTGTTTTGCAGAGAAACCTTGGTCTTCTGTGAAGAGGGAACCGAGCGGCACTTAGTCTAGGGTTGTAGTTGCTTCATATATATATAGACCAAAATAGAAAGTAGATCAAACCTAAATAAAGGGGAAGAAAAACATGCACGAAAATGGAAATGAACCGTGCGATGCGTGCCGTGGCGTGGACCCGTGAAACAATTTCTGAAAATGTGAACCCCGTGCATGGGTCCAATAATGCTGGGTCTTACATCCTCCCCCCCCCCCCTTAAAAAAAAATTCCGTCCTCGGAATTTGCTATAAATTGTCGAAACTCCCATCGAAAAGTCGTGTGTACTTATCTCGTATTTCTTCCTCCAACTCCCAAGAAGCTTCACTAATAGCATGATTTTTCCACAACACTTTAACAAAAGGGATAGTTCGAGCCCGTAGCACTTGTTCTGTCCTTTCCAAAATCCGAACTGGTTCTTCCGCATAAGTCATATCCTCCTGAATCTGAAGTGGTTCATAGTCAATAACGTGCGTCGGGTCGGGAATATATTTCCTCAGCATGGAAATATGAAATTCATTATGCACTCCCGCAAGTGCCGGTGGAAGTGCTACTCTATAAGCCACTGGTCCAATCCGGTCAAGAATCTCAAATGGCCCAATATATCTTGGGCTCAACTTGCCCTTCTTTCCAAATCTCATAATTCCTTTCGTCGGTGCTATTCTCAAAAATACTTTGTCTCCAACCTCAAACTCCAATTGGCGGTGACGCTTGTCTGCATAACTCTTTTGTCGGCTTTGAGCTGCTTTCATTCTTGCCCGAACGATATCTATCTTCTCTGTAGTCTGCTGAATAATCTCTGGTCCCAGAAGTTTCCTTTCACCTACTTCATCCCAATACAATGGAGATCTACACTCCTACCATACAAAACCTCATAGGGTGCCCTTCCAATGCTAGCCTGGAAACTATTATTATAAGCAAACTCGACCAACGGTAAATGGTGCATCCAAGTTCCCTTAAAATCCATCACACATGCCCTCAACATGTCCTCCAAGATTTGAATAGTTCTTTCTGACTGTCCATCTGTCTGAGGGTGAAATGCAGTACTGAAATTTAACTTAGTACCCATTGCTTCCTGTAAACTTCGCCAGAACTTGGAAGTGAAACGAGGGTCTCTATTCGACACAATGGATACCGGTACCCCATGCAACCTCACTATCTCCCGCACATACAACTCAGCTAGTTTGTCCAATTTATAAGAAACTTTAATAGGCACAAAATGAGTAGTTTTTGTTAAGCGATCCACGATCACCCATATAGCATCTTGTCCGCTCAATGCCCTCGGTAGGCCCGTCACAAAGTCCATGGAGATATGCTCCCACTTCCACTCTGGGATTTGGAGTGGTTGTAATAATCCGGCTGGTCTCTGATGCTCCGCCTTCACCTGTTGGCAAGTTAGGCATTGTTCCACAAATTTAGCAATTTCTCTTTTCATGCCATTCCACCAATAAGACTCTCTCAAGTCCCGATACATCTTGGTACTCCCTGGGTGAACTGTGTATAAGGAACGGTGTGCTTCTTCAAGAATTACTCTTTTCAGTTCTTCATTAGCTGGCACGCATAATCTACCTCTAAATCTTAAAACTCCATCCTCGGAAACGCTAAAGTCAGATCTGTCCCCGTTCCTGACTTCTTCCACTAGCTTCACTAACCCTAAATCCACCTTCTAAGCAGCTTTGATTCTATCTAATAAGGTTGGTTGAACTATCAAACTGGCCAAGAAAGTACTTGTATCACTAGTGATAACCTCAATACCGGCTCTTTCTAGATCCATTAACAGCCTATGTTGAGTGGTAAGAGCTGCAACTGCTGGTCCCACCGACTTCCTACTTAAGGCGTCGGCTACAACATTAGCTTTGCCTGGGTGATAATTGATGGTACAGTCATAATCCTTGATCAACTCAAGCCATCTCCTCTGCCTCATATTTAATTCTTTTTGGGTGAAGAAATATTTCAAACTCTTGTGATCTGTATAAATCTCACACTTTTCCCCATACAGATAGTGTCTCCAAATCTTAAGTGCAAAAATGACTGCTGCAAGCTCCAGATCATGCGTGGGATAATTCTGCTCGTACGCTTTCAATTGGCGTGAGGCGTATGCAATAACCTTCCCATGTTGCATCAGTACGCACCCCAAACGAAGCCTTGACGCGTCGCTATAAACTACAAATCCCCCTTTAGCCGTGGGAACTACTAATACCGGAGCCGTCACTAATCTCCGTTTCAACTCCTGAAAGCTTTCTTCACACTTTGTTGTCCATTCAAACTTATTATTTTTCTTGGTGAGTGTTGTGAGAGGAACTGCTATCTTGGCGAAACTGTCAATGAATCGGCGGTAATAACCCGCCAATCCCAAGAAACTTCTAACCTCATGCACATTCTTCGGCGTCGGCCAATTAACCACTGCTTCCACTTTTCTCGGGTCCACTGAAATGCCATCTTTCGAAACCACATGCCCCAGAAATGCGATTGAATCAAGCCAAAATTCACACTTCTTCAATTTAGCAAACAACTTTTTATCTCTGAGTGTCCCAAGTACCAGCCTCAAATGTTCATCATGCTCGGATTTGCCTTTGGAGTATACCAATATATCATCAATAAAAACAACCACAAACTTATCCAAAAATTCATGGAACACCCTGTTCATCAAATCCATAAATACTGCTGGGGCATTAGTCAGGCCAAAAGGCATGACCAAAAACTCATAATGGCCATAACGAGTCCTAAACGCCGTCTTAGCTACGTCCTCTGCTCTGATCTTCAATTGATGGTAACCCGATCGAAGATCAATCTTTGAAAATACCTGAGCGCCCTGGAGCTGATCAAACAAATCCTCTATACGGGGTAGCGGGTACTTATTCTTTATGGTCACCGATTAAGTTCTCTGTAATTAATACACATTCTCATCGATCCGTCATTCCTCTTCACAAACAACTCAAATCTAAAAAAAATGATTTCTTAGAATCTATCTATACTCCAAAATTTCACACACTATAGTTTGCAGAACCTCAAACCTGACTTTCGGTCAAACTTATGTAAACTTTAAAATCTACACCTCCAAGTCATGTCCTACAACCTTTAAAATAAGCCCATCAAATCTGCATCCATAAATTCCCAAAACCTCAATCCATAAAGTCTACAGAATCTCAAACTTGGAATTTCCCCGTAATCATCTAGCTTGCAGTCCTCAAATTTCTATACCCCAAGTATGAAATTACACTTTAAACTAACAGATATCCAAAACCTCAAGTTATAGTCTGCAGAATCTCAAACCTGGCTTTGATACCAACTGTAACGCCCCGTACCAGAGCGTCCAGAGAGTTAACTCATGTCACTTAAAAATCATTTTCCTTCCATATAGTACATATTCTAATCTTTCCCAATCGCACAAAATACTCATATATTTACATCAATTACTCCAGAATAACTATTTTAAGACGATACAAAATTTAATATAAACATCAATCTCCCAACAAATCACATCATCAGAGCACAACAAGCTTACTGAATGAAAATCCTCAATACCCATATAAACCTTCTATGCTTAAACCACCATTCTTAACTCTTCTCACCCATGCTCCATATCCTTGATCCTCAACTGAAACATTCAAATCATCTGAAAAATATTGTGGAGATAAGGGGTGAGTTATCAACAACTCAGTAAGCAGAGAACATATACTAGCATGTAAACATGAGCCTTCTCAGAAAGTTCAATATGCAGAAACAAAACATTTTATTTTTATATGCAGATCTCAGAAAACGTGTTATCAGAAAATCAGAGCGACTTTTCAAACTGATACCAACTGTAATGCCCCGTACCAGAGGGTCTGGAGAGTTAACTCATGTCACTTAAAAATCATTTTCCTTCCATATAGTACATATTCTAATCTTTCCCAAACGCACAAAATACTCATATATTTACATCAATTACTCCAGAATAACTATTCTAAGACGATACAAAATTTAATATAAACATCAATCTCCCAACAAATCACATCATCAGAGCACAACAAGTTTACTGAATGAAAATCCTCAATACCCATATAAACCTTCTATGCTTAAACCACCATTCTTAACTCTTCTCAACCATGCTCCATATCCTTGATCCTCAACTGAAACATTCAAATCATCTGAAAAATATTGTGGAGATAAGGGGTGAGTTATCAACAACTCAGTAAGCAGAGAACATTACTAGCATGTAAACATGAGCCTTTTCAGAAAGTTCAATATGCAGAAACAAAACATTTTATTTTTATATGCAGATCTCAGAAAACGTGTTATCAGAAAATCAGAGTGACTTTTCAAACTGATACCAACTGTAACGCCCCGTACCCGAGGGTCCGGAGAGTTAACTCATGTCACTTAAAAATCATTTTCCTTCCATATAGTACATATTCTAATATTTCACAATCGCACAAAATACTCATATATTTACATCAATTACTCCAGAATAACTATTCTAAGACGATACAAAATTTAATATAAACATCAATCCCCCAACAAATCACATCATCAGAGCACAACAAGCTTACTGAATGAAAATCCTCAATACCCATATAAACCTTCTATGCTTAAACCACCATTCTTAACTCTTCTCACCCATGCTCCATATCCTTGATTCTCAACTGAAACATTCAAATCATCTGAAAAATATTGTGGAGATAAGGGGTGAGTTATCAACAACTCAGTAAGCAGAGAACATATACTAGCATGTAAACATGAGCCTTTTCAGAAAGTTCAATATGCAGAAACAAAACATTTTATTTTTATATGCAGATCTCAGAAAACGTGTTATCAGAAAATCAGAGCGACTTTTCAAACTGATACCAACTATAACGCCCCGTACCCGAGGGTCCGGAGAGTTAACTCATGTCACTTAAAAATCATTTTCCTTGCATATAGTACATATTCTAATATTTCCCAATCGCACAAAATACTCATATATTTACATCAATTACTCCAGAATAACTATTCTAAGATGATACAAAATTTAATACAAACATCAATCTCCCAACAATCACATCATCAGAGCACAACAAGCTTACTGAATGAAAATCCTCAATACCCATATAAACCTTCTATGCTTAAACCACCATTCTTAACTCTTCTCACCCATGCTCCATATCCTTGATCCTCAACTGAAACATTCAAATCATCTGAAAAATATTGTGGAGATAAGGGGTGAGTTATCAACAACTCAGTAAGAAGAGAACATATACTAGCATGTAAACATGAGCCTTTTCAGAAAGTTCAATATGCAGAAACAAAACATTTTATTTTTATATGCAGATCTCAGAAATCGTGTTATCAGAAAATCAGAGCGACTTTTCAAACATTTCATACTCAAGTCAACAATTCATATTTGAGGATCCATTTCATATTCAAAAACACTTTGGCATAACATAACTGAACATCTCCATCTTTTCATGTCATATCATATACCATGTTTAACCCCCGTGGTAGGGTTGTGCTATCCCCGGTGGCCAAACCAGGCAGTATCATGTGGTGAACTTCCCCTTTTTCAATCTCGGAGCCCCGAGTATGCACACAGGAAAGAACACGTAAAAAGACCACTTTGTTTCCAAAGTGGGTGCACTCATATCATATCATGGTGGTACCAACCATATCACGTGAACAGTATCATCATATCAGAACCATATTCAGAACAGATAAGTATGCCAAAGTTTTATCATATCCATATCATATCAAAACACGTGCGAAACATATTCATATCATTTCTATTTGATTAAAAACAAATCCATATCATTTCATATCACATGCATAAAAATTGAAATGATATCATATTCGCTCTTTTGCATATTTCAGAAGCATGTCAAATATTGCTCATGTGTACACATTTCATGTCAAAAACATTTCTTTTCTCTTTCATATGTTCTCACGAGGGAATGCAAAACATATACTGAGGTTGTTTTTCACTTTTTCTTTTTAAAACAACATGCACATTTTTACAAACCAACTTCAGTCCATTTCTTTTTTTGCAAATCTAGCATATGAACCCCGCTTACCTGGGCTTTTCAGCTTTTCAAAATTTTCTCAATAATGCCGAACCAAAATTAATCGTCACCTATAAGATAATCACGTAAATTTCCATAAGTCTCCGATCAATCTCGTATTTTGATATTCAAGCCTACAACTTATAAAATAGTCCATTTTTAATTCCTCAATTTCACAATTCTCATCATTCTCAACATCACTTTCTAAACTCATCAATATCCGACTTCGACTAAACATTTAATTCTAACTTATTTACGAATGAGATCTTACTATAATTTATAATACTAAATACATAACTATGTTAAAACCATTATAAGTAGAAACTCTTTCTTTCGTTTAAATAATAACGAAAATATATATATATATTCTTTTTAAAAGGATTCAAAATAATATTTTGTACTTATTGACCATTCCAAAAATATTTATCAGTATCTACTTAGTAACCATTCAAAATAAAATATTTCTCTTAAAATACTAACTTAACAAGATAAACTCATGCAAAATTTTCTATGAGAAACACGTGCGGCCCATGTTCTGATTTGCAAGAATATAAAAACAAAAACCATTTATGTTCTAAACAAAAAGATGAAAAGGGTAAAACACCTTGGTCTACAAGTCACCCGAGAGTCAGACACTACCAGTTTCCTTTTTAAGTAAGAACAACGACAACTAAGACAGTAACTAAGTAAAAACATGAACATGCAGAGGCTCAAATGGGAGTAACGGCAGAAGCTCACTCACGAAAAGCTGAGACAGTGGCACGGTGGGGGTGCGACGGAAACTGGCTGAGGCGGTGGTGATGTCCTCGACGGCGTCGCACTGGAAGACAGATAAAGCTGAAACCGAGAGAGAGTAAACGTGAGAGAAGAGGCGAAGGGGGAGATATGGTGAGGGGGTTTCGGTGGCTTACTGAAGGGCAGAGGTGGCACACGGTGGACTTATGGTGGTGCGACAACGGCTGGTGGTGAGGATTGCCAAGGTGGCAGCACACGGATGGAGGGAGAATTCCTCTATTTTTAGGCGTGAAAATAGGGGAGAGGCTCTAATCCAGCGGCTAAGAAACCGGACGTGGAACCCTGAGGGACGGTGGCGCACGACTGGGGGAAGGACTCCGAGTGCATGAGCAACCGGCGAGACTGTGTGTGGTGGAGTTGCTGCACGGAAGTGGCTCTGCAGGTGGCCGATTGATGTTGCAGACAGAGGCTTCGGTTTGGTGTTTTGCAGAGAAACCGTGGTCTTCTGTGAAGAGGGAACCGAGCGGCACTTAGTCTAGGGTTGTAGTTGCTTCATATATATATATATAGACCAAAATAGAAAGTAGATCAAACCTAAATAAAAGGGAAGAAAAACATGCACGAAAATGGAAACGAACCGTGCGATGCGTGGCGTGGCGTGGACCCGTGAAACAATTTCTGAAAATGTGAACCCCGCGCATGGGTCCAGTAATGCTGGGTCTTACATATCGATTCTCTACCAAAACTAAACTTTCGATTCTTTTGGTTTTGGTCCGGTCCAGTCCGATTTTTTCGGTTTTACAGATAAACAAAATTATACTCCAACAAAATTTAGCGAGAGATTGATCGATATCCCTCATTTTATGTTATATTAATTTTATGTCATAAAATTCAAATTTATATGTAATATCAAAATTCAAATGTTATATTAAAAGTTATAACATAATTTTGGAGAAAAAAGGATGGAAAAGTATTTCAATAGACTAAATGCTTATTCTGCGTTCCCCAACTGATTAAGATATAAAGCAAACAATATATATAGCTATATCAATCTTAACAGACAAGCATGCAAAAGTAATCTACCAACTTCACCCAACCGAATTTAGGGTAGGTTTGAATAATAGAGATATGGCTGTTAATAGTTATAAAATATTTTTAAAATATTCGATGAATTTTAAGTAATAATTTATTTTAATATAATAAATCAAATCAAATCAAATCAAATCAAATTTATTTATATATATATATATATATATAAAGGTTTGGTAGTTTTTGTGGGTGCGTAGCAAATACCCAGCTAGCATTGTGCCGGCCAAGACCATCGAGAGTCTGGCCACTTGCATGGGTGGCAAGACTCTTCACTGAGACGAGGCTCTCTAGATTGGGCCGCCCTTCATGGCAAGAGTGTCTAGCCACCAACTAACGAGATTCTGCTGCCTAAAGTGGCAGCCAAGAGCCACTACCAGTCTCAGGGCTAAAACATATTTCTTTATATATAAATATGATTTGAGAATGAATTTTTAAATTCTTAAAATTTTTTAAATTTTTTGTAAATTTGAAAATTGGATGAGATTAGAAATCTCATATTTTTGGTTATCCAAACATGAATTTCGATCCCCTAAAATTCTTGCACAAACTTTTGGGCCTAGATCGAGTGAGGAAGAAATAAACACATAATGTGAGTTCCACCATATTTATTAATGAACATTAAATGTTGTCCAATAAATTCATTTGTGTAGCCATAAATAGTATGTGATCTACTTTATAAGTTGATCTCTCTCCCACTACTTTAGATTCTAGAATTTAGACAAAAATGTCATATAACTATACACCGAATGAAGATCCTTTCATATATGGCAACATAATTCTATTACCGATCGACATTATAAAGAGACCGGCCAGCAGGACAACATTGCCCTCAAAAGAGATGAGCAATCCCAATCAGTAGAACAAATTCTGGCTGTCAGTGCATGACATTATATAGGAAATTGATTATTAGTTGTGCTCTTCGGCTAAAAAAGCGTACTCTTGCTATAATATTTATGAGAGAGGATATCGTATTATTTGTCGACATCCATCGATCATCGACAATCTTAAACTACGTACACTTTACTAGAACCCACGAATGCCTTGTTTAATTACCAACATTCTAGTCACCGGCCCTTAGCTTATTCTCTTAGAAACCTTAGCCTAACAACAAACAGTACTGCTTAACCTCTCTTATAAGTCTGATCTCTCTACTTCTGATCCTTGACATGGAACTCGGCGCGCGTAGGGCTTCTTAGTTTCTAGAGAGAGCAAGGTGCACCCCAGGATCATGGTGAGTGCATGAACAATTGTAGAGGATGGAGTTGTTAACGCTCTGCACATTGCTGTTCACGAATGCCCTCACGGGCATTGAACTTGTCATTTTTCCTTCACGACTTTTATTCTTCTTCAGATTCCCCACGGCCTCATCGCTACTAGTGCTTTCCCAGTCATTGCCATGGCTTTTTGTTTTGGGATTTTCATTCTTGTGAACAACTTCATGTTTCTTTGAGGACTGGATTAGTTTCATGAAGGCGCCTTTGTTTTCTCCAGCAATTGTTATAACCCTCATACCCACTTCCTCTAAATCCAAAATACTTTTGCAACTACTTTTCACCATCTCCTTGGTTTCATATTCTTTTGAAACTTCTTCCTTTCCAATGGTCTTGATCCGAACCACCACATCTTTCTGCTGGACCTCCATTTGGATCTTCTGCTCAAGCTCACCCTGCGACTTCAATTGGGAAGGCATAATGGTCAAAGCAGATGGTGGTGGAGCCGTAGGCTTGGGCTTAGGGGATTGAGATAAGGTTAGAACAATAGGCTCAATGGTTTTCGGAGGTTCTGGTGCTAGCGGGGCAGTACCTCTGGCTGCGGGACTAACAACAGCAGATGGTCGTGGGGTGGGTTCTTGAGATTGAGGTTGTTGAAACGTCCCGGCCAGTGGCCTTATTGATGCAGGCCTAACCATAGGTGGGCGTGGCTCTGGAGCAGGGGCAGGGTTCGGGATTGGATCAACTGGGGCGGTTGGGCGAGCTAATATTGTAGGTAAACGGAACAAAGGACGGGGGCGGGGGGCCTGGGTCTCCATTATTAAGATGATTTGTGCAGAACTGAGTCAAAGAGAAGAACAACGAAACAAGCTGAAACCTTGGAATGGGCACAAAGATAGATGGCTCGCATGTGCTGTTATTTATAATTCAAGGCATGATAGAGCTTTGCACATCATGGTATCTTTATTAATTGATGTACAGCTGTCCTCTTAATTCCAAAGGGTGATGCTAATGGGCCGCCGGCTAGTTCATTCCACTTCTTTTTTAAGAAAAGATTATTTTGTAAATATATTATTTTTTAAAAATTATATAAATTCATTAGTAGAAATTTTTTTAAATATTTAAAAAAAATTATACAAATTCATTAGTAGTAATTTTTTCTAAATATTTATTAAAATTAAAATACAGTACTAGCAGTCAAACTTAATAAGGCAAATTCAGAGACAAACTAGCATTTTCTTAATTCAAATGCTCGAAAATAAGATAGCGAAGGAATTAGCTCTTTTTGGTCATCTCACTATTCTTTTGGCCACTCAATGAAAACCCAAAGCATCTAATCAAATATAGTTCCAAAACAAGAAAAAGGAACTCAGAGTCAGAACATTTCTCTTTTTGGTCATCTATTATATATTTTATAACTAAAATTAAGTTTATGCGTTATAGTTACTTGTATTATATGGTTCAGAATTTCCATCATTAATCTTAAGGTACGTACGTATTTAGTTTCACACCGATAGTCAACTCGATCACAGAATAAAAAGGACTGGAAAACTTCTGCATTTCAGTTCACTGAATACTTATTCTGCTTTCCCCAACAAACGGCCGCCTTGTCCCATATGTCGTTGATAGCCATAGCCTTAGGACTTTTTGCGAAAGGAGTGAAGACTTTAGAAGTCGTATTAGTTGCTTCTAGACTAGCACGTAGATCAATGCAGGGCATCGAATATTTAGAGAAATATTATGCATTCTTTTTCTTTCCAAGCAGCCAACGTAGGTTGCTTAAAACGTACTACTGCTGATCAATACCATGCATGCACCTTCTCTTAATGCATTAATGAATGAGGGCGCCTAAGCAAGTATGTACTAATAATTTTAAGACACTGAGATCTTCAAACAACTGATTGTTTAATTTGCAGCTGGATTTGGATTTATGTTTCATAGAATTCATCCCTTCATGTTAATTTCATTCGTTATCTAATCAAAAGGTGACGCCAGACAGAATAGCAATAGTCAACTCGATTGCAGAATAAAAATGTTTTTATTCTGCGAAGTGTCAAAAAGAAGTGGAAAACTTCTGCATTTCAGTTCACTGAATACTTACTCTTGCGTTCCCAAACAAAAGAAGCTAGGAAAGAAACGGCCGCCTTGTCCCATATTGTTGATAGCCTTATATAGGACCTTTTGCGAAAGGAGTGAAGACTTTAGAAGTGATCGATCGTATTAATTGCTTCTAGATTAGTAAACCAATGCTTGCAGGGCATCGAATATTTATGTTTGATAGAATTAATTATTCCTTGCTTTCATTCGTCAAGTACTAATTAGTTAACTAATGATCAAAGGGTACTCATAAAATTAAGTGATATTACCTTACGTCTAGAACGAGGTCTTCAATGTCTAGAACGAGCTCTTGCATGGGATGAAAACATGACGAGTCACTAGCCTTTTAATTAGAAGCAATAAAATCAATTATTACATAGTTTTGTCGTTATAATACACTGCAACATATAAGGTTTCTTGGGAACACAATTTTTGTCCCAAAAAATTGAGATTTCATCCCAAAATACTTCTTGGAGCGAAAAAAAAAAACAGCATCCCAATGTCGTTCCAATAACAGTGTCCCAAATTGTATTTTGGGACAAAATTTAGCTAAACCTTTCAATCACGTTCGAACAGAATATTTTTTTTTGGGACGCTTGAATTTCGTCCCAGAATCACGTTCGAATGTTACAAAATTTACGTTTGAATGTATTTTATGTTCGAACGCATCCTTCGTGAGTGGTCAATCGATACCAGTTCGTTCAACCAAATAGGCATGAGGAAACATTCGAACAAACAATTTGAGATCCGAACAGTACTAAGACGTTCGAACGTTTAGTTCACATTCGATGATTTGTTCAAACGGTTTCACATACTGTTCGAATGTTCTGTATCAATGTTCGAATGGTTTACTCATCCTATTCGAACGGTTTTTTTTCGTTCAAACAGTAACTATTTTATTTTACCCAATAATTATAAAGCCAAATAGACATACATAATATTTAAAAAAATACATTACAATTTGTTCAATACCCATAAAACTAGTCTAATAAGTGCAGACTAAATAAATAAACCAGTAGTAGTACTAGCGTTCTTCATACATAAATAGATCCCAAAATTTGTACATGTAACGTAAATCAGTTGCTTAGAGGCTTGAACTGTTGCATAAACATCTGCATTAGGAGTTGCAAATCTCTCCTAAGCTCTTCTTGTTATCATTCTTGTTGTTTTATATGCATCTCCATGTCTGCTTGTTTCGCCAATTGAACCTCTAACTCATGCTGCCTTGCAGTCAATTCATCGATTTTGGAATTCGCTTAGTCTAACGCTATAGAGGTATTATAGGCAAACCCGAACGATGAGGAAGAGCTAGAAGGTTTACACAGCGACTCAAACCCCTTTGATACCCTGAACGTTGACATAGATCTTGTATAAAATTTTCAACATCACTTGTCAAGAAATTTTGATCTGGCGCAGATTCAACACATAGGACAACTATTTTATCCTACACATAAGAGAAAGAATTAATATCATCACAAATATTCAAATATGTTTAATTAAAACAGATTATAATTCTTACATAATTTTCCCGAGCATCGGGATGAGTCCACTCACCATTACGGTCAGTATGTGATGCATCATATAATTTTGCTAGATCATAATTAGTATGACACTTACTACAAGAGACACTTGTTGAGATATAAAGTCATTAGAATACCTCAAAATAACAAACTATATAGAATTAAAAAAAATAGTATTACCAATTTCTTAGAAAGACGATGGAAAGATCTTGAGACTGCATAATGATGAATCTTCAATTTCGATCTATTTATTTTATTTATAGAATTTCGCTCCTATATAGAAGTTGTAAATATTAAGAAGTGAAATATTAAGAAGCGAAAATTATAAACAGGACATGTAAAAAGAATTCATTTAATTTACCTTATATGATGGATCCTCAAACATGTCACAAACCATTTCTCAATCGGAAGGTCAGACATCCTAAAAAGGATGTTGGCGTGCATCTTCCTTGTTCTCGAACTTATTGTAATGCTCATGACACATCGTCTTATATTTTCGGAATGCATTGCACATAAGCTCATCGACAATCTTACGTTCCTCTCTCCGACCAAAATTTAATTCGAAATCATCCTTTAAAAAATATATACACAAGGATATTATCATCCAGAATAGTCTAAATCTTGCATATATATTAAACATTATTAATATAAATCAATTATTTAAACATTAGCAAACAACGCTTCTTGACAAGTTCTTTTACATCTTTGGAGACTTTCTGCCGTGAACTCGTAGCCAAAGGTGCATAAGTTCATGTAAGAGCACCCACATGAGATTCAAACTATGCTGCTTGTTATCTTTCACCTTCGGTATGTTTGTCAGGAATCTTAAACTTAATCTTACCCACTTTACGATAATTTTCCAACATCACACCTCTAGTAGTGCCTTAACCCTGACGAGATTGTACTGTTAACTCTATCAATTATTTAGTTCGTTGTAGAAACAAAGTAAATAATGGTTAGAAACAATGTAATATGTATGAATGACCTTAATTGAAACAAAATAACTATTAGATTTTTACTTTGTTCTGTAAAATCAATCTCTAGTGGTGAGTCAAATGGAGAGTTAGGAACAGGTGGAAAATGGATGGGAACTTCCTTCATCTTCAGTAGCATAATTTCGAAATACTGATATATTCATTACATAAAAGATTTGTCATAATGTGTAATGTGAACAAAAAACTGATCAATCATCTGTATCAGTTTCATTTGTAGATTCAGCCTCATCATCTATAGATACTTCAGAAGACCCAGCATTTTGCTCAATTGTCGCATCAACAATTTTACCCTCAATATCTTCTCTATGTAATGAAATTATCTCATACTGGCACAAATCTACAAACAAGTTAAAGACGGGTTGATTCTCTTGGTATGCTTCTTGAGTAGAAGGATCATCTTCTTCTTCATCTTCTTAAATCTCATCAATCACACTTAAATAGATATACCACAAGTTCCCTCAAATATCTCATTCCAATTATATCGACAATAATCTCATAGAAATCAATGTTTTCTCCATCATGACTTCCTTCGACTATGACACCACTATTTTGTATTTTCCTATAGCGTTCTTGATCCATTGTGTGATACCACTTTCTCGAGAAATACATGCAAAATATCAAGCAGCTCGTCTCGACGGGCCACGCACCAATGAATATAGTTCATCCGATATATCATTTGTATTACTCGCATGCATTTGTACAACCTACATATTGAATAAAACATAAACATACAAAAATACTTTTTTTTATTCTACCAGGTGTCAAAGAATTGGAAAACTTCTATTTCAGTTCACTGAATACTTATTCTACGTTCCCCAACAAAACAAGCTAGGAAAGAAACGGTCGCCTTGTCCCATATCATTGATAGCCTTAGGACCTTTTGCGGAAGTAGTGAAGACTTTAGAAGCTGTATTAATTGCTCCTAGTCTTTTTTTTATTAGAAAAAGCATATCGCATTTATTAATAATGGACATTACAAACTTGACCTGAAACATACATTACAAGCCAACTACAACATTGATAGTTCCACAATATACAGCCATGACTGATATGGTCTAGTCCTAGCTGCAAACCTCTACAGACCTAAAGTCTGAGAGACAACACAATTCTGTCTAAAATAGAGTTAACCAAACCCCACACTCCGTCTAAGATGGAGTAGAGGACATACTCTACGTATGAAAGTCCTAGAGACTTTGTGTCTTTTCAATTGCACTCTAATCCAGCATCGACGCCTTTGGTGGACTGTTCTCACAACAAAAGACTTTTGAGAAGACCAAGCGTATTGACCATATCACATTGAAGAGACTACTGTGCTCCACCAGGACTGAGCCACCTCTGATTCTATATGATTGTCTAACCAGTTTGATTAAAGGAGAGGGAGGATTATAAGGGAGACTTAGTTCTAGTAACTACCTGACTTAGATAACCTTAGCACTTAGAACTAACCCATGCAGGAAGGCACTGCTTAGCACTAGCAATAGCAAAACTAGCGTTGTGTAAAGATCAACTCCAGCTGCAATGAGTCTCGTCTTCGTGTAGTTCCCGGCTACTAAGGAAGAAAGATGGCTTGGATTTAGAGATTGGGGCTTTCTCGAGCCTACCCATGTGTAAAATGTTTATTTTTCTAAAACAAAAGACAATACAGAAATTGAAAATATATGGAAAAATAACCAATTACATCTTAGAAAGATATAGATCCACATTTTCAACCTTGGAAGAAGATAAATTGCAAAAATAGCAACTGTGATGGTGCGTGAGAACCATGTGCCACCCTGGAGAAATGGCAGTCTGTCAAGTCTGAAGTAACTGGTGGTTTTGGACCTTGAAACTCCACGCATGGTGGCAGAAGGGCACCCTTTGTTGTGGCTGATGGGTTTCACGTGCACCCTTTGGACTGCATGTGTGGCTCACGCGCCGTTTCGGTCGGCAAAACTCTTCGCCCATCTGAAGGATTGGCGCCTTGGGAAGCCTTCGGTAGGGCGCATGGTGGTCGCCGAACGTCGGAGAGCAACAGATCAACCTTCCTCCATACTTAGCCCTGAACAAGCACCCAAAAATGAAAAAGAATAGGAGAAAACTAGATATGAGAGGAAGGAGAGATGCGGGAGGGAGGAACCAAAGCTCCTCCCCCCTACTAGGTGGCTTCTAGAGAGGAGGAGGAGTCTCTCTCTCTAAAAACTAGGGTCGGCTAGGCATTGCTTCTAGATTAGTAGATCAATGCATGCAGGGCATCAAATATTTTGAGAAACATCATCCATTCATTTTCTTTCTTCTTTTTCTTTCCAAGCAGTAGTATTACTTACGTAGGTTGTTTAACCCTAATATTATTGCTGATCAATACCATGCAGCATTTACCTTATCTTAATGCATTGATGAATTATTATGTCTAAGCAACTAATAATTTAAGACACTGAGATCTTAAAACAAATTAATGATTGTTTTGTAGTTGGATTTGGATTTACGTTTCATAGAATTTATCCCTTGCTTTGATCATTCATCAACTTAATTAGTTAACTAATCAAAGGTACTCCCAAAATTATGTGATATTACCTTACGTCTAGAATTAGGCCTTGGTATGAATACAGCCAATGGCCTTCTAATTAGGATCAATAAAATCAATTATTACATACTTTTATCAATATAATACTCAATTAGCCTCTCAAAAAATGATAAATTTATAACTATTTTATAATTATTTTATAACTGGACAGTAACTATGCAAAATTAAAAACTATTTTAAATGAAGTACTAATTTTCATAATTACATTGATAAGTTGTGTTAACGCAAAAAAGCACAGTTCGGAAAGGAAGAGAGATCCATTCCCGGGACGCGCTGAGATGGTCAGGGCCTCAATCGGTGATGTGTACGTGGATCCCATGGCAGTGGTCCGGTGCGACTGTACGGTCCCTGTGCATACATCCATGGTGATGAACAGTATTTAAATAAAGAGGAAATAAGATAATCTAGATGAATACACAGATTTACGTGGTTCAGCACTAGGCCTGAGGTTTGGGGAGGAGAGATTTCACTATAATAAGCTTGTTTACAGTCTCTTGTAGTCTCTCATTTCTCACAGTACAATGGGAGCTGTAGATCTATTTGCTAGAGAAGCAGTTCTCTCTAAAGCTCTCAGGTTGAAGAAGCAGTCGAAGAAGAACCGAAAAGTCAAAATTCCTAGAAACCGTAGGCACCCTGCCCCTATTATATGACCCTCTTCATGCGTGCACCTCGGTAGTGGTGAGGCATTATGTTTTCCGTGTCAGACCGTCTCTTCCCTTTCCATTTTATCCTAACACCTCCATTTTCTCTTGACACCCTCACCCCCTAGTCCATTCTTGTCCCCTCTCCTTCTCGCACATCTTGTCTTCGAGTGATGACCCCCTTTGATGGGCTGGGTCTTGAAAGCCATTTTGGGCCTGGTGTATTTTACCCCCTCACAGTTGCTCGCGATTCTTAAGAGCAGTTTGTGACCTTGAGTCTTTTAAAGGTAAAATATGTAATCGAACTGATCCACCTCCATTCGTAGAGAAATAAATTCTAAAAGCTCGCCTTGGTCACTTGTTCTTCTTGCGTTAAGAAGTAAACATTTTCGAGCGTGGGATTAGGCGGGAGATCAGCTCGATCGCGTAAGATACTTAAGGTGCGTACACGTATTGGTGAGATAAGCGGGAGGTAGGCTCTACCGCACGAAGCATGTATGAAAGTTGGTCTGCAATGGTGAGGTATGTAGGAGGTAGGCTCGACCGCACGAAACAAGTAGGGTGTGAGCACATAGCTAGGTTAGGTAAGCGAGAGGTTGGCAGACCACATAAGATGTGTATGAAAGTTGGCCGGGTAGTCAAGTGAGTTGCCCGCCTATTCGAACACCTGGGAGGCCGGGCGGTCCCTGACCTTTCCCGCCTGCTGACTCTTTATATAAAAAATGGTAAAAAGGGGCAAGCAGTTTGTAAGACTGGGCTCACCCTAAGTCTTGTCGAAAGGCATCTGTTCTTTCGGTGTCTTTGTTTTTTATGATGTTTGGAGAACTTTCCTTTTCCGATGTGAATTGCGATTAATTTAAAGTATGTCTGTTGTAACCTACGTGAAGTGGTCAGGGAGCCCGTCGACACTCTGCTGGCAACAGTTATGGCACGAGCGTGAACACCCGATGTCTACTGGTGAAGATGCTTTCTCAAAAGAAATGTCAAGCAGTCGGAAGACATGACCCGCATTTAACTATGAGGTAGGTCGAGCCACCTTAAGGCTAGACCTGCTTGTTGACCCCCATGGGAAGGTAAGCAAAAGATGTCTGACTACACTATGTTGTCTCGAAAGTAATGTTGGGCAATTGAAAAACTGGACCCGCACTTCTCCGTGAGACAGGTCAGGCCGCCTTAAGGCTGGACCCGCTTATGAATCTCACGAGAAGGTAAGTAGAAGATGCTGCAAAATTCAAACGAGTTAATGCAAATATTTTCCAATCACAAATGCAAATATTGCAAGCCTGGACTTGCAATATTTGCAAGTCCAATCACTGGAGATTCCACTGATGGAGATTCTGTTGGTGGAGATTCCGTTGGTGATGTCCGTATCTTTCTCTCCATTATTTGGGCTGTCAATAGACACGGCTCGTTCTCCATTGGGGAGAGGTTGCAATGCCTCATACCAAACTGCCTCTTTCTCCCCTGAGGAGGTAATTCTGGCAGCGAAGTGGCTGGTCCGCTCCTTCGTCGTGGTGGGCATCGGGGTAAGTATTTGGGCAACCTCGAGGCTAAACCCACTCTGCTTCGCGAGAGGAACAAGACGTCTTTGGGCTCATCTAATCCCTTTGTTTTTCTATGAGAGGTATGTTGTTCGGGCAATCTATTCTGGGCCTGCTCCCTCCCGTTGACACCACAGGAAAGGGTAAGTTTGGGTCAGGCTGGTGCTGATCCCACACTTGGTCGTAGCAGGGGTCGGGATAAGTTATTCGAATAGTCGCAAGGCTGATCTTACTCTCCATTGCAGGGGGGATAAGGTAACCTATATGCCTACCTTTCCCCATTGTATCCTACAAGGAAGTAAGTTGTTCGGGCAGTCTGTTACTGAACCCACTCTCGGCCGTTGACGCTTACGAGGAAGGTAAGAACTTTTCTTTAGATAGATGAGAACTGACCTGCACTCTATCACGGGAGGGAGAAGGCAACCTTTAGGCCTACATTTCCCTTAGTTGCCCTGTGAGGAGGTAATTTGGACAGCGATGTGGCTGATCTGCTTCTTCACCGTGATGAGGGTCGGGATAACTTATTCGGGCCACCTTGGCGGCTGGTCCTGCTCTCCTGGACGAGGAGGTCAAGTCGCTTGCTCACCTATCATCCTTCATGGGGAGGTAGGTTGTTTAGGGAGTTTGTTTTGGACCCACTCCCGCCCGTTGACATCACAGGGAAGGGTAAGTTTGGGTCAAGTTGCCGCTAATCCCATTCTTCGTCATAGCAGAGGCCGGGGTAAGTTATTCGGGCAGCCACGAAGCTGATCCCGCTCTCCACTACGGTGGGGATAAGGCAACCTTTCGCCCTACCTTTTTCCATGGTATCCCACAAGGAAGTAAGTTGTTCGGGCAGTATGTTACTGAACCCGCTCCCACCGATTGACGCTTACGAGGAAGGTAAGAACTTTTCTTCGAGTAGCTGAGGACTGACATGCACTCTATTGCGGGAGGGATAAGGCAACCTTTTAGCCTACATTTCCCTATATTGTCTCGCCAAGGGTAATTTGGACACCGATGGGGGTCTGGGTAAGTTATTCAGGCCGCCGTGAGGGCTGGTCCTGCTCTCCCAGATGAGGAGATTGATCCACCTGCTCACCTATCATCCTTCCTGGGGAGGTAGGTTATTCGAGCAGTTGTTTATGGATCCGCTCCCACCTATTGACATCATAGGGAAGGGTAGGTTTAGGTTAGGCTGGAACTGATCCCACACTTCGTCACAGTGGAGGTCAGGATAATTCATTCGGGGAGCCGTGAGGCTGATCCTGCACTCCGCTGTGGGAGAGGCAAGGCAACCTTTAGGCCTATCTTTCCCAATGGTATCCCGCAAGGAGGTGAGGCATTTGGGCAATCTGTTACTAGACCCACTCCCGCCTATTGACGCTTAAAGAGGAAGGTAAGTTTTTGTCTTTGAGCGGTGAAGGACCAACCCGCACTCCTTTGTGAGAGGGATAAGACAACCTTTTAGGCCTACCTTTCCAGTTTTGCCTCTCGGGGAGGTAAGTTGTTGATGGAGATTTTGCTGATGTAAAGTTCTTCGGTGGAGATTTTGTCTTCAGGTGGCCAAGGCCGACTCGCACTCATCCGCGAGAGGAATAAGGCAACCTTTTAGGCCTAGCTTTCCCTTTTTGCCTTGCGGGGAGGTAAGTTGCTATAGGGATCAATCATGTTAGTGAAACCAAAATCCATGTAAGTTTTGAAGGAGGCAAACCATAATATTTTACCGCCATGATTGATTTTTTTCATCTTCTCTTTTTTTATTTTTACTGTTGTTTGATCGAACTTTCTCGCTGCTGTTCACCATTTCCTTTCTTCCCCGCCCCTTATTTTTATTCCCCTTTCCATTTCTTCCTCATTTTTTTTGTTTCCTCTCTCTGTCTTTTCTTTCTCTTCTAGATCGGTTTCCTTTTGTTTCCTTCTCTTTTGTAGTTCCAACCAGAATTCACGTAGGCCTAGGGTGCTCGCCCGTGGCCGATGGTCACATGGCCATGGAGAGGAGGCCACTGGCCGTGGTGCACATGGTCGTGGAGAGGAGGTTGTGGAGTCCTGCTCGTTGTTGCATGGCCATAGAGTCTAGTGTACGTGGTCGCTAACTGTGATGTACATGGCCGAGGAGAGGAGACTACTAAGCTCTGCCCACTGTGCATGACCGTGGGCAAAGTGGTTGTGTAGTACTTGTCCGCAGTTCTTGGTTGACGAGTGGAGGCCATGGAGTCCTTGGCCGTTGTCCCAAGGCCGTGAAGAGTTGGCCACTGGCTGCGGTGCCCATGGTCGTGGAGTCCAGTACATGCCTCATGCACTGGTGCGCGGCTTCAAGCCGCTGCTAGCCACCATCTGACAGGGTGCGAAGGCAGTGTTCAGGTGGGGACATAAAATATCAACAGACCATATGGTGGACGCCGACACCCCCATCGTGCTACGGTGCGACTAGGACGAGGTAATCTCCGCAACGGGCAGTCCCGTGCTCGTGGTCATGCGGCGGTCTCCACCATGAGGTGGTGGTCGTGGACCTCTTCCAAGGTGACAAATGGCACCAGCTGGTCACTTGGTGACTGCCAACGCAACCCTCTGGCTTCGCCACCGCGAGACCGTGCTTATCTGGGTGCATATTTCCGTGCGCCTTCATGCGCAGCTCAAACGCGGGGTATGGCCCATGGGTGGGGGCCACTAGCGCCAGATAGAAACCAACGACGATTTATGTGGCGGTCACCGGTGGGTCAACAAGCCTCACGGCGAGGTGGCGCATAGCTTCTTGGTGCACGGCAAAGTGCACCCGTGTGCACTTTGAATGGCACTGTGCTTGCCAAGCACAGTTTGAACGTGCATGGGCAGTGCACAGTGCCT
Organism: Juglans mandshurica; assembly: GCA_022457165.1. NCBI lineage: Eukaryota > Viridiplantae > Streptophyta > Magnoliopsida > Fagales > Juglandaceae > Juglans > Juglans mandshurica. The sequence continues at coordinate 22,560,157 of CM039628.1, forward strand.
AGGTTATGTCTACCTGTGTATGCTCCCAGTGTTTTCCAAATGTACTGTGTACTTAAAGTACATGAAGCAATGGCATTTACAGCTTGAGTGCCTGGGAAGTTTGGTTCCCAACCATACATGCTTAATGTATAAAAAGTGCAATGCACTTTAAATCGCCCATTTCTTGCAGTAGTGCTTTTCATAAAAATAAAAGTGGAAAGACTGAAGATACATATCTAGAAGAGTTTCATCTCCTCCTTTGGAGATTATTTAGCACGCCGAGAAATCGTCCTTCTTCCGCTTTCGTTACAAGAAAAACCTCAATCTCACAGTCGGCGTCAATTGTTAATGTAAAAAAATTCACTACAAGGGAATAGAGATCCATTCCTGGGACACGCTGAGATGGTTGGGGCCTCAATCGGTGATGTGTCCAGGCAGTGGTCCAGGGCTATGTCCACGGGTTCGACACTAGGCCTATGTCCACGGGGGTTTGGGGAGGGGAGATTCCATTATAATAAGTTTGTTTACAATCTCTCATAGCCTCTCATTTTTCACTGTACAATGGGAGTTGCAAATCTATTTGCTGGAGAAGCAGTTCTCGCTAGGGCTCTTAGGTTGAAGAAGTAGTCGAAGAAGAACCGAAGAGTCGGAAGTCCTAGAAACTATAGGCACCCGCCCCTTTTATCTGACCCTCTTCATGCGTGCACCTCGGTAGTGGTAAGGGATGTCTACTTTACGTGTCTGTCCGTCTCTTCCTTTTCCATTTTCTCTTGACACCCTCATCCCCTAGTCCCTTCTTATCCCCTCTCATTTTCGCTCATTTTGTCTTCTAGTGATGGCCCATTTCGATGGGCTGGGTCTTGAAAGCCATTTTGGGCCTGGTGTATTTTACCTCCTCACAAGTTGTATAATAAATTATAAAAGAGTTATAGGTATATCATTACTTTAGGAGTACCTTTGGCTCCCATAATTGCATGGAAATGAACCGAAGTCTCAAAGCCATATTTTCACTTTTCAGTTTTTTCTTGTAATTGAACATTTTCAAGCCCTTGTTGCCAAGGGAAATAATACTACTATAGTTTTTTATGCAATGGATGAACCTTGTAGAGATGATGTTTGTGATTATAAAATCCTAGATCGCGAATGTGGTTTTTAAGCTCCATATTATGAGTAATTATTAGATATTCCCAAAATGCATATATGTGGTAGTCTCATCCTATTATAGAATGTCATTTCAATTAGAATTAAATCATTGATACTTAGCTAAAAAATAAAAATAAAAATTAGTTACATGACATGTGATACAATGAGAGTATTACGACATCAGTACTTCAAAAGTACCTAACAATTTTCAACATATTCGGTGGATAATAGGGCCGGACATTAATGACTCCAAATAACTAGGTTTAGGTTTCATACAAACGGTCGATAGGTCAAAATGTGTTGACTCAATAAGACTTGATTATTAAATGGGTCAATTGTAGATAAGCCAACGAAACTCTTACTCAACCCATATAACTAGATTAAATTCAATTTTTAAATTCTATAATTTTTTTTTTTTATGTATGCTTGTTGATGTCGGGATGTAATATCAATATTAGTATTTGATTATTTAATATCTCAAATTATTAAACCTTTTTATGTTAATATAAAATTTTTTTTTGGAGATATTAATTTTCTTGTATATAATTGGTTTAGACATTGGTCATCAAACCCTTTATCATAAATGTAGTTGTAGTTTTGAACTATTTATATAGTTATCCTTGTATTATGTATGAAATTATATTAATTAGGTTAAAATAAATGCACAAGTCAGTGAAACTCATTTATATGGAATATTACGTGGGTCGTGTTGTGTGGTATTATCCGTTATTTATACAAGTTTGTTAGGGTTTCAGGGGCTGACCCATTTAATTAGATGGGTCGGGATTCGATTAACCAATATAGTCGAATACTTATAACTTAACATAATACGAATACCTTGCCAGATCATATTACCTCACTATCCAGACGCAACTTAAGTATCATGTATATCTATTGAGTTGATTGAGTTGATTTTAATGTATGGGGTCAAGACCTTTACTCCTGCAAAATTCTTCCTTTAGGAAAAAAACAAATCGATTGTTTATTAGGTGTGGATTTCATAAGGATCAATTTTAGATGTAAATACGAATGACGCAATAATTGAATTGAAGAATTTTGAGAATTTCTATGCCACGGGACGAGACAGAGAGTTGTAATGTATTCCTTGTACAATGTTACAAAGTGAATCTTCCCACCTTGGTGAACCGTGGGTTTATACAAAATAACTAAGTAAATTTACGTAACAAAGCTAAAATCATGCAATAATTAAGTTAAGCATATACTCCTCTATACATTTTGTGGAGGATTATGTTGCGTGGTATCCTCCTCTATACATTTTGTTGACTTGATGCTACTCTAGTCACGATCTACGATTTTGGGAGTTGATCTGTTGTTATTGCTAGGGAACTCGATAGAGGGGTTCCTAACGAAAGTAAGGTGCACGTACCCCAAATCATGTTGAGTGCATGAACAATTGCAGAGGATTGAATTTTTAATACTTTGCACTTCGCTTTTTCTTGAATGCACACAAGCTAGCATTGGTATTGAAAATCAATTTTAGACGATTGAATTGTACAATTCAAGTATGACATTTCATACTTGTTGCATGTTGGGTAGTGCAGGACGTTTTTGCCACCTAGAACTGATCTAAGTGGATAGATCTGCTTTAGATGCTGGAGAAAACGACAATGTTGTTTTGGTGGGACATGCCGGCAATGTGGCAGAAGGAGCGGGAACTCTGGGAGTTGGAGACGATGGGAGTAGAACAAGGGGTGTAACTGGTCAATGTTGTTTTAGTGGGACATGTCGACAATGTGGCAGAAGGAGCGGGAACTCTCGGAGTTGGAGACGATGGGAGTTGAATTAGGGGTGTAACTGGTTCGATTTGATCTGGTTTTTGAAATTTTTTATAACTGAATCGGTATACACCAGTTTTAAAAATTTAAGAACTGAAACTAGACCGATTCACTATCAAAATCGAAACTTCTAATTTTTCTGGTTTCAGTCTGGTCTAGTCTGGTTTTTTCAGTTTTATAGATAAACAAAATCATACTTCAACAAAAATGTAGCAAGGAATTTTTGAAATATATAAATATGATTTGAAAATGAATTTTTGATATTTTTCTTAAATTTGAGAATGGGATGAAATGGAAAATCTCATGATTTTTGGTTATCTGAACATGAATTTCGATCCCTTAAAATTGTTTCTCTAACTTTTGGGCCTAGAATGAAGGAGAGATAAACACATAACGTGAATCCAAACATATTTATTAATGAACATTAAATGTTGTCCAATAAAGTCACTTGCGTAAAGCAATATCAATCTTAATATTATTAAGATATAAAGCAAACAATATTATATATAGCTATATCAATCTTAATAGAGCAAACAATATTATATATAGCTATATCAATCTTAATAGAGAAGCATGCAAAAGCAATCTACCAACTTCACCCAACTGAATTTAGGGTAGGTTTGAATAATAGAGATATGGCTAGTTCTAAAATATTTTTATTAAAATATTAAGTAATAATCTATTTTAATATAATAAATCAAATCAAATTTAATTTTGGTAGATTTTGGGGGTGCGCAGCCAATACCCCGCTAGCATTGTGCCTGCCATGACCATCGAGAGTCATGGGTGACAAGACTCTTGGCTAGTTGTGACTAGGCTCACTAGATTGACCCACCTTTCTCAGCAAAAGTGTCTGGCCACCAACTGGCAAGATTCTGCCGCCTACGGTGGCAGCCAAAGGAGCCACCATCAGTCGCAGGGCTAAAACATATTTCTTTATATATAAATATGATTTGAAAATGAATTTTTGATATTTTTTTTAAATTTGAGAATGGGATGAAATGGAAAATCTCATGATTTTTGGTTATCTGAACATGAATTTCGATCCCTTAAAATTTTTTCTCGAACTTTTGGGCCTAGAATGAAGGAGAGATAAACACATAAGGTGAATCCAAACATATTTATTAATGAACATTAAATGTTGTCCAATAAAGTCACTTGCGTAGCCATCAATATTATGTAATCTACTTTATAAGTTTATCTCTCTTCCACTTTAGATTTTAAAATTTAGACAAAAATTCTAAAGTTTATCAAAACCAAATGAAGATTCTTTCCTACATGGCAACATAATTCTATTACCGAAATTATAAAGAGACAGACCATGGAGTAGGACAACACTGCCCTCAAAAGGGATGAGCGATCCCAATCAGTAGAATAAATTCTAGCTGCCAGTGCATGCCATGCATGATTTTACCTTCCAAAGTTCCAAAAGAGTGGAATTGAATAAATATTAATAAATAAAGAAAAAATTTGTATCCTATTAGATTTTTTTATTGTTAATTCTAACAAAACATTGACGAAAAGGTAGAATAAGGTGATCAGGTGCTTATACTCAAACCTCCTAGGTATCTACAAATAACACGTCGACATCATATTTTAATAAAGCATATATTCTTATATATAAAAGCGTTTATCCCAAAAGGAACAATGTTTTTTTGTCTCACAAGTTTTTTTTCAATTTTACCCTTCTTTTTTAGTTGTTCTCCTTTTTTATCCTTGCTTTTTTTTATATTCTATGCATTTACGGTTTTACCTCTATATTTTGTTTGTTTATCCTTTTTGTCCCTCGGTTTGTTTTTCTTTTATTCATGGTTTTACGTTTTTGCCCCAGTTCCATGAACAGTGAATTCATACCGACACATTGTGTTTGAATTTCTTCAACTTTAGAAAAAAACTCATACCCACAGAGACGAAAGCAAAGCTGATCCAAAAAAAATAATTCAAATTTCTATAAACTCAATAAATAAATCATACCAATTTGCACTAAAGGAACTAAATTGTAAAAACAAGATCTAATACGTGTAGATCTAAAGAACAAAAAAAATTATGGTAAGACCATTAGACAAATTAACAGTCGGACTTGTACAAAAAATTCAAAATATGTACAATTTCTAAGGATTCATAAAGGAAATTTCTAACAAAGATGCAGACAAAGAGAGAGGGAGGAAACCAACGCAAATCTAAAGAAAATCCCTTCAAATTTGTATAATTTCACTAAATAAATCATACCCATTTACACTAAAGGAAATAAAATGTAAAAACAAGATGTATTATGTGTACATCTAAAGAAAATAACAAAATCTCCTCACACCATTAGAAAAAATAGTACTTGAATTTCTACAAAAAAACCAAATTAGATCGAATTTTTAAGGATTCAGAAACCAATTCATACGCATATGAAGGCAACCAAAAAATTTCTTTAGATTTCTAACGATTCACGAATATATTTTCTAAGAAAGAATTAGAGACAGACAAACAGAGAGAGAGGGAGATGAAAGAGATGGAAAGGTGTGGTTTGTTCTTCGTGGACAACGGCCGCAATTTTGTACACCAAATCACTCAGTCAGTGTGTGCTTCGCAGTGGTGGATAGTGGCGGTTTTCCTTCGTTGAGGAAGGATGGAGCAAAAATGCGAGAGAAGACACTACGGTTGACTAATAGAAAGGTGATGAGTGTAGGAAAGTGTACTCTAAATACCCTATTATTAGACTAAAATGCTAAAATATGAATAGAAATTATAGGAATTAAAGTTTATTCTTGAATTGAGTTTCTATTTACTTTGGGATACTGTTAAGCAGATTTTTATGTTTAATTTCAAGGTCTATAAAAGAGCAAGTCAAAGCCCAGTCAAATTCAAAGGACTTTCAAGTGAGCAAGATGTTGGAACAACTTAAGAACTTTCAACGAGTGTAGGACTTTTCAGATAAAGATAATGATGAGGTTTGAGAGTAATTCAGATCAAGAGAAAAAATCGGAGTCCAAAACGCGCTAGGAGACAGCCTGAACATATTTTAGTATTTTGATCATAACTTTCCACTCACATATTGGATTGATGCAATTCTTGCTGCGTTGGAAATCTATCTTAAATGGCTACAAATTTGTCGATAATAAGAATTTCTAAATTTGAACTCCTGAATCACGTACGTGGCTACCAAAATGAGTCCTACAATTTAGGCGGTTTTTTTATGCAGAAATCATGAAGACATTAGGGTTTTTTGCCTACACTATCTAAGCATATCATTAGCACAAAATCTGGGAGTTTTTGAAAGAGAGAAGGACAGATCTAGAGAAGAGAAAAATACAATTTTTATTTTTTAGTTCTTCCATGGAGAACTAAATATTGTGTAAAGCCTAGGATGAAAATTGATTGGTGAAAATATTTTGACTTTATTTCAATTCATATGTTAATTTTTATTATTGAAGATGCTAGGATTCAATTCTCTATTTTTTTTTTTATATTATAAGTTTGAGACAATTATATTAAATCTTGATAAGGTTTGATTTTGTTGAGCTATAGGATTTTGAATATATGATTGTGACTTAAACAAACTTTTCATACCATTGATATGATCTTCTACTGCACTATTGTTTATGAACATAGGGTCGTCTTTAGATCTAATATTCATTTTTATATATCAAAACCATGGTTTGTAAATGGGGAATAGATTCTAGAATTAAATTTAAGAAAGTAGATGAATATAATGTTATATCTTCCAATTAGAAATTTAGTGCTATAATTCTTAATTGTGTATATCGTTTGGATTGAAAAAGTCAGAGTATTGGATCCGATTTATGGAAGCCCAAAGCTTTACTTGCCTTCTTATCAATGTCCTAATCTTATTTTAATTACGTGCTTTAGGTAGAATTTTCAGATTCTTGTCATATTATAATTTGATCTTTTCGTTTAAGCTTGCGTCTTGTTGTGTTTCTTCTGGCTCCCTGTGGATCGACGCCCTGAACTATACTATAACATAGCGTACTAGTTTGGGCGTAATCAAAAGTCTAGCAGTTCTTCTTTGTTTGTGAGGCCACAGTTGCATCTAGCGACAGAGTGTGAGGAAGAGAAGTGGTAGCAGAGGAGATGGGGAGAGGGGGAGAGAGAGAGACAGAGTGGAGATGCAGAGAATAAATATGTAGGGTTTCTTATACAAACGGTGTCGCATAGGGTGCAGGGGTGGGCTTCTACGAAATTTAGGTGTAGTGGGGCTTTTGATGTTAAATTTTGGGTTTCCCATGTGCATAAATATACTACTTCAAAAATCGACCCATATAAATAAATTATCATAAAAAAAATTAAATGCTCATAAGATTTTCACGAAAAATACTGATTTTTTAAAAAAATAAACATTAATCTTGGATGGCATGTTATTTTCTTCGCTTTTATAAAATGAAATTATTTAATTTATTTGTTACATTTTAGTATGTGGCATTATATTGCTTTTTCTTCTTTATTTTACATGTAATTAGTTACAAACTTATAATTAAAAAGTATTTTTGTTTTATTAATCTTTAAAAAATGTTTAGGAAAGATTTTTACATAGATTAAATTGATGATTTTTTTTTCCAAAATTATGAATCAAACTATCTTTCAAGTTATGCAGTGATGAAATTATTATTTATTAACATATACGTAAACAATTTTAATACCAATTGTTCAACAAACCATGTAGATTAGCTCCCTCACAATATGTTGGTACAACAACACCATTAATTGTTTTCAAATCATGAAATGATGTTGGTCCTCTGATGTGATTCAGTAATATTTGCAAATAATATCATTCACCTTCAAATGAATTTGCAGTGACAATTTGGCCTATAACACTTTCCTTTTTTCTTAGAGTCCAAACTTTCTGCTATTGATTCCAAACAAAATTTTTAGGAAATTGTCTATACAACAAAATTATTAATCCAAATTTTTAGTGTAACAGAAAATGATGCGCTACTAGAAAAAATAATTACCACAATTTAGATACATCAACAAAATCAACTTCAGGCAATACTACCCAAACGGTAACAAAGGTTTCTGATATTATTGAGATTCTGAAATCCACACAACCAATGATGGCATAATTTTATTCCCTAAATCTAAATTATTTTTTATATTGAAATTTCATTTATCTCTACATTCAAATAATATTGAATTTCATAAGTATCTATTCTTAATTGTCATATTTTATATTTATGTCTTACATAAATCAAGATTTTGGGTTAGAGGAAGATTTTATGTGCACTGGATATGAATACAATGAGAATTTCCTGTGCTATAATTGGAAGAACATGAGTATCTCCCAACCACAATAAATATTTTACTTCATAATTTTAAATTCTAAATTTTCACATCATATTTCAAATATAATTAATAACTATTAGTATTAACCAATAATAATTGTTTCATTATTTGTAGTTTTCGAGCCTATATGGAAGTAGATGATATTAGTGTATGTATAGCAGTTGTCGTGTTTGGATCAGTAGGAGAAGAAATAATGGATTGTACAGCCATTGATCTCTTAGAACACATAGGCAAGGTAAAATGTACATTCATAAATCTATTTAAAAAACTTGATACATTACTTTTTTACATGATCTTTTCATCATTACAGGAGCATCTACCATATTTAGCAAACATTTCAAGTAAAGTTTCCATGAGAGAATGGATTATCGATTTAGGCGCATAAATAAACCAACATGGACAACTGCGTCAAAACAAGCTCAACGTCCTCTCTATTAGCCTTGTAACTAAAGCAACAACATAAACGTTCCAAATCTTTTCTTGTGAAACTTTCAATATTGTAAAATATATGCCTAAATACAACACTGACTTGTATATAAACTCAATGTTTCTTTTATACTTTTATTATTTTTATTTAACTTTTGTAAATTTATGACCTCTTCTAAATCTGTTTGAGTTTTTTTATTTACCTTCTCATTTACCTCTTCCTGATAAATAGCTGCCAAAACTTTATTACTTTAACGACAATGCATAAATGGGAATGTTCGGCTCCAAGATATTGGAAGGGTGGTTTGTTGGGCACCTCTTCCAGTTGGGTATTTAAAGATGAATGTTGAGGGTGCTACTTTTTTTTATCAACAGAAAGCTGGTATTGGTGTACTTCTTAGAGATGATAAAGGCAACGTGGTTGTGGCATGCAGTAAAGTGGAAAAGGAAGTTCTCTCTTCATAGTTTATTGAAGCGATTGCCATGTTGAGAGGTCTACATATGTGTGTTCAGTGGGGGTGCCGAACTTGCTGCTTGAAACAGATTGTTTGACTCTGGTAAATGCTTTGTAGGATGGTTCAATTTTTTTAACAAACTTGATTATTTGCGTAGAGAAATCAGAAGGTTAATGAGAGGTTTCAGTGATGTTCAGATTTCTAATGTTAATAGATTGGGCAACTCTGTAGCTCATATACTGGCAAGATATGCATAGGGGGTTGATGATATTGAAATGTGGTGGGAGGGGTGTCCTTCTTTTGTATCCCAAGCAGTTTGGCTTGATAGAAGCAATATTTTGTAAGGAAAATTGTTTGCTAATTCAATGAAATCTTTGATTAAAAAAAAAAAAAACAGGAATACGAAATTTTCTTAAATTTCATATAACTTTTTTTTTTTATAAAACAAACATCTTCATTTGCGATCAACAATTACAGACATTTATCAAGCGAAATGACTTGAGAAAGAAAGTCTAGAATATAGTCCCACCACATCTCAATACTATCAACCCTCAAGCATTCCTGGCAAGCTGATGAGCTGCCATATTCCCCTCCCTATACGCATGATTAAAAGAACAACTTCCAAAACAACATTTCAGCCTCTATACTTCTGCAAACAAAATCCTATGGATGGAGTCCCCCATATGAATTTGCTGGAGCGATTGCACTACCAGCAAGCAATCACTTTCAACTAGTAGATTCGAGATACCCAAGGAGGAACGCAATTGAAGCCCCCTGAAAACTACCAACAGTTCAATAGCCTCTGGATCTTCAACTTCACTTTCAATTTTACTAGCAACCATTAACATATTTCCTAATGCATTTCTAAGAATTACACCTGCCCCAGCTTTTTGAAGATCTCCAAACATAGCCCCATCTATGTTGAGTTTGAGCACACCTACTGGAGGAGGCTTCCAAGTGAGGTTATTTCTGAGCTAATCTTGTGATTTTACAGAAACTGCTTTGAAACTGTGCAGTAAGTCCAAAGCATGATTGGACACTTTGCTAGGACTTAACCTGATCTTGTCAAATTCCAACTTATTTCTCTTATACCAAAACCCCCACGCAAGACTGAAAAATAGAGCCAAATTGTTGGAATCCTTACCCTCAATGAACTACATAGCCAGATCAATAACATTTTGGAAAGTCTTTTGAAGTAATGAAGGGAAAAACTGCTTCCATAAGTCTCTGAGCTAACTATAATAGAAAACAGCATGGTGGAAATCCTCTATTGGATGTAAACAAGCTGCATTGTGCTTCATTATCTTTTGAAGGTAGACTCTCTGTAACTAATTAATCGTCAAGAAGGAAAAAGGAAATGTTTTTCTTGAACATTGACATAAATGTTTTGTTTTAAAAAAAGAAAATCACTGATGGGCACCAACATGGACTTAGTCTTAAAGATCAATTGCAAGTTCCAGATGGGCCAATTACAAGGTTAGGAGCCAAAAAGATCAAAGAGGCAATCCAAGGATTGATGCAGATCACTTGGGACGAGTTTAGCAAGAGCCCAACATTCAAGATGGGCTTGAAGGATGAAGATCCAGTTTTGATTCATTTGATAAGTTATGGAAGAGGGCAACAACATGACTTAAAGGCTTTGGGCACTTGAAGGCTTTCAATTTGTTTAATTCATTTAAATGACTTATTTTATTAGTTTAGAATAATTGAGTTTATTATGGGAGGGACTTAAGGGCGGCCTAGGCAAGGGCATGTTGGGAAAAATATTATTTTATTGAACCAGGGTTAGGGTTTTACTTCAGCCGCACTGTAGATGCGACACTATTCACACAAGGGGCATTTTTGGAAGAAGGGGATTTATTTTGGCTAGAGTTTTAATTAGGTTTTGCTTTAAATACTTTTTGTAGCCTCATTTTAAAAAGTTTTATGAAATTTGATGAATTTATTCATTGTGAGTTGAGTTTACTCATCCTGTTCTTGTTTGAACTTTTGAACTTACCAAAGGTAAATCACAACCTTTGTGGCGTTCCTCCTTGTAATCTGGGTTCTTGAGACAAGTTCTTCAACGGGTCTAGATTTTAATATAATCTAGGTTCTTGAAACGAGTTCTTAATGGGTCTAGGTTCTTCATCCATTGATTTGATTTTGACTTTCTTGGGTGAGTTTTCAAATTGATTGTGGGTTCAAGAGATTCTAGTCCTACATATTCATATCAATCACCTTCAATATTTAAATTATGATATTCCATTTAATACCAATATCAAAGGTATTATATATAAAATGGACAAACATCAGTACGTAGTCATCATGTGCTACAAATATAGGCAGTTGACAATTAGTTGTGCTCTTCTGCTAAAAAACTCTTGCTGTAATATTTATGAGAGAGGATATCGTATTTTTTGTCGACATACATTGATCATCGACAATCTTAAACTCCGTACAGTTTACAAGAAGTGAAACCTAGCTAGCTATCAAGAATTAGGACCCATGCATGCTTATTCTGATCTTACATGTATACCTTAGCCTAACAACAAACACTGCTTAACCTCTCTTATAAGTCTGATCTCTCTAGTTCTGATCCATGACATAGAACTCTGCGTAGGGCTTCTTATTTTCTAGAGAGAGCAAGGTGCACCCCAGGATCATGGTGAGTGCATGAAAAATTGTAGAGGATGGAGTTGTTAACGCTCTGCACATTGCTGTTCACGAATGCCCTCATGGGCATTGAACTTGTCACTTTTCCTTTATGACTTTTATTCTTCTTCAGATTCCCCACGACCTCATCGCTACTAGTGCATTCCCAGTCATTGCCATGGCTTTTTGTTTTGGGATTTTCGTTCTTGTGAACAACTTCATGATTCTTTGAGGACTGGATTAGTTTCATGAAGGCGCCTTTGTTTTCTCCAGCAATTGTTATAACCCTCATACCCACTTCCTCTAAATCCAAAATATTTTTGCAACTACTTTTCACCATCTCCTTGGTTTCATATTCTTTTGAAACTTCTTCCTTTCCAATGGTCTTGATCCGAACCACCACATCTTTCTGCTGGACCTCCATTTGGATCTTCTGCTCAAGCTCACCCTGCGACTTCAATTGGGAAGGCAAAATGGTCAAAGCAGATGGTGGTGGAGCCATAGGCTTGGGCTTAGGGGATTGAGGTAAGGTTTGAACAATAGGCTCAATGGTTTTCAGAGGTTCTGGTGCTAGCGAGGCAGTACCTCTGGCTGCTGGACTAACAACCGCAGATGGTCGTGGGGTGGGCTCTTGAGATTGAGGTTGTTGAAACGTCCCGACCAATGGCCTTATTGATACAGGGCGAACCATAGGTGGGCGTGGCACAGGAGCAGGGGCAGGGTTCGGGATTGGATCAACTGGGGCGGTTGGGCGAGCTAATATTGTAGGTAAACGGAACAAAGGACGAGGGCGGGGGGCCTGGGTTGTTGGAATATACAAGAGCAAATTGAAGCATTGGAATTAAAGTCACGGGAAGCCAAACTCAGAAAAGATGAAGAAATTGTTAAAGTTAAGAGATGACAGTTAAGTTAGTTATAGTTAGTTAAAGTTAGTTGAAATCAGATGGCTTACATTGCCAATTACTGTCTATAAATAGCAATGATGTACAGCACCAAAGATCAAGAAAATATCAATGCAATATAATGAGAAATCACATTGATTGTCTCTAAAATTCTTTCTCAAGACTCTAGTTCTCGAGCTCTCTGTTTCTGTTTTTACATATTTTACATGGTATCATCGAGTATCAAACTTCCGCTGCTTTCTTGATCAAATTCCTGATCCTTTCTCATTTTTCTTTAAATTTCTTGTTATTCTTGCTGGTATGGAATCTCCTGCTAATATTGAATCCTCAGTCAATATGAAGAAATCCTCTGATTCATCCTTCATGAATCCATTTGATGATTCATCAAGCCCTTACTATCTGCATCCCAGTGACAACCCTGGAGCTCTTCTTGTTTCTGAAATTTTCAATGGTGCAAATTATGTTGCATGGAGTAGATCAATCTCGATTGCTCTAACTGTAAAGAACAAGCTTGCCTTTGTTGATGGAAGCCTGCCTCAACCCAGTCCTGACAACACTAAACTTCAAGTTGCTTGGCTGCGAGCAAACAACCTTGTTTTATCTTGGTTGATGAATTCAATTGCAAAAGAAATTAGGGGAAGTCTTCTCTATTTCAATAATGCATATGATATTTGGGATGAACTAAAGGTTAGATACCTTCGAAGTGATGGCCCTCGAGTTTTTACATTAGATAAATCTTTAAGTTCTATTTCTCAAGGTTCAAACTCAATCACTGAATATTTTAGTGATTTCAAAACTTTATGGGATGAATACATTAGCTATCGTCCCCTTCCTAAGTGTAATTGTGGAATCTTGAATACTTGCACTTGTGCCATTTTAAAGAATCTTGCTGATCGCCAACAAGCTGACTATGTGATGAAGTTCTTGGTTGGTTTACATGAATCTTATTAAGCTATTCAAAGTTAACTGCTTCTTTCTCCTTTACCTTCAATGGGGAAAGTCTTTTCTTTGTTATTGCAAGAAGAAAGTCAAAGATCTTTGACAAATGCAGTAGGACTTCCTCTTGATTCTCATGCTATGGCTGCTGCACAACCACCAAGACAAATCTTTTCCAATGTCTCTAAATTGAGCAAATTCAAAGGAAAACCTGATGTTACTTGCTCTCATTGTGGATTCTCTGGACACCTTGCAGACAAGTGTTTCCAGATCATAGGTTATCCACCAGGGTGGAAAGGCCCTCGAGGAAAAAGATTTAATTCAACACGATTGCCCAATGCAAATAGTGCATCTTATTTGGAGCGAAACTCAAACATCCCAAACATACCTTTTTCTCAAGAGCAAATACAGAATCTGATCACTCTTGCTAATAGCTTGTCTAATTCTCATGTTAATTCCAATTCTTCAGTCAATACTGCCTCCACATCAGGTAATCACTTCAACTCCTGTTTGGTTACCAATTCTTTGAACAACAACTGTCCTTGGATATTGGATACTGGAGCAACAGATCATATGATCTGTTCTCCCCATCTGTTCACTTCAATAAAAATACCCTCCAAACCCTCTTCAGTCCATTTACCAAATGGTCAATCAGTTCCTATTAGTTTTACAGGAACTGTCAAACTCTCTTCTGATTTAGTGCTATATAATGCTCTCTATATTCCTTCTTTTCATATCAATCTTATCTCTGCTTCAAGATTGACTAAAGAAAACTCTATTGCCTTGTTTCTTTTTCAATCTAAATGTGTCTTGCAAGATCTCAACAAATGGAAGATGATTGGGCTTGCTGAAGTTAGAGCTGGCCTATACCACCTTATAAATTTTCCTGCTAACACACAGAAAGGATTACCTAACTCAAATAATTCTTTCTTGGCCAATACATCTACCATCAGTCCTGACATATGGCATTTTCGATTGGGACATCTTCCTTCTGACAGATTGAAAATCATAAGTTCCATTGATCCTTCTGTAAAATCTTCTCATAATCATGTTTGTGAGATTTGTCCTCTAGCTCGACAAAAGAAGCTATCTTTTTCTGTATCACAAAACAATGCAAATAAAGCCTTTCAATTAGTGCATTGTGACATTTGGGGTCCATTCTCAACAATCTCTCATTCTGGTTACAGATTCTTTCTTACAATTGTAGATGACCATACACGTTTCACTTGGCTTTATCTTATGAAAACAAAATCAGAAACTAGACCCTTACTCATCAACTTCATTGCTTATGTTCAAACCCAATTCAATACCCAAATCCAAACAATTAGAACAGATAATGGCCAAGAATTCAATATGCCTACTCTCTATCAAAAATATGGCATGATCCATCAACTATCTTGTGTAGAAACTCTTGAGCAAAATGGCAGAGTTGAAAGAAAGCATCAACATTTGTTAAATGTAGCTAGAGCCCTTCTTTTTCAATCCAAATTACCTTTATCATATTGGAGTGAGTGTGTGTTAACTGCTACACATCTTATTAATCGAATTCCCTCATATGTGCTAGAAAATAATACACCTTATGCTCTCCTTTTTCAAAAACCACCTGCATACAACTATTTCAAGTTTTTGGTTGCTTGTGTTTTGCTAGCACTATCCAAAATAATCGAGGAAAATTTCAACCTAGAGCTTCAAAATGCTTGTTTCTTGGCTATCCACCTAATATCAAAGGATATAAGGTGCTTGATCTTCTTACTCTTAAAATTTTTGTCTCTAGAAATGTTACATTTCATGAATCTGTTTTTCCTTCCATGCCAAACACCAATCACATACCCTTTGTATTTCCTGATTTTCCTTCACTATATGATTTCTCAGCAACTCCCATTTCACCTTCTGATCTTGCAGCACCTCAAATCTTACCATCATCTCAAATTGCAATACCTCCTGAAACTCATAAATCAGATCACATACCTACTTAGATTGCAACATTTCCAAACCATCTTCTGAAATTGCAACACCTCTCATTTCCCAAACTAACGATGAACCTATAAATACTGAAATCGCAGTTCCTTCCATTTCATCTCCTGATATTGCAGTACCTCAAATCTTACACTCATCTCAAATTGCAATACCTCCTGAAACTCATAAATCAAATCACATACCTACTCAGATTGCAACATCTTCCAACCCATCTTCTGAAATTGCACCTCTCATTTCCCAAACCAACCATGAACCTATAAATATTAGAAAATCTGAGAGAGTAAGGAATCCTCCCCCATATTTACAGAATTTTTATTGTGCTAATATGGTTAAGCCTGTTCAGCATCTCAGGCATCTTTCAATTGCTGTTTTCCTTCTCCTGGTAAGCCATATTCTATTGCACATGTTCTCTCTACTACAAAACTGTCTCCTAAACATAGAGCTTTTTCTTCTGCTTTATCTTCTACTTTCGAACCAAAGACTTTCAAACAAGCTAGCTCACATCCTCAATGGCAAACTGCTATGTCAGATGAGATTAAAGCTCTTGAGTTAAATAAAACTTGGGACCTTGCAATTCTACCTCCAAATAAGACTGCAATAGGATGTAAGTGGGTCTATCGTGTTAAATACAAATCTGATGGCACAATTGAAAGATACAAGGCTAGATTGGTGGCAAAAGGATACACTCAACAAGAAGGCCTTGATTTTTTTGATACATTTTCCCCTGTGGCTAAAATGACAACAATACGCACTTTATTATCAATTGCTGCCATTAAGCATTGGTATTTACATCAACTTGATGTAAACAATGCTTTCCTTCATGGAGACTTGAATGAAGAGGTATACATGCAGCTGCCACCAGGGTACTCTTCACCAACTGATCCTAGAGTTTGCAAACTCAAAAAGAGTCTATATGGTCTCAAACAGGCCTCAAGACAGTGGTTCTCTAAACTGTCATCCTCCTTGCTTCAGTTTGGTTTCACACAAGCAAAGTCTGATTCCTCTTTATTCATCAAACAAAATTCAACAAGTTTTGTGGCACTTTTGATCTATGTTGATGATGTCATCATTGCCTCAAATAACTTTGATGAAGTAGCTTCTATTAAACAGTTTTTACATGACTCTTTCACAATAAAAGATTTGGGGGAATTGAAATATTTTTTGGGGATTGAAGTGGCCAGATCAGCTAAAGGCATCTCTTTGTGCCAACGCAAGTATGCTTTGGACATCTTGCAAGACAGTGGATTTTCAGGATGCAAACCTGTAGCTTTTCCTATGGAATCTACCTTAAAGCTTAGTGCTAATGATTCATCCACTCCTCTGCCAGATCCTGCATCATACAGAAGACTTGTGGGGCGTCTATTGTATCTTACCATAACCAGACCTGACCTATCTTATTCAATACAAGCATTAAGCCAATTCATGGCTAATCCCAGTACCAAACACCTTCAAGCTGCTGAGAGGGTCCTTAGGTACATCAAGGCAACACCAGGTCAAGACATTTTTCTGTCTACAGATTCTCCTCTCCATTTAAAAGCTTATTCAGACAGTGACTGGGCTAGATGTATTGATACCAGAAAAAGCATCACTGGTTTCACAGTGTTTATTGGAAACTCTCCCATCTCATGGAAATCAAAGAAACAACCAACTGTTAGTCGATCCTCAGTTGAATCTGAATATAGAGCTCTAGCATCCACCACATGTGAAATTCAATGGTTAATCTATCTACTGGCTGATCTGCATATTCCCGATTCACAAGCTGTTTTGCTCTACACTGATAGCAAACCAACTTCTGAAATTGCATCAAATCCTGTCCAACATGAAAGGACAAAACACATCCAGCTAGATTGCCATTTGGTTCGCGAAAAGTTGCAAGAAGGACTGATCAAAATTATTCATATTCCCTCTAAACATCAACTGGCAGACATACTGACTAAACCACTTGGTTCCCTACAATTTCATCATTTAATCCGCAAGATGGGAATGATCAATATCCATTCCCCTCTTGTGGGGGGGGTGTTGGAATATACAAGAGCAAATTGAAGCATTGGAATTAAAGTCACGGGAAGCCAAACTCAGAAAAGATGAAGAAATTGTTAAAGTTAAGAGATGACAGTTAAGTTAGTTACAGTAGTTAAAGTTAGTTGAAATCAGATGGCTTACATTGCCAATTACTGTCTATAAATAGCAATGATGTACAGCACCAAAGATCAAGAAAATATCAATGCAATATAATGAGAAATCACATTGATTGTCTCTAAAATTCTTTCTCAAGACTCTAGTTCTCGAGCTCTCTGTTTCTGTTTTTACATATTTTACATGGGTGTCCATTATTAAGATGATTTGTGCAGAACTGAGTCAAAGAGAAGAACAACGAAACAAGCTGAAACCTTGGAATGGGCACAAAGATAGATGGCTCGCAAGTGCTGTTATTTATAAGGAAAATTTTATACATCATATTACCATCCCACAAGGCATATATTCTTATGGTGACTCAATGAAAACCCAAAGCATCTGATCAAATATAGTTCCATAACAAGAAAAAGGAACATGACAAGGGAGCATGTTGGAACTCAGAACATTTCTCTTTTTGGTCATCTTTTATATATTTTATAACTAAAAGTTTATGCGTTTCAGAATTTCCATCATTCTTAAGGTACGTACGTATGAAGAATAAAAACATTTTTATTTTGCGAGGTGTCAAAAAGGAGTGGAAAACTTCTGCATTAATTCAGTTCACTGAATACTTATTCTGCATTCCCCAACTAAAGAAGATAGTAAAGAAACGGCCGCCTTGACCCATATCGTTGATATATAGCCTTAGGACTTTTTGCGAAAGGAGTGAAGACTTTAGAAGTCGTATGGAATATTTTGAGAAATATTAGGCATTCTTTTTCTTTCTTTCGTTTTCTTTCCAAGCAGTAGTAGTACTTACGTAGGTTGTTTAACCCTAATATTAATTGCTGATCAATACCATGCATGCACCATATCTTAATGCATTAATGAATGATGGCTAAGCAAGTCCTAATAATTTAAGACACTGAGATATAGAAACAAATTATTGTTTTGCAGCTGGATTTGGATTTATGTTTCATAGAATTTATCCCTTCATGTTTTCATTCGTAGAAACAAAAGATTTGGGAATTTGGGATGAAAATAAAGCGTGTCAAGATCGTCCTAATATCACTTTCCCAAAAGGTATTTTGGAATGAAATCATCCCAAAAATGATCTTTTGAGATGAAAATTTGCAACACCTTTCGAACGTGATTCTTTTTTGGGACGGCTTAATTTTGTCCCAGAAAGGAGTTCGAACACCAACAAAAAAATGCTCGAAAGTATATGTATGTTCGAACGTATCCTACATGGGTGATCGATCGATATTAGTCCGTTTGACCAAAGAGACATAAGGGAACGTTCGAACAAACCAATTCATGATCAAACGAAAATTATATTTTTACGGATTGAGTAAAATGCTAATGAAATGATCACCCATTCGAACATCCATTCGAACGGTATCATGTGATGTTTGAACAATTGTTTCCGATGTATCTTGTTTGAACGTTTCATGGACGTTCGAACGGTTAATGTTTTATTTTAACCAAGGATTTAAAACAAAATAGGCATAATTAAATAATATTTTTTAAAAAAAAAAGACATTACAAATGGCTCAATACAAAGAAAAGTAGTCATAAGTCCAAACTAAATAAATAAAATACTAATAATTAAATCCCAAAATTATGACAGAACTTTATAATTAAATTCCAAAATTATGTATGCAAAACACGAAAATCAGTTGCTTGGAGGTCTGAACTGTTGCATAAGCGTTTACATTTGGAGTTACATCTCTCTCTGGAACTCTTCTTGTTGTTCTTCTTGCTATTTGATGCGCATTTTCATGTCTGCTCATTTCGCCAATTGAGCGTCTAACTCATGCTGTCTTACAATCAATTCTTCGATCCTGGAATTCGCATTCTCTAACGCTATAGAGTACTTGACGTTGAGGAATAGCTAAAAGGCTTCACACAGCAACCCAAACCCCTCAAATATCATGGACGTTGACCCAGAACTTGTGTAAAAATTTCAACATCACTTATTGAAGAATTTTGATCTAACATAGCTTCAGCATGTAGGGCAACCATTTTATCCTACACACAACATAAAAAATTAATATGTTCACAAATATTCAAATATGTTTAATTAAAACAGATTATAATACTTACATAATTTTCACGAGCATCAGGATGAGTCCACTCTCCATTACGATCAGTATGTGATGTAGCATATAATTTTGTCACATCATAATTGGTATCTAACTCTTGCTACAAGAGACATTGTTAAGATATAAAGTCAATATTAAAATTAGCACCCGAAAAAAAAAACTATATAAAAAAAAAAATATAAAATATATTATCAATTTCATAGAGAGGCGATGGAAATATCTTGAGCTTACATGATGATAAATCTTTAACTTTGATCTATTTGTTTTGTTTATAGAACTTCGCTCCTACATAGAAGTTGTAAATATTAGTAGGCAAAAATTATAAATAGAACACGTAAAGAATTCATTTAATTTATCTTATATGATGGATTTTCAAACATGTCACAAAGTTTTTCTCAATCAGAAGATTAGACATTACAAGGTTGGATTTTCAAACATGTACGTATCTTCATACATTCATGCTTTCATTTCTTTCTTTGCTTTTCATTCATTCATTCGTTCGTTCATGTCAGCTCGAAAGAGCTGGAGCTTTCATTAATTTCTTTCTTTCGTTTAACAGTCCTTTCTTTTCATGAGAAAACATTTCTTTTCATGAGAAAACATCGTTTGGGGCGTAAGCCCGAAAATGGTCTTTTCGTCTTTCAGTTCATTTCAGTCCTATATTTTCTTTAACAGTTCATTCTTGAAAACTTCATTTGAGAACATGCATGGGCTTAAACGTCGGCTTTCATGGCATCCCATAAGCGTGACCTTTGAACGTCGCCAATCATGGCATCCATGAGCGTCACCTCATGGCGCACATGAGAGCGTCGGTTCTTAGAATCCACAAAAGCATCCGTTGTCATGCCTTTCTTGTAATTTCATTAGTTTATGGATTTTCTTAGAAAATACATACAATAGATACAGCGTATAGTCATCCATTCACATGCGTACAATTAATACTTTGGTTGCGTAAAAAGGGGCTGCCAAGGAGGGGCCGTACATACTTATACATTGAACACTTAGCATTTTCTTCCTTAAAGCGTCTTTCGTTTCTTTTCGTAAGCATCTTAAAGGAAAAGCGTTTCTTGTATCTTGGAAAACTCTAGAAGAGTATGAACGTAACACTTACCTGGACTCCATGCTACTTGCATGTCATGCAGTCCATTTATGCTTGTCAGATGGCAACCTACATGCATACACATACCCTTAACGTCATTCTCTATCTAATGCATAAGCAACTTGAACTATAAATAGAACTACGCTATACTTGGAATACTCTCCTTCCATCCCATGCACTCACGTGCCCTTTACTATGTTAAAACCTTCGGGGACCCAATACGATCACCCCATCTTCCAACTCATGGTCTTGCCTCCAGTGCTTATTCACTAAAGTGGATCCCATGACTCACCTTAGGATTAAGACACTAAGACCTCTGTCTCATTCTTCTCATTAACCACATTCCGACGCATGACTCAGATCAACTAAGTCACGAATCCCTTCCTTGGACAGTACACTTTTCACTTTCTTCATGCATCTTAGCCCATACAAATCTTCATTCCCATCCAGACAAGCCACACACCTCTAAGCCAACTCTAAGGCTTAAGCACCGTGTAACTGTGCTAATGACAGATTACCCATTACATATGGTGAATCCGTCCGGCATATGTGTCTAACCAGATTACACATGTACCTTACCCCTTATCACCTAAGATCAACATATATAACATGTTGATCACCAGCTTCGAGGGACAAGGGTCATACTCCGATACCAACCTTCTTTTAACCCAGCTAGCATGACTCCTCATGCTACCCGTCCCTTTGACAGTTCATCCCAACACTTAACGCGACAAGACTCCAATCATAACCATGTCTTATGCCACGTCATACAGCTTGAGACTATTCCCAAACTACACCATGACCTTGTCGCGTTACCCAACACTCTGGTACATATATTCCTAACTCATCATGAGTACCATTCCTTACGTACTCCCGACACAACATGACATCTTGTCACCTTCCCATTACGCCATTCATACCCTATCACTTCACCACATGGCAAGCACGACTGTCAGTAACCACGTCACGAGGTGATGTTGCCCAGTCATGCTTCCGCTACGTACTCTTACACTTATTCCGCTACTTCATCCTTATTCCCAGCCATAAGTCCAACACGGTGACACTTGTCACCTTAGACTACAGGCTTCACCTTAATTACTCCGGGACACTGTTCCACAGTTCCAGACACCACTCATCAGGTTCCACGCCCATAAATCACACAACCAACCTTATCACTGTGACACGCCACACGGCATATCGCTGCACCTCATGGAGTACATCCCATGCGTACTCTCTTCTCACATGCTACGCGACATCATCACTATGGCGTACCCGCCATATAGTACATCACTTCACCACATAGAGTACACTCATCGTGTACTCGTCTCATTCCACATACACATCACCATTATGGCATATAGCCATATGGTACATTGCTCCTCTACATGGAGTACACTTGTACTCCCTTCACATACGCTATGCCACATCACCATTATGGCGTACACGCCATATGGTGCATCACCCCATCACATGGAGTACACTCCACATATACTCCATTCACAGACGCTATGCCACATCATCACTATGGCATACTCGCCATATAATGCGTCACTCCACTATATGGAATACACTCCGCGTATACTCCATGCACGTTACGACACATCACCACTACGACAAACCCGCCGTATGGTGCGTCACTTTATCACATGGAGTACATTCTACGTATACTCTATGCATGTTACGATACATCACCACTACAGCATACCTGTCGTATGGTGCGTCCCTCCATCACATGGAGTACACCCCGCGCGTACTCCCTTTATACACACTATACCATACAGAGTACAACTCACACGTACTCCATACACGTTACATCACTTCACCACTACGGCATACCCATCATATGGTGCGTCACTATACCACATGGAGTACACTCCAAGTGTACTCCATCCGCCTGCATTACGCCACATCACCATTATGGCATATCTGCCACATGGTACATCAATCCGTCACAAGGAGTACATTCCACATGTACTCATTTTACATGCACTACACCACAGAGCACACTCTCCGTGTACTCATCCTGTTCCACCATAAGCCAGGAGGGTATATTCCACATATACTCTCCTCGTCTCACACTAAGCCCCACACAGAGTACACATAGCGTGTACTCTTTCCATTCCACATACACCACGCCACCATTACAACAGGGTCCACAACACTACACAGCGCACTACCCAATTACACCCAGCACTTCACAGCACATTACACGGCACAATACACCTCCATACAACACAGACAAGCCCAACACTTCATTACACAGAGTGCCCAACACTTTGTTACACAGCACCACATCACAATACCACAACTCCACAAAATCAACAGCACAGTCCACAACCTAGTCAACTAATCAATATCTAACATAATTAAAAGGGATAGAGAGTTATACCATCGACGGAATAACCCATGCGTTGCTCGTTGACCGTTACGATCGAAGACGTCAGAAGGGTCGTACGTGGTGGCTAAACTGCGTACAATAACTGTTTAGGCGTTTAGATAGATAGGTGTGGTCTTCGAATGGCTCTTGCTAGCCTTGTGATGATGGCAAGGAGCATAACACGGCAGATCTAGCCGTGTACAGTGGGGGCCAGCCACGCGCAGTGGCTGTCCATCGCATGCAGTGACTACCCACCACTCAAAGTGGTGGTTTGGACCTATGGTTGGGTTGAAGGATTGCTGGTGGAGCTCGTGGTGGCACTGGGTGGCGCCACGATGGCTCACGGTGGAGGAGGGAGGAGTGGCCGTGCAAAGGGGAAAGGAAACCCGTGAGAGGGTGAGGGAGAGTGTGCGCGCATGGTGGAAGGAGAGGGAGGACTGCACGGTGGTGGCCGAGCCCATTCGGGCTGTGCACTTCTGAGATGGAGGAAGGGAGAGCGTGAGAGGGAGAGGCCGGGCTGGTTGAGCTCGCCGGAGGGAGGTGCAGCCGATGGTGCCGGCAGTAAGAGCTGGCGACGCACGGCGGCATTGGGCTGAGGCTTGGAGCCGTTCGGGCATGGAGAGCAGCCGCGTACTGCGTACGCTTGGGAGAGGGAGGAAAGAGAGGGAGCTGACGGAAAAGTGAGGGGGTCTGGGTATTTAACCCAGTCCCTTCATCCTGGAATCGACGTAATGATCTAACGATAGATCTCAAACACTAGTTTAAAATGCATTAACATATAACTTAATTAAAAGCGCTTAGAGGAATTAAGATAGAATATTATTTTAAACTAACTTTAGTTTATAAAATAATATTCTTCATCATTAATAAAATGATGAAGTCTCACTTAACATATTTAAAATGATTAAACCATTTAATTAATAAAAGTTCTCAACATAATTTAAATCTCATAATATCTTAAATTATTGAAATTATTTTAATAATAATATTAAAATGATTTCCAACAATTATAATATTTTTGGATCTCTTCAAGAATATTATGATTGTCGTACTTAAGATCAAATCTTAATTCAATAACACTAGAAATACTCCTTATAAATATTTCCAGCATATTTAAAACACTAGGCGTGCCCTAGAAGTCACACGATATCTTTCGAGACACGCTATCATGGTTCGACATGCATAACGTGGCTCACAGTCGATAGTGAGAAAGGCAGATGATCACATAATCTCTGTTTTCAGGATTTGCTTACGTCATAAAGACGGAACATACGTCAGAAAGAAGAAGCGTACGTAAGACGGAAGGAGTAGGGTATTACACTTCGAACCTTTGGTTTTTCTAACACAGTTTGTGGATTGATTGGCTAGTGCATCTCTACGCCTTGGTATTCCATTCTGATTAACGGTACTACGAAAGGCTTCTTTCAGGGAGGCCGAGGATTGTGACAAGGGCACCCTTTGTCCCCTTATTTGTTCATTATTTTGCAAGCAATTTTATCACGACCTATAAAGCAAAGTGTAGGAGAAGAGTTTTGGCCAGTTTTCACAAGCCCGAGGTACTAGTTTGATCTCTCATCTAATATATGCAGATGATGTGGTCATTTTCACTAATGGAAGTCGTAACTCAATTCGACGCATTTTAAGAATTTTGGCTACATATGAGAATTGGACTGGTCAATTGATCAATAAAGAGAAAACCGCTATTTTTTTCTCTAATAAAACTCTCTTAGCTAGAAGAAGAAATCTCAAAAGATTGATGTGTTTCTCGAAAGGTAAATTCCCTTTTAAGTATTTGGGGGTTCCCATTGTTTCCGGAAAACTTAAGGTCGTGGACTTAGAGGAGTTGGTGAGTAAGGTTTAGAAAAAAATAAGCAAGTGGAAAATGAGACTGTTATCAGTGGGGGGGAGAGTGATTTTACTGAGGCATGTCCTTGCGAGAATGGCTTTGCATCTACTTGCGGATTTGCAGGTTCCAAAACATATTATTTCTTCATTAAATCATCTAATGAGTTCCTTCTTTTGGGGCAAAAGTGATGGAAGAGGAAAGAAAAAATGGGTTGCTTGGAGGAACATATGTAGGACAACTGCAGAAGGAGGTTTGGGCATTAGACCTTTTGATGAGATGCAAAGAGCACTTCAGTTAAAATTTGCATGGCAACTAATGCATGAGAACTCTCTTCGGGCAAATTGTTTTTGTAAGAAATACATTGAGAATAAACCTTTCATGTTACGTGGTCCTTAAAAGGGTACAAGGTTTTGGCGTACGATTGTTAAAAATATTCCTACTGTCTTGAGTAATTCCAAATGGAAACTTAAAAGATGAAAATGTATTTTTCTGGTATGATAAGTGGCTGGAACAGGGGTCTCTTGCTGAAACTTTTCCAGTGGTCGAGCAACCTCTATTAAAAGTCAAGGAATGCAATCCTGAAAGTGGATGGGATGTGGCTCTTTTAGAAAGGCTGGTGGGTATTGAAACAACAAAGAGTGCTCTCAATGTGCTTGCAAAATGTAAAGAGGGAGGAGACATGCTAATTTGGATCAAAGCTGAAAGTGGCAATTTTACCACTAAATCAGCTTGGGAATGTATTCGGGTAACAGGTCCTACGTTGGAGGGGCATAAAAGGATATGGACTACTTGCTTCCTAAAAACTTCTTAGTGCTAATGTGGAAGGCATGGAATGGTGCTCTAGTAGTGGATGACAAAATTAGGCGGACTGGCATTCCTCTGATTTCTAAATGTAACTGTTGTAGGCAAGGTAAGAATGAAGATCTAAACCATGTTTTATTTGATGGGGAGGTTGATGATGAGGTTTGGAAAAAATGTGGTTCTCTTCTTGGCCTGCCGATTGCAATAACATGGCGTGAAACATGCCTTAGTTGGTTTCGAAGACCCTCAAATTCCTCTCAAATAGGTGTCATTCTGGGCTTATTACCTACTATCATTTCTTGACGACTATGGGGCAGAAGATGCCTTGCACATATGGATGGCAAGGCTTAGTCAGTTCAAGTTGTATGGCATTCTATCAAACACTAGATAAGTGTGCTCTGTCAAGGAATTTCTAAGATTAAAAAGTTCACTCAAGCCGATTCTTACATTCTTAACAGCCTAAATATTTCTCCAATTCCTATTCAACAACAACCAACTCAACTAATATCTTGGTCTAAGCCATCACAGGGCAGATTCAAATTAAATACGACCAGGAGAAGTCTGGGCAACCCAGGATCTTCGAGGGCTGGGGGAGTGATTCGGGATATGCAGGGCTCTATTTTGTTGGCATTTTCAATGAATCTAGGATACGGTGATAGTACCCGAGCAGAATTGAGGGCATTACTGGAGGGTGTTAAACACTGTAAAAAATTAAATCTGTCATCAGTAGACATTGAAATGCACTCAAAGGTTGTCCTGTTGTGGCTGCAGAAAACTCAATGCGGCATCTGTTATTTGGAGGATTATTGGGAGGAACTTCAAGAGTTGCTTCCAACATTGGACTGCAAGATATCTCATATTTTTAGAGAAGGAAATGTTGTTGCAGATTGGTTAGCTCAACGGGGTGCAAGTGATGGAGATGTGGAATGGAGAAACATGCATGAGTTACCTCCTTTGTTGTGAAGCTTGATCAGAATTGATAAATGGGGTCTTCCTTATTTATGGTGCAAGGGTCATGGTGCATGGTTTTAATGATGAGGTGTATTTCGGGGTTTGAACAGAGTATATACAGGGGTCCTCTTCATTTTGGTGCAAGAGGCATGATGCAATTCTCTAATGTTGAGGTATAGTGTTTTATTCTTTTACAGTTTCTACGGGTCAGTTTGTGGATTGTATAGGTTGGTTTTGGTTTTCTTTTTAATTGATTTTGATACTTGGGTTGGTTTATTTTTTTTGGTTTATTTGTAAATCCCAAGTGTCCCTTTTTGTTACCACGGTATTCCTCCGCCATAAGTAAGGCAATCAATAAAATTGGGATACCATCCTTTTCTATAAAAACAAATAATGAAAAACTAAGTTTTTAATGACGGAAGTGAAATTATGTTTTCTGTAAAAAATGTGCATCAAAAACCTATTTTTTTGAGAAATCTAAATGGGAGACAAATACATTTTTTTGCATTACATGCATTTCATGTTTATCATTCTTCATGCGTAGTCTATCTTGCACATTGGTTGTCTAACTTACTGTGATTTCAAATAAGTCTCACCCTTTGTGGACCCACGAAATGATAGAAGTTGTAGATGCAAATGGATCCAATGGACCAGTGGATCAAGAGGATTGAGGAGGAACCAGATGTCGACAGGAGACTTGATCTTATTTTGATATTTCTAGGCCTGATCCTTGGTGTCATAGAGTGCATGAAGCAAATGGTTTAGATTTCTTTTGGAAACTTGATATTTTGTACTAAGATTATCCTACCTGATGATTTTAGTTATTCTGGCATGAGTTCATTTTCACCCTTACTTTCCGCTGCGATTATTACATACTACTAGCTGCATTTCTAGGATGCATTGCATATTAACTGTCATGTACGAGGGTATGTAACCTTGTATTACATATCCTGATGCTCTATGTCTCCGTTACATCCCAAGCGGAGTTTGGGGGCATCCGTCTCTAAAGGTAATCCAGTGTTTGTTGGTTGTGAAGGGTTCTTCGGGCCCATGATTGCTCTTTTGTTGCTGGTTTTTCTTGCTATCATGGTATGTGTCCTAGCACTTTGCAGAGTTATATGCTTTAAAGATTGGGCTTACTTTGTGATACCAATTCAATGCTCATAACATTCTTGTGAAAATAGATTATCTCCTTGTGGTGAATTGGTTTAATGAAAATTCTCATCCCTTTTGGACATATGCTGATGTGGCGCCTCATCTCATGTTTAAAGATCCTAGCGAGATTTCATGGTACCCCAGCCAAGTAGTCAACACTCAAGATTTGGTCGGATTAGGTGTACCTCATCCAGATGGAAGTGTATGTGTGTGATATAGGTACAAGCAGTTTAAATAATGACGATTTAGTTGGTAAACTAGACCTTGCAGTATCAGAGTCTAAAACACATTCCAAAAATCATTACTATCATTTTTCAAAACATTATCATAGAGTTACATACAACCCAAAACGGCATGCTCACATCGCCTAATAGGAGGAAGATTGAATACAATTGGTCACCCCTTTAATGTGATGACAAGGGGCCCAATGGGGGGAGGGTGAGACATGGCATTAGGAGGACTTGCCACCACAATGGAAATGGTGACAGGTACTTATCAACCTTAGAGGCTAGATTAATAAGAAAACATGCTTAATTTAGTAGAACTTAGAAGTCCAAGCTTGTTAGCTAAAGACCGAAAACAAGGCCCAAGATGTGGCCCAGCTTCGTAAACACTTGAGGCCCAAGGTAGGGCCCAACTTAATGGAACTTGAAGCCCAAAGTGAGGCCCAAGCCCAAGGCCCATATTGGGGCCCAATTTGGAGGAAACTTAAGGCCAAAGCTTAGAGAAACTCTTGGAGGGCAACTTAATAAGTTTGAGGCACAAGATTGGTTACAACTCAGAGGAGTTTGAGGGACAAGATTGGTTACAACTTAATGGGGCGTCGAGGCACAAGTTAGCTACCACTTAATGAAGCTTGAGGACCAATTTTGGCTCATATTTCCACCATGATGATGATGCCTAGCTACAAATATGACAAGAAGGGACATGATTATTATACCTAGGTATACATATGACAAGAGACTTTCACTCAAGGAGACATGAAGATGCCGAGCAGATCAAGCTAGCATCTCTTCACTAATTTGTCTGCAAAATCAGCCCCTCTTGGACCAATCAATAGCTAGTCTACAAGCCTAAAGAGAATTAGGAACAGCAACTAACCATTGGATCATGTAGCCCTAGACATGTCTTAAGGATTGAAAAAGTTTGATTGAAGGAAGTGGGTTGTTTGTGTTTCAGTCGACCCTTCTCTTCAACCTTTTTATTTCTTTACTTTTGCCATCACCTCCATGTAATCATTATTCACCTACAAGTCTTCAAAATGGGATGCTTTAGTGACAACATTTGCAATCTTGGTCCCCAAATTTACACATGGCATTAAAGGAACAACCTTGACCCCCACGTTTCATGAGTTTAGCACTAAAACCAGCAACTAGTTTATGCTTTTTGCTGTAAAACTTAATTCTTTTTTGACCCCTCATGTGTGCAGCAATATTATGCATTATTAAACAAGTTAAACACTTTTCCCCTCTGTTAATCTTGAGCCCTAAGTTTGTTACACACAAGCTTGTGTGAGAGAGAGTCCCTTGGACGATACTAGTGGCTTTCGCACTTTCTTTCTCTTATTTTATGTGCCACAACCTGAGAGTTTCTTCTATATATAGTCCTCTGCTCTTCTTTTGCTCAAACACACTATGCTAAAAACAAGCTCACCATCCACTTTGTGAGAAATCAAGAGGGTGTTAACTAGTGGTTAGTATAGTAAAAATCGATTGCTAAGCCTCAAGATTTCTAGTCTGGTGAGTAAACTTCCCCCTATACATTTTTTGTAAGAATTGGATGGTTGTGTTAGAGAGTCAATGGAAGCATTTTATGGAAGTATTTGATGGATTTGTAAAGTGTTAAGAGTTAGAATGTCATTTGGAGTTAATACGTGTCTTGGTTAGCATCTTGATGTTGAATGTGGTTGCTTTGTTTTGATCTTACTAAATGTTGGATTCTTATGACGACTTGAATGATGTTTATGGACTCAAATTAGGCTTGTGAATGATGTGCATGGTTCCGATTTATAAGAACTGATCAAAATACAAGTATATGAAGCCCATTAAAGAATACCAAAGTGCATGCCTCAGTTTAGCCTTAGTTTGTGTATATGGTTTTCTCTCAAGATATATTTTGATTGGATGAGTGGATCTTATATCACATTTATGTTATGAGTTAGACTAGAGGGTTAAGCTTTTATTTGAATCATGAAACTTGAGTTTTAAGCTGAACTTGTGATATATATTCATGGATGCAAGATTTCGGTGCAAGATTTGGAGTTTCTAGTTGTTGCTTATGTTAATCTTGAAATCTAGAGTTTTCAAGGCTTAATGTTGTATTAAGAATTAGCTCAAGCCTGATTATGATGATCAATGGTGAGTTATTTTTAAAAAAAAAATCAGCATGTTACGTAAGGGTCTAGTCATATGCTTAGGATTGAATGAAATACATGTTTTGGTTTTGAACCTATGTTGTGATTTGGAGTTTTACCACTAAGTTATCATGGATTTCTTATTTTTTTCATGTATGATATCATCCAAAACCGAGTATTTAGCATGTTAATGTTTAGAGCTTGAGATAGATTGGGTTTTTAAGTGTTCAAATGCAAAGGAGAAGCAAGGAACGCCGTACTAAGTTCGGATGTTTATGTTTAATATGTGATTGTGTTGATTATTTTTTATGGTGCAAATCTGGTTATATGTGGTATGAATCTAGTGAGTTAGTATTTGGTATAATCTTTGTTTTGGAATGAAATCAAGGATTTACTTTCAGTTAAGTGATTATTAGTATGCAATTAGGCTTGAATCACACTCAATGATTTGTTAATGTTATTTGTTTCGGATTTGGAGAGTTTCTCATGATTTCTATATGATTCATTATATTCTATGGCCATAAATGGAATTAGAATGAAAAATAAATGAGGTTTGTGAAGTTTTGTGAATTTTAAGGTCAGAATGTAATTAGTAAAAGTTTGTGTATACTTGCAAATACTGAAGAGTTTAGGGGTATATTTGAAAATATTACTTTAAGTGTGCAAGACTCGGTATTTGACTTAGTTTCTTGATTTACTAGAGGTTTTTAACCCTAGTGCACTTCTTATTTTAGCCTAAGAAGATTATTGCCAAAAACAAGAAGTTTGTAAGTTGGCATCTAACTTAATCTTGGATAACATATATATGGCTTTGTATAAGCACTACATTTATGTTATAAATGTTATTTTGATCATGAAATGTCATATGATATATGATAAGCATACAATGACTTACATGATCACAAGCATGACATATATCTGTTACTTATGCATAAATCATGAAAACGTATTGTTTAGCATGATACATGAAATTATGCCATTTTTTCATAAAGCATGATACCTATTTAAAAAATGAACACATGTCATTGCACAGTATCGTAGTTTTATAGTAAAGTGATGAGAAAAATATCGTCTTCAGGAATTGGTAACTTACTTTTGACAAATACTGAAATTATATTAATCTCGATTTTATTTAGAAAAGTCACTAAGATTTTTGTAATTGCAAATTAAAATAACATTAATTCAAAGAAAATACTCAAAGGAAAAGAAATATATTGTTCAAAGATCAAATTAATGAGAAAGAAAACTTCTAGGAAATCAATTTCACCTAATTCCTCACTATACTTTATTCATCTAACTAATTGAATTTAATTCTCTCTGTTTGTTAGCAAATCTTCACAAATATCCAAAAACCTCTTTCAATAGTCAATTGGAAGTTATTATTGTTCATCATTTTACATAAGAATATGCAAATTAATAAAGCAAGAAAGGAATAAAACAAATGATTTTAATACTACATAGGTTCATACAAGTCTTTCGATCTTTATATTTACCTGTGCCGAAATATCCAAGATCTATCCTATAATTCCCTCTTTCAATAGCAAATCGCAATATTAAAATCATCTAATTAATGACCAGTTAATTAGAAACAATAAGCTCAGAATAAATCAGACAAACATAGAAGAGAATTACTTCAAATTAACATAGAAAAACAAGCATAGTTCGGAATTAGATTATATCGTTTTCCTAGAATAAAGAAAATTTAGTTTATGCTAAAAATTAAATTCAACATAAACAAATTCACCATAATTTTTCTGAGAGAATAATAGAAGAAAATGAACACTGAAAATGCTGCTCACAGTCGAACATCACTTTTTTTTATTTTTTATTTTCTAATAATCCAACATTAGCTCCAGACTTATAAAATCACAAGTAAAATAAAATAGATAGCAAACAAGAAGACCAAATGACTATAGGAGTTTACACCCCCAAACTTAAACTAAACAATGTCTTCTTTGTAATGTAAAAGTGAGAAAGATTAAAGAAATGAAAGGAACTTCCCTGGTTTCATAGTGAATCAGCCGTAGTTTGTAATTTTCAGCTCTTTATTCATGCTAAATAAACCAACATCAAAATCTAAATTATTAGAAAATAAAAATAATTAAAATAAGTGGTCTTGGAATGCGAGGAGCATTTTCAGTGTTCATTTTATTCTATTCTTCTCTCAGAAAAATTATGTTGAATTCATTTATGTTGAATTTAATTTTTAGCATGAACTATATTTTCTTTATTCTAGGAAAACGATGTAATCTAGTTCCGAACTATGCTTGCTTTTCTATGTTAATTTGAAATAATTTTCTTCTATGTTTGTCTGATTTATTCTAAGCTTATTGCTTCTAATTAACTGGACATTAATTAAATAATTTTAATCTTGTGATTTGCTATCGAAAGAGGGAATTATAGGATAGATCTTGGATATTTCGGCATAGGTAAATATAGAAATCGAAAGACTTGTATGAACCTATGTAGTATTAAAATCATCGGTCTTATTGCTTTCTTGTTTTATTAATTTGCATATTCTTATGTAAAATGATGAACAAGAATAATTTTCAATTGACTATCGAAAGATGCTTTTGGATGTTTGTGGAGATTTGCTACCAAACAAAGAGAATTAAATTTAATTTGTTAGATGAGTAAAGCATAGTGAGGAATTAGGTGAAATTGATTTCCTAGAAGTTTTCTTTCTCATTAATTTGATCTTTGAACAATATATTTCTTTTCCTTTGAGTATTTTCTTTGAATTAATTTTATTTTAATTTGCAATTACAAAAATCTTAGTGACTTTTCTAAATAAAATCGAGATTAGTATAATTTCTTTATTTGTCAAAAGTAAGTTACCAATCCCTGAGGACGATATTCTTCTCATCACTTTACTATAAAACTACGATACTGTGTACTTGCAGTTTTGTACCGATCAGTCATGAAATATGTTTTGGCATGAGTATAGCATGAAAATATTTTTATCACAACCCAATACTAAGATAGGAGATTATCCTAGTGAAACTCAACAGTCCACCTGAAGTGATTAAGAATAAAGTGGAATCCCTCAGGTTGACAAGAACAAACAATGTGTTTCGAATTGGTTCTTTTTAAAGAATTCCGGAGTGAATTCGTTGGATACCTAACGTTGGTGGGTGTCCCCATGGCTCATGGTAATGGTTAATTTTCATTGTCATGAGATTTCTTTTAACACACAGTCACAACTGGGAATCTATGATGTAGTAACCAGTAGGTTCACATGGTCTAAATGGGGAAACTGTGATGTTCCATAAGTATGATGCTTAGTTCTCTAGAGATACCATATGAATTGCTTAAGCAAGATATGTTATCTGTAAGAAAATATGCAAATAAGTTTTCTGACAGCATGTATACATGTATATGTGAAGTTGATTGAGGATAAGCCCGACCTGGAAAAGAGAATGGAGCTAGCCATGATTTACTTGGAAGTTATTTTGCTTCTAATAGCAGAAATTGAGAGATGGTTTAATGATTTTCTTTTTAGTTAATGGCTTTTGAAGACAATATTTGATATGTCGATGTGTAATAAGGTGATTGATACTCCATTACTATGCTTTATGATTCCAATTTTGCCTTATTTGATGGACTTTGAACAAGTAAGGTATGCTTTGACTATATCAATGAAGTTGGGATATTGGTTTATTCTGGTACAACATTTTATGAAATAACATATTCCGCTGCGATTGCATTCTTATATGTCATCTATGAGGGTTTGTAACCTTGTGTTGCATATCCTAATGTTTCAATCCCCATCAAATCCCAAACAGAGGCTAGGGGCATAAAAAAAGGACACATATGTATGCTTTGGCGAGAGATTATGCTATGGGGCATAGACACATTGGTCCATAAAGCATGGTGAGGAAGCACCCTCTTCGTCAAACACACAATTATATAAGCATGCCGAGAAATTACCTTCTTATGCATTGTACTTTAAAGCATAAGTATTATTTAGGCAAGGAATCACCCATTGCTCCAGTAAGTCAAATCCATAAAATTATATCAGTTTCACTAGTACAACTACCAATAAACAAAGGTTCACATAGACATTCGTCACATGATGGATAGACAGGGGATGAGTTGCTCCACCGCTTGACATCAAGAAAGTCCATTCTATCCAATCGATATGGTGCAAGCCAACTTGCCTGTACTTCAACGCATGTTGCACTAGGGAACATTTACCCAACCAACCAACTCGAAGACACCAACACGTGAAACATAGGGGATTCTACATCCCGACTAGGTGAGGCCAACATGATACTGCCCCACCCTAATCACTCAGGGGGAATCTCGCTACCCGTTTGAAACTCATGGCAACGTTTTGCTGGAATGGGTTGGAGGAACTTTATCTTGTCCCATGAAGATTGATGCACGATACACTTACTCACACAGAGATATAGATATTTAGACAGGAATCATGAGTGAGTGAAAAGCAGAAAATACATTCAAAGTCTCGGAAAACAAGAAATGAATGTAAGATAAACATATTGATCGAAAACATATTTATTCATGTTGGAAAGGGGGAGGTTACAAAAAATACAAGTTCCTCTTACATGCACCATTCACCCCACATTCCCAAGTTCTGTCTTAAAAGTTAACCTACCTCACAACGTCGGGCTTGTTGCTCAGTTGCGTTGCTCCTTGCTCACCTTGGGCGAGTAGTTCTTGCCTCATTAGAGCCACTGGCCCATTCAACTCCTCTTTCTAGACTGAATGGTGGACGAATTTTCTAGTTTACTTACCATGGGGCGAGACTTTCATCTCCGTCTCGCTCTGAGGCATATCTACCAGGACTTCTAGAAGGTGGTTGCTCGCACACATGTTGGAATAGCTACACTTTGCAGCACTCACATCAATTTCATTCACAAAACAATGGAGTGTTCCTGATCTTTCTTTCCACTCAACCACATTGGTGGTTTTCCCCTTGCACTAGCGGGGCCCTCACATCCTCCCCTCCTTATAAGAAATTTTTTCCTCAAAATTTGGTGAGGGTTCCCCTTTGCTCTATCCTTCCAAGGGAGGGGATTCCAGACAAGAGATCCTTCGATGCTTTCGGTCACCTTCGACTCCAAACTTACCTTAACCATCTGATTCTATACACCATCTATGAAAGGGACATGAGATGACTCCGCATGTCTCATTCACTTACTCTGTTTGGGTTGCCCTCCAGTTGTGTTCTCTCGAATTCCAACTTCCTTGATGGGTTTGTTCCCATGGGACGTTGGGGAATCCTCACCCTCTTTCTCATCTTGCTTGTCACGTTCTGGCACCATTCTTTTTCTCCCCTCGTTGCGCCACAATGGTGCCATTGTGTTACAGCATCTCCATTATTAGGGCTCTAGTCTTCCGAGTACTTTTTTTGCCTCGGTGATGCTCCTCCTCTAACCTCCTTCACTCTGTCTCTAATATATATCTCTCTCTTTCTCTCTCTCTCTCTCTCTCTCTCATCATTCCTCTAGGAATCGTCACATTATTTCGATTAACATTGCTGCCTTACGAGCGATTCTTCTCTCTCACCATGTCTATACTTTTGCATGTTCTTTGCAATGTATTCAAAGAGATTAGGTTGATGGCTTATTTTAAAATCCAATACGCAGGCTCTCAACATGCCCTTCAATTTTTGTATCTTCCTTTCCGATTTTCCATCAGTTTGAGGATGATAAGCACTGCTGAACTTTAGTTTGGTGCCCATCGCTTTTTGTAAACTCTTCCAAAAGTGGGAGATAAACCTTAGATCTTAGTTCGATACTATAGTCTTAAGGACTCTGTGTAATTTGATGATCTCCCTTGTGTACAGCCAGTTGAGTTTACATAGTGTGTCTGTAGTGTCGATCGGTAAGAAGTAAGAACTCTTAGTTAACCGATCTACGATCACCCACATGGGGTCCTTTCCACAGGGGGTTCTACACAATCTAACAAAATCCATGGCGATATCTTCCCATTTCCAATTGGGAATAGGTAAAGGTTGCAGATTCTCTGCCTTTACCCTCCAACATGTAGTACATCTCTCGATGATGTGAGTGATATCTCTCTTCATTCCCTCACACTAGAATCCTCTTGTAAGATTTCGAAACATCTTCTTTCTTCCAGGATGTATCAAGTATGGTGAGGAATGAGTTTGGAGTAGCACTTGTTCTTAAACCTTTGAATTATTCGGAACCACTTTCCCATCTTTGATTTGAACAACAAGGTCCCATCCTCACGCAAGCTGAAACACATAGGTTTTTTGCCTCTGTAGATTCTTTGTCAGATCCTTAGCAATTCCGAATCTCTTTTTCGTTGGTCCTTCAGTTCTTCAAAACTGCTTACCCTAATCCGCTATAGGGTAGTGAGAATCTCTTCCAAAGGTTGGTCCTTGATCATCAAGTGTCTCATCCCTTCCAAGAGTGGGTCCACCTCTGAGAGCTCTCTCGTGTCTCCATCTTTAACTTGGGACTTAAGGCATTGGTGAATAAGTTGGTCTTTCCCGGGTGGTATTTAATTTTGCATTGGTAGTCGCTAATAACCTCCAACCACCTTCGTTGTCTCGCGTTAAGGTTGTTCTAGGTGAAGATATGCATTAGACTGTTATTATCAGGATACACCTCACATTCTTCAGCTTATAGGTAGTGCCACCATATCTTTAAGGCAAACTCTATCACCGCCAACTCCATGTCGTGAGTTGGGTTATTCCCCTCATGGTCCTTTAATTGTTGGGATGCATAGGCTACCACCCTACCTAGGCTATACTTTGACGCGTCACTAAACACCATAAATGACTTATAAGGTACATGTAAAATTAGAATAAGGGTTGCAGTCACCCTTTTTTTAGCTTCTTAAAAGCTTCGTTCACACTTGTCAGTCCATGCGAACTTAACATTGTTCCTAGTTAACGAAGTGAGTGAACTCGACAGTTTAGAGAATCCCTCTACAAACCTCCGATAGTAGTATAGGAAACTCATGACCTCCTGCATAGAGGTTGATCATTGCCATCCTACTATCACTTCAATCTTACTCGGATCGACTATGACTCCCTCCTTGAATATCACATAACCAATGAGCCTTACTACCATCTAGCCAAAACACGCACTTGTTGAATTTGGCGAACAACGAATGGTCCTTGAACGTCTATAACATCAATCTTAGGTGACTTTCATGCTTCTTGGAACCTTCAGAATATACTTGAATCTCTTCTATGAAGACTACTATCAATAAAATGAGAAATAGTCGAAATACTATTCATAATGTCCATAAAAGCTGCTGGGGCATTAGTCAGCCCGAAAGGCATCACCGCAAATTTGTAATGGTCATACCTAGTCCAAAAGGATGTCTTGGGTACTAACCCTCTTTAATCCTTAATTGGTGATACCCTAGCCCAAGATCAATCTTAGAAAACACTGCTGCTCCCTATAGTTAGTAAAATAAATCATCTATTCTTAGCAATGGCTAACTATTATTTATAGTCACCTTATTGAGTTCTTAGTAGTCAATGCACATTCCAAGGGTCTCATCTCTCTTATTGGTCCTCCCCAAGGTGAAATGATTTGCCTGATAAATCTTTTTATCAACAACTCTTGTAGTTGACCCTCTAACTCCTTCAACTCTATTGGGGTCATTTGGTAAGGAGCCTTGTATACCGAAGTTGCCCCTAGTTCTGTCCAAATTGAAAACTTGATTTTCCTAGGTGGGGGTAATCTTGGTAGTTCCCTAAAGACCTCTGAAAATTACCTTACCACCGATATATCCTCAATTGCCTTAGGCTCTCTCTACTTAAGCATTAACTACACTAAATAAGCCTTAGCCCCACTCACCAAATCGTTCTTGGCCTTGAGCGAGGTAATCACTTCTAGCATTAACCTCCACTTGCTTCTATGAAAGATTCTATCTTCTATTCTTGGCAAGCAGAATGCTACTGTACTCGATCGAAAATCTATACTCGCGGAATGCCTAAATAACCAGTCCATCCTGAAAATGACATGAATCCCAACATGTTGAGCACTATCAGATTCACCTCCAAAGGGGTTTCATCTATCTCTAAAGGACACTCTATATCTACTTTAACGCAGTATACTATCCCTACATTTGGTAGTGCTAAAGAGACTCCTTGACGCATTGGTTCCACTTGAAAACCAATTGTCAAACTCAATAGACGCAAGGGATTGGGAAGCTCCTGAGTCAAATAGTGTGCTCAGGTGGAAGTAAGATATACTAACTACGATTTACTACCTACGTTGTGTGCCTATGAGCATGATTAGCTAGTCGTAAACTTCCATACATGTGATGATGCATGCCTCCTGGGTCTCTGGCGCATCCTCGTTGACTTCTTTGGGGGCGAGTGCATACACTCCAACTTCCACAGCCTACCTACGGTCTCCATGTCCTTCGCCTTGTCCTGCTCAGTGCATTTGTGGCACCTAGGGGCAATTCTTTGCATAATGTCCCATCTGCCTAGAGGGGAAACATAAGATTGGAGTCTCTTAGCAATCCCCCTCATGGGCTCTATGGCAATTACCGTAAACTGGTATCCTTTCTCCCATGCGCACTCTGGGAGTAGTTGGTGGTCGTCCCCCATTGATGGAAGCCTCACTCTCACTCATGTGTTTGTGGTGTGTTGGGTGATTGAATCTAAGGTTACCTCAATGCAATACCAAGATCCGATTGGTATGATGGTAAAAATTAAGACTAACTCGGACTAGCACTCAATTCTTGAAAGATTGGAAGAGAAAATTCCCATTCATTCAAAATAGTATAATCAATTATAATTCAAAACGGAAATAAATAGTACTAGGGTTCGGTTAGCCCTCCCCCAATTATTCCCTCTAACAACCTTAATCTCAAACATAAATCAAACTCCTAAGTTTAAGGAAACAATCATATCAAATGCCTAAAATAAAGGAAACAAACTCAAACAAATTAACAAATAGATAATCTCCCTAATTTGAAGGAGATATTCGGCCAACACTCTAGCAACCGCCCAATCCCCTAAAATCAAGGGGTTTGCCTCCTCCGCTTAGTTCAAAGGATTTGCCAACCAACCCCTAAAATCAAGGAATTGGCTAATAACTTGATCCTCCTTTAATTGACCTTGTCTTGGGCATCCAAAGACCCATCACCCGAGCCATGCATGCAACCCAATGCCACCCTCTTAGCCTCGGCACACCTAGCCCTCCTAGTGGCATTATGAATGGCCCTTCTTGGATCTCCATCAATCCTCCCCCCTTCAGGACCGACCTTGTCCTCAAGGTCCAAATCTGGAAATTGATCCTTGAGAACCCGAACACTCTCCCATGTAGCATTTTTGGTTGGGAGCCCCCTCCATTGAACCAAGGCTTAGGTTGCCACTTGGCCACCCTTCCTCACATACTCCCTCAAGTCATTAGGAACCTCGGCCCCTAACTCCCTCTCCATGACCCTATCTTCCACTTCATGTCCCGCACTCAAGCCCCTCAGTTGAGAGGCCAATGTGATAGCAAAACATTGCCCCTTGTCTCGATAGCTTCTCCATCTCATTAGCCCCACGGCCTTACTTCCCTCTCTTCCTTTCATCCTGATGGTCACCCATTTGTCCCCATCATAAACTCCATAGTCATTTTTCTATAGTCCGAGATTATCTTCCCTAGCTCCTCTAGCCATTGCAGACCCAACACAACGTCCAACCCTACAATAGGAAAATAATATAAATCCACTAAAATTTCAAGGCCTTGTGTTTTCTTTTGAGAAGGTAGTCACATGTCCTAGTAACCCCTGCCCAAGTTTCTCCTTTGTCAAAACCCAAAAAATACTCAACTCAAACTATCTCACTACTATTCATGAAGTATCTTACTATTATTCATAAAATTCTCATCTCATCTCATCTCACTCTCCAAGCATCTCAATAGTACAAACGGAAAAGACATGCTCTACGCGTCTCAAAATTTCGGCCAAGGAGAGGGGTGCTCAGTTTGTTGGTTGTGAAACAATCGGAGTGTCATCTTCATCTCCACTATTCTCGTAATCTGCACTCGTTCCTGCTTCATATATATTTCGAGGAACAAATTTTTGTATGACTCGCCAAGTTATCGCTCCACTATCTTCATCAGCACTTTTCATTGGATCAATCAAGTAATAGACTTGGGTAGCCTAACAAGCCAATACAAATGTATCATCTTCGTACCTTTTAGATGTAGTATTGACACTCATAAAGTGATTATCCCTATGTATCGGAACCCGACCACCGCCTAGATCCCACCAATCACATTTAAAAACATATGTTACAGACCCACCAAGATATTTCAATCCTATAATATCACATATGACACCATAATAGTCAATATCATCTGTTCCATGACTCCCCTCGACCAACACACCACAGTTTTGAGTCTTTCTATTACGTTCATGGTCCAAAGTATGGAATCTATAACCTCGAATCGTGCATGCAGTGTATCAAAGTGCTCTATTTGAGGGACCACGGGCCAATGCATACAATTCAGAAGAAATTGATCCGGGATCACGAGCATGTTGTTCCAAAATCTAACAATTGAAAT
Organism: Juglans mandshurica; assembly: GCA_022457165.1. Taxonomy (NCBI): domain Eukaryota; kingdom Viridiplantae; phylum Streptophyta; class Magnoliopsida; order Fagales; family Juglandaceae; genus Juglans; species Juglans mandshurica. Next base: position 22,601,013 of record CM039628.1, read on the forward strand.
AATATATATTTAATATTTCATTATCCAGAGTTAAAAATTTCAAAATATAACATATATATAATTTTAGTTCATACACGTTCTTCAAACCATCCGGGAAATTTTTCCTCGTGTCTTGCCTCTATATTTTTTATGTCTTCCGTCTTAAATTTGTCCATGTGCTCACTGTTATAACATGTTGCAAAAGAAGTATATTTTGAGCACAACAATTATAGTTAATTTTAAGAAAACTGTAATTATTCAAAGCAATGAAATGGCATACCTGAGATAATCATCAATCTCCCGGCAATTATTTAGCACATACCACTGAACTTTACGCAACTCTCCATCAATTAAATCGTAACCAGTTTGTGCACCCAAGGGTCGTACATTCTTGGAAAACACTAATAGCTCAAGAGGAGGCAGAGCAGGAAGATCAACATTTCGCTCTTGACGATTAAATCGTATCTCAACACCATGAAGATATAGAGAGCAAAATGTTAACCATTCATCGTGTATATAGGCCTCTGCTATTCAACCCTTAGCTTTGGCTTTATTCCCAACAGTGTGCTTCAGTCGACCCAAATATCTTTCAACTGGATAAATCCAACGGAACTGCACCGGTACAGCCAAAAGTACCTCTCGCGGTAAATGTATTGCTAAATGGACCATGACATCAAAAAATGATGGTGGAAAGATCTGCTCAAATTTACATAGTATAGTAGCAATGTCTTCTTCCAATTTCGACAACACATCTCGATTTACTACCCGAGCGCAGAAATCCATGAAAAACATACAGAGTTCAGATATGGCGACACGTACATTAGATTTCAGCTTCCCACGAATTCCCACAGGTAATAACTTCTGCAAAAATACGTGACAGTCATGACTTTTCAATCCAATGATTTTCCAATCATTAGGACTCACGCATTTACCAATATTTGAAGCATAACCATCTGACAACTTCACACCTTGCAACCATTTGCAGAAATCCATCATCTTCTCCCTCGTCATCGTAAAACATGCATGCGGCATGACCACCCTATTGCCTTCCACCAGCAAATGCAGATTATGTTTAATTCCCATTCTCTCAAGATCTTTCCTCGTCTTGATCGTGTCTTTTGTCTTTTTGTTAATACTCATCAATGTACCTAGTATATTATCACAAATATTCTTCTCTATGTGCATTACATCAAAACTATGTCGCAACTTGCTTGACGACCAATACGACAAGTCAAAAAAAATACTACGCTTTGTCCAATTCAATTCTGCTGCGCCTCGTTTTCTCTTGTTCTTTCCCCAACCTTTGCCAAAATTGTTCGCTCTAACATGTTGCAGTTGTTCCACTATCTCTTCTCCAGACAACTCTTTTGGTGCAACCCTATCCTCTATTCTCCCATCGAACTTGGCACATTCTCTTCTCCATGCATGATTTGCGGGTAAATAACGTCGATGACCCATGAAACACAACTTTTGAGAATATTTTAGCCACTCCTAGCAGTTTCTTTATTACACGTCGGACAGGCTAACTTTCCTTTCGTACTCCAGCCGAAAAGATTCCTATATGCCGGAAAATCAGTTATGGTCCACATTATCGCAGCATGCATCTGAAAAGATGTCGACGTAGATGCATCATAAGTTCTAACGCCTGTTTCCCATAACTCTTTATGCTCTTCAATCAACGGCTGCATGAATACGTCAATATCATTCCCAGGTGATCTAGGGCCAGGGATGAGCAAAGTTAACAAAAAGTTTGGCGCCTTCATGCACCTCCATGGTGGAAGATTGTACGGAATCAATACTACGGGCCAAGTGCTATAACTTGTACTCATAGTTCCAAAAGGGTTGAATCCATCGGTTGTGAGTCCCAGGCCCACATTCCGAGCTTCTATCCCGAAATCTGGAAATTGATTATCGAAAGACTGCCACGCAAGTGAATTAGCTGGATGCCTCATATATGCGTCATTCTTAACTCTTTTCTCCTCGTGCCACCTCATATCATGAGCTGTTTTCTTACACATACATAGTCTTTGCAACCTAGGTTTTAAGGGAAAATACCGCAACACCTTAACTGGCACGTTTTTCTTACCCTTCCACCTGGACTCTCCGCATATAGGACATGCTTGTTTCTCCCCATTCTCCTTCCAGAACAATACACAATCATTCTTGCATGCATGTATGGACTTGTACTCAAATCCTAATCCCTTTATCAACTGTTTCGCTTCATAAAAGTTCTTGGGCAATGCAAACCCTTTGGGAAACACCTCGTTAAATAAGTCCAATACCATGTTTATTGCTTTCGTCGACATCCCACACAATGACTTAATGTGAAGCAACCGCACAATAAACGACATCTTGGAAAATTTTGTACAACCTGAATAAAGCTCGCGCTTTGCATCTTCGCACAATGAAAGAAAATTTTCACAATCAGTCCCTCCACCACTTGAGGCATTGTCGTTAACCTCATCCATAAACATCCCAGCTCCAATGTCACCCAACATCTCCTCCATCTCATCCTGCTCATAATCATCATCCATGTGCCGCAAATAATTGTGATGATCGACCAATACATCTGCTGACCCTTCATACGGCTCACTATGCAGTACCCATCGCATATACCCCAGATCCATACCGTTCACAAATATATGACTTTCTACTTCATCCAATCCTACCGCACACAAATTTTTACACCCTCGACATGGACACTTAATGTAACCACGACTATCAGCAAGAGGCCCGTGCAAAATCAATGAAGGTTCTTACTCCACGTGCATAGGGTACGTAATCCTTTCCAAGTCTATCGTCCATACGCATCCAATTTTTGTCCATTTCTAAAAACATCTATATATTAATAACACATACATTAAAAATTCACATGCATGCCATACACCAATTCTCATTACTTTTTTGATAAGGTAGTTGGTCCTATCCCATTCGAAATTATATTCTCCATATTGCACAAATGTCATCACTCTACTACTTTCCACGTAAGTTGAAATTTCGGCAGCACCTCCCCATAGTTCTCCAAGTATACATGTTCAAATATCGGGATTGTGACCCTAGCACAGTATACTCGAAGAACAGTAGAGGAAGACATTGAAACTTCATATTAAACGTGGAAAGTAGCGAGTAACAAAAATGTACAATACAAATAATATAATCCCAAACTGTCCACACTGGACAATTCAGGAATTAGTAGACACATAAATGTACACTAATTGCTAAACGGGTCTAAGGTTATTTATGCAATGACACACCATATCTAAATGTTAGTCTAATTGCTTAACTTTCATAGACTCTCCAGTCCTGATAACTCTCAATTAGTGTATGTCAAGACCGGAGGAAATTAGTCAAGGCCGGAGAGACTATAACAGTCAAGCAATTAGACTAAATACCAAAAGATTTTATATAATTTTAATTATTATCATTCCACAATTATAATCTTAATTGTTATACTCAATTGAGTGAGTTATTTATTTATATAGACAATAAATAAATAATTTTTATATAAGTATTTATTTGATCCTTATTTACTTACTCTTTAGTTTGTAATAGGTAAGTGTATTTACATATTCCAACTCTACTTATTTAGTAGGTTCAAGACTTTTTTATTGAAGAGTATTTTAAAGGTTATATTATACTTTTAATTATTATCGTTCTTAAAGAGTTATTTTAATTGTTATACTTAATTTCAAATGTTATTATAACATTTTAATTATTATCATTCTTAAAGTTGAATTTTAATTATCATACTTAATTTTAAAGGTTATAATATAGTTTTAATTATTATAATTCTTAAAGAGTTACTTTTATTTGTTATACTTAATTTCAAATATTATTATCACATTTTAATTATTATCATTCTTAAAGTTGAATTTAATTATCATACTTAATTTCATAGGTTATAATATAGTTTTAATTATTATAATTCTAAAAGAGTTACTTTTATTTGTTATACTTAATTTCAAATATTATTATCACATTTTAATTATTATCATTGTTAAAGTTAAATTTTAATTATCATACTTAATTTCAAAGGTTATAATATAATTTTAATTATTATAATTCTTAAAGAGTTATTTTAATTGTTATAATTAATTTCAAATTTTAGTATAACATTTTAATTATTATCATTCTTAAAGTTGAATTTTAATTATCATACTTAATTTCAAAGGTTATAATATAGTTTTAATTATTATAATTCTTAAAGAGTTACTTTTATTTGTTATACTTAATTTCAAATATTATTATCACATTTTAATTATTATCATTCTTAAAGTTGAATTTTAATTATCATACTTAATTTCAAAGGTTATAATATAATTTTAATCATTATAATTATTAAAGAGTTATTTTAATTGTTATACTTAATTTCAAAATGTTATTATAACATTTTAATTATTATCATTCTTAAAGTTGAATTTTAATTATCATATTTAGTTTCAAAGGTTATAATATAATTTTAATTATTATAATTCTTAAAAAGTTACTTTTATTTGTTATACTTAATTTCAAATATTATTATCACAATATTTCAAATCCATATCACAACATATTCACAACTCACAAACTATTTACAAACTATACAAACAATAATCACAATATTTCAATTGTAAGCATAAAATAACAATGTATTAACATATTCCTAAACTTGAGTAAGCAATAAACATGTATTAACAAAGCTTAAGGACAATATATCTCTAACAATGTAAACATATTCAAACGTCATTCACAAATAATAATTTAAATATTTCAAATCCATGTCACAATATATTCACAATAACTCACAAACTATATACAAACAATAATCACAATATTTCAATTGTAAGCATAAAATAATATGCAACATGTATTAACATATTCCTAAACTTGAGTAAGCAATAAACATGTATTAACAAAGCCTAAGGACAATATATTTCTAAAAATGTTTTTTCAAAACGTCATTCACAAATAATAATCACAATATTTCAAATCTATATCACAACATATTTACAATAACTCACAAAATATTTACAAACTATACAAACAATAATCACAATATTTCAAGAGTAAGCATAAAATCACAACAATATATTGATAAAGTTTAGAAATATACCTAGCACTCACAATATCCTCTTACAAATCAAAAGCTTCCAACTTGTCAAAACAACTAATCCTTCAAAAAAATTAAACACTAATTTATTAGAAATATTATCAGATGAGCCCCCTCGACATGACCACGCATCGATGAAGCATTGGACAGGCGATGGGACATCAGCCACCCCCTGTAGAGGATCTAGTTCCTCCACCGCAGCTTGAGGCAGGTCATGTGGAGAGTAGTAGTCAGCATACGCCGAGTACATCTGCAGGAGATGTGCGGCCTGCTTGGGTTGATGCGGTCATCTCACAGCTGACTGCGCATATCAATCATAAGATCGATCGCTCGAGGCTATATCGGCGTCTGTTGCCGAACTCACCCATCGTGTAAGTATCATCAACGACAAGGTTGAGACCTTGATTAAGGAGGTACGGAGTTCGACTTTCGCAGACAACGTTATCATCTGACTGTTGTTTACTACATTCTATCAAATTTTGTATTTTATTTTTAATATTTGTAAAGAAAAATATTATTGAACATTTCTATCGTTTTTTAATTTCAATTCTTAATCTTCTTTGATGTTATATTTTCCAACTTTAATACTAAATCATTGCATTGCAAATATATATAAACATAAATATATATTTATATATTACAAATTGTGTATATATAAATATATATGAGTCAATTTTTTAGACTTGTTCACAAATTATGCAATATAAAAACCACATAATTTTTAAATTAAAGTCATATTTACTTTAAATTTACAATGAACGTTTGAACGTTATTAATTAACGTTCGAACATTGGCGCAAACATTTCACATTCGAACGTTAATTAATAACGTTCAAACAATTGCGCCAAAACATTTCACGTTCGCACGTAAACAGCCACAACGTTCAAACGTATATGTGACGTTCGAACGTAAATTTCTCATACGTTGGAACGTAAAAAAAATCTCATCTATCTTTAGTGACGGTTTCCAGAAACTGTCACAGAAAATGACTTTTAGTGACTGTTTAGGGACTGTCACAATTTCCCAACCGTCACTAAAAAACAATTGTATTGTAGTGTTCACCCAACCGAATTTAGGGTAGGTTTGAATAATAGAGATATGGCTGTTAATAGTTATAAAATATTTTTAAAATATTTGATGAATATTAAGTAATAATTTATTTTAATATAATAAATCAAATCAAATCAAATTTATTTATATATATATATATATATATATAAAGGTTTGGTAGTTTTTCTGGGTGCGTAGCAAATACCCAGCTAGCATTTGTGCCGGCCAAGACCATCGAGAGTCTGGCCACTTGCATGGGTGGCAAGACTCTTCACTGAGACGAGGCTCTCTAGATTGGGCCGCCCTTCATGGCAAGAGTGTCTAGCCACCAACTAACGAGATTCTGCTGCCTAAAGTGGCAGCCAAGAGCCACTACCAGTCTCAGGGCTAAAACATATTTCTTTATATATAAATATGATTTGAGAATGAATTTTTAAATTCTTAAAATTTTTTAAATTTTTTGTAAATTTGAAAATTGGATGAGATTAGAAATCTCATATTTTTGGTTATCCAAACATGAATTTCGATCCCCTAAAATTCTTGCACAAACTTTTGGGCCTAGATCGAGTGAGGAAGAAATAAACACATAATGTGAGTTCCACCATATTTATTAATGAACATTAAATGTTGTCCAATAAATTCATTTGTGTAGCCATAAATAGTATGTGATCTACTTTATAAGTTGATCTCTCTCCCACTACTTTAGATTCTAGAATTTAGACAAAAATGTCATATAACTATACACCGAATGAAGATCCTTTCTTATATGGCAACATAATTCTATTACCGATCGACATTATAAAGAGACCGGCCAGCAGGACAACATTGCCCTCAAAAGAGATGAGCAATCCCAATCAGTAGAACAAATTCTGGCTGTCAGTGCATGACATTATATAGGAAATTGATTATTAGTTGTGCTCTTCGGCTAAAAAAGCGTACTCTTGCTATAATATTTATGAGAGAGGATATCGTATTATTTGTCGACATCCATCGATCATCGACAATCTTAAACTACGTACACTTTACTAGAACCCACGAATGCCTTGTTTAATTACCAACATTCTAGTCACCGGCCCTTAGCTTATTCTCTTAGAAACCTTAGCCTAACAACAAACAGTACTGCTTAACCTCTCTTATAAGTCTGATCTCTCTACTTCTGATCCTTGACATGGAACTCGGCGCGCGTAGGGCTTCTTAGTTTCTAGAGAGAGCAAGGTGCACCCCAGGATCATGGTGAGTGCATGAACAATTGTAGAGGATGGAGTTGTTAACGCTCTGCACATTGCTGTTCACGAATGCCCTCACGGGCATTGAACTTGTCATTTTTCCTTCACGACTTTTATTCTTCTTCAGATTCCCCACGGCCTCATCGCTACTAGTGCTTTCCCAGTCATTGCCATGGCTTTTTGTTTTGGGATTTTCATTCTTGTGAACAACTTCATGTTTCTTTGAGGACTGGATTAGTTTCATGAAGGCGCCTTTGTTTTCTCCAGCAATTGTTATAACCCTCATACCCACTTCCTCTAAATCCAAAATACTTTTGCAACTACTTTTCACCATCTCCTTGGTTTCATATTCTTTTGAAACTTCTTCCTTTCCAATGGTCTTGATCCGAACCACCACATCTTTCTGCTGGACCTCCATTTGGATCTTCTGCTCAAGCTCACCCTGCGACTTCAATTGGGAAGGCATAATGGTCAAAGCAGATGGTGGTGGAGCCGTAGGCTTGGGCTTAGGGGATTGAGATAAGGTTAGAACAATAGGCTCAATGGTTTTCGGAGGTTCTGGTGCTAGCGGGGCAGTACCTCTGGCTGCGGGACTAACAACAGCAGATGGTCGTGGGGTGGGTTCTTGAGATTGAGGTTGTTGAAACGTCCCGGCCAGTGGCCTTATTGATGCAGGCCTAACCATAGGTGGGCGTGGCTCTGGAGCAGGGGCAGGGTTCGGGATTGGATCAACTGGGGCGGTTGGGCGAGCTAATATTGTAGGTAAACGGAACAAAGGACGGGGGCGGGGGGCCTGGGTCTCCATTATTAAGATGATTTGTGCAGAACTGAGTCAAAGAGAAGAACAACGAAACAAGCTGAAACCTTGGAATGGGCACAAAGATAGATGGCTCGCATGTGCTGTTATTTATAATTCAAGGCATGATAGAGCTTTGCACATCATGGTATCTTTATTAATTGATGTACAGCTGTCCTCTTAATTCCAAAGGGTGATGCTAATGGGCCGCCGGCTAGTTCATTCCACTTCTTTTTTAAGAAAAGATTATTTTGTAAATATATTATTTTTTAAAAATTATATAAATTCATTAGTAGAAATTTTTTTAAATATTTAAAAAAAATTATACAAATTCATTAGTAGTAATTTTTTCTAAATATTTATTAAAATTAAAATACAGTACTAGCAGTCAAACTTAATAAGGCAAATTCAGAGACAAACTAGCATTTTCTTAATTCAAATGCTCGAAAATAAGATAGCGAAGGAATTAGCTCTTTTTGGTCATCTCACTATTCTTTTGGCCACTCAATGAAAACCCAAAGCATCTAATCAAATATAGTTCCAAAACAAGAAAAAGGAACTCAGAGTCAGAACATTTCTCTTTTTGGTCATCTATTATATATTTTATAACTAAAATTAAGTTTATGCGTTATAGTTACTTGTATTATATGGTTCAGAATTTCCATCATTAATCTTAAGGTACGTACGTATTTAGTTTCACACCGATAGTCAACTCGATCACAGAATAAAAAGGACTGGAAAACTTCTGCATTTCAGTTCACTGAATACTTATTCTGCTTTCCCCAACAAACGGCCGCCTTGTCCCATATGTCGTTGATAGCCATAGCCTTAGGACTTTTTGCGAAAGGAGTGAAGACTTTAGAAGTCGTATTAGTTGCTTCTAGACTAGCACGTAGATCAATGCAGGGCATCGAATATTTAGAGAAATATTATGCATTCTTTTTCTTTCCAAGCAGCCAACGTAGGTTGCTTAAAACGTACTACTGCTGATCAATACCATGCATGCACCTTCTCTTAATGCATTAATGAATGAGGGCGCCTAAGCAAGTATGTACTAATAATTTTAAGACACTGAGATCTTCAAACAACTGATTGTTTAATTTGCAGCTGGATTTGGATTTATGTTTCATAGAATTCATCCCTTCATGTTAATTTCATTCGTTATCTAATCAAAAGGTGACGCCAGACAGAATAGCAATAGTCAACTCGATTGCAGAATAAAAATGTTTTTATTCTGCGAAGTGTCAAAAAGAAGTGGAAAACTTCTGCATTTCAGTTCACTGAATACTTACTCTTGCGTTCCCAAACAAAAGAAGCTAGGAAAGAAACGGCCGCCTTGTCCCATATTGTTGATAGCCTTATATAGGACCTTTTGCGAAAGGAGTGAAGACTTTAGAAGTGATCGATCGTATTAATTGCTTCTAGATTAGTAAACCAATGCTTGCAGGGCATCGAATATTTATGTTTGATAGAATTAATTATTCCTTGCTTTCATTCGTCAAGTACTAATTAGTTAACTAATGATCAAAGGGTACTCATAAAATTAAGTGATATTACCTTACGTCTAGAACGAGGTCTTCAATGTCTAGAACGAGCTCTTGCATGGGATGAAAACATGACGAGTCACTAGCCTTTTAATTAGAAGCAATAAAATCAATTATTACATAGTTTTGTCGTTATAATACACTGCAACATATAAGGTTTCTTGGGAACACAATTTTTGTCCCAAAAAATTGAGATTTCATCCCAAAATACTTCTTGGAGCGAAAAAAAAAAACAGCATCCCAATGTCGTTCCAATAACAGTGTCCCAAATTGTATTTTGGGACAAAATTTAGCTAAACCTTTCAATCACGTTCGAACAGAATATTTTTTTTTGGGACGCTTGAATTTCGTCCCAGAATCACGTTCGAATGTTACAAAATTTACGTTTGAATGTATTTTATGTTCGAACGCATCCTTCGTGAGTGGTCAATCGATACCAGTTCGTTCAACCAAATAGGCATGAGGAAACATTCGAACAAACAATTTGAGATCCGAACAGTACTAAGACGTTCGAACGTTTAGTTCACATTCGATGATTTGTTCAAACGGTTTCACATACTGTTCGAATGTTCTGTATCAATGTTCGAATGGTTTACTCATCCTATTCGAACGGTTTTTTTTCGTTCAAACAGTAACTATTTTATTTTACCCAATAATTATAAAGCCAAATAGACATACATAATATTTAAAAAAATACATTACAATTTGTTCAATACCCATAAAACTAGTCTAATAAGTGCAGACTAAATAAATAAACCAGTAGTAGTACTAGCGTTCTTCATACATAAATAGATCCCAAAATTTGTACATGTAACGTAAATCAGTTGCTTAGAGGCTTGAACTGTTGCATAAACATCTGCATTAGGAGTTGCAAATCTCTCCTAAGCTCTTCTTGTTATCGTTCTTGTTGTTTTATATGCATCTCCATGTCTGCTTGTTTCGCCAATTGAACCTCTAACTCATGCTGCCTTGCAGTCAATTCATCGATTTTGGAATTCGCTTAGTCTAACGCTATAGAGGTATTATAGGCAAACCCGAACGATGAGGAAGAGCTAGAAGGTTTACACAGCGACTCAAACCCCTTTGATACCCTGAACGTTGACATAGATCTTGTATAAAATTTTCAACATCACTTGTCAAGAAATTTTGATCTGGCGCAGATTCAACACATAGGACAACTATTTTATCCTACACATAAGAGAAAGAATTAATATCATCACAAATATTCAAATATGTTTAATTAAAACAGATTATAATTCTTACATAATTTTCCCGAGCATCGGGATGAGTCCACTCACCATTACGGTCAGTATGTGATGCATCATATAATTTTGCTAGATCATAATTAGTATGACACTTACTACAAGAGACACTTGTTGAGATATAAAGTCATTAGAATACCTCAAAATAACAAACTATATAGAATTAAAAAAAATAGTATTACCAATTTCTTAGAAAGACGATGGAAAGATCTTGAGACTGCATAATGATGAATCTTCAATTTCGATCTATTTATTTTATTTATAGAATTTCGCTCCTATATAGAAGTTGTAAATATTAAGAAGTGAAATATTAAGAAGCGAAAATTATAAACAGGACATGTAAAAAGAATTCATTTAATTTACCTTATATGATGGATCCTCAAACATGTCACAAACCATTTCTCAATCGGAAGGTCAGACATCCTAAAAAGGATGTTGGCGTGCATCTTCCTTGTTCTCGAACTTATTGTAATGCTCATGACACATCGCCTTATATTTTCGGAATGCATTGCACATAAGCTCATCGACAATCTTACGTTCCTCTCTCCGACCAAAATTTAATTCGAAATCATCCTTTAAAAAATATATACACAAGGATATTATCATCCAGAATAGTCTAAATCTTGCATATATATTAAACATTATTAATATAAATCAATTATTTAAACATTAGCAAACAACGCTTCTTGACAAGTTCTTTTACATCTTTGGAGACTTTCTGCCGTGAACTCGTAGCCAAAGGTGCATAAGTTCATGTAAGAGCACCCACATGAGATTCAAACTATGCTGCTTGTTATCTTTCACCTCCGGTATGTTTGTCAGGAATCTTAAACTTAATCTTACCCACTTTACGATAATTTTCCAACATCACACCTCTAGTAGTGCCTTAACCCTGACGAGATTGTACTGTTAACTCTATCAATTATTTAGTTCGTTGTAGAAACAAAGTAAATAATGGTTAGAAACAATGTAATATGTATGAATGACCTTAATTGAAACAAAATAACTATTAGATTTTTACTTTGTTCTGTAAAATCAATCTCTAGTGGTGAGTCAAATGGAGAGTTAGGAACAGGTGGAAAATGGATGGGAACTTCCTTCATCTTCAGTAGCATAATTTCGAAATACTGATATATTCATTACATAAAAGATTTGTCATAATGTGTAATGTGAACAAAAAACTGATCAATCATCTGTATCAGTTTCATTTGTAGATTCAGCCTCATCATCTATAGATACTTCAGAAGACCCAGCATTTTGCTCAATTGTCGCATCAACAGTTTTACCCTCAATATCTTCTCTATGTAATGGAAGTATCTCATACTGGCACAAATCTACAAACAAGTTAAAGATGGGTTGATTCTCTTGGTATGCTTCTTGAGTAGAAGGATCATCTTCTTCTTCATCTTCTTAAATCTCATCAATCACACTTAAATAGATATACCACAAGTTCCCTCAAATATCTCATTCCAATTATATCGACAATAATCTCATAGAAATCAATGTTTTCTCCATCATGACTTCCTTCGACTATGACACCACTATTTTGTATTTTCCTATAGCGTTCTTGATCCATTGTGTGATACCACTTTCTCGAGAAATACTGCAAAATATCAAGCAGCTCGTCTCGACGGGCCACGCGCCAATGAATATAGTTCATCCGATATATCATTTGTATTACTCGCATGCATTTTGTACAACCTACATATTGAATAAAACATAAACATACAAAAATACTTTTTTTTATTCTACGAGGTGTCAAAAAGAATTGGAAAACTTCTATTTCAGTTCACTGAATACATATTCTACGTTCCCCAACAAAAGAAGCTAGGAAAGAAACGGTCGCCTTGTCCCATATCATTGATAGCCTTAGGACCTTTTGCGGAAGTAGTGAAGACTTTAGAAGCTGTATTAATTGCTCCTAGTCTTTTTTTTATTAGAAAAAGCATATCGCATTTATTAATAATGGACATTACAAACTTGACCTGAAACATACATTACAAGCCAACTACAACATTGATAGTTCCACAATACACAGCCATGACTGACATGGTCTAGTCCTAGCTGCAAACCTCTACAGACCTAAAGTCTGAGAGACAACACAATTCTGTCCAAAATAGAGTTAACCAAACCCCACACTCCGTCTAAGATGGAGTAGAGGACACACTCTACGTATGAAAGTCCTAGAGACTTTGTGTCTTTTCAATTGCACTCTAATCCAGCATCGACGCCTTTGGTGGACTGTTCTCACAACAAAAGACTTTTGAGAAGACCAAGCGTATTGACCATATCACATTGAAGAGACTACTGTGCTCCACCAGGACTGAGCCTCCTTTGATTCTATATGATTGTCTAACCAGTTTGATTAAAGGAGAGGGAGGATTATAAGGGAGACTTAGTTCCAGTAACTACCTGACTTAGATAACCTTAGCACTTAGAACTAACCCATGCAGGAAGGCACTGCTTAGCACTAGCAATAGCAAAACTAGCGTTGTGTAAAGATCAACTCCAGCTGCAATGAGTCTCGTCTTCGTGTAGTTCCCGGCTACTAAGGAAGAAAGATGGCTTGGATTTAGAGATTGGGGCTTTCTCGAGCCTACCCATGTGTAAAATGTTTATTTTTCTAAAACAAAAGACAATACAAAAATTGGAAATATATGGAAAAATAACCAATTACATCTTAGAAAGATATAGATCCACATTTTCAACCTTGGAAGAAGATAAATTGCAAAAATAGCAACTGTGATGGTGCGTGAGAACCATGTGCCACCCTGGAGAAATGGCAGTCTGTCAAGTCTGAAGTAACTGGTGGTTTTGGACCTAGAAACTCCACGCATGGTGGCAGAAGGGCACCCTTTGCTGTGGCTGATGGGTTTCACGTGCACCCTTTGGACTGCATGTGTGGCTCACGCGCCGTTTCGGTCGGTAAAACTCTTCGCCCATCTGAAGGATTGGTGCCTTGGGAAGCCTTCGGTAGGGCGCATGGTGGTCGCCGAACGACGGAGAGCAATAGATCAACCTTCCTCCATACTTAGCCCTGAACAAGCACCCAAAAATGAAAAAGAATAGGAGAAAACTAGATATGAGAGGAAGGAGAAATGAGGGAGGAAGGAGAGATGAGGGAGGGAGGAGGGAGGGAGGAACCGAAGCTCCTCCCCCCTACTGGGTGGTTTCTAGAGAGGAGGAGGAGTCTCTCTCTCTAAAAACTAGGGTCAGCTAGGCATTGCTTCTAGATTAGTAGACCAATGCATGCAGGGCATCAAATATTTTGAGAAACATCATCCATTCATTTTCTTTCTTCTTTTTCTTTCCAAGCAGTAGTAGTACTTACGTAGGTTGTTTAACCCTAATATTATTGCTGATCAATACCATGCAGCATTTACCTTATCTTAATGCATTAATGAATTATATTGGCTAAGCAACTAATAATTTAAGACACTGAGATCTTAAAACAAATTAATGATTGTTTTGTAGCTGGATTTGGATTTACGTTTCATAGAATTTATCCCTTGCTTTGATCATTCATCAACTAAATTAGTAAACTAATCAAAGGTACTCCCAAAATTATGTGATATTACCTTACGTCTAGAATTAGGCCTTGGGATGAATACAGCCAATGGCCTTCTAATTAGGATCAATAAAATCAATTATTACATACTTTTATCAATATAATACTCAATTAGCCTCTCAAAAAATGATAAATTTATAACTATTTTATAATTATTTTATAATTGGACAGTAACTATGCAAAATTAAAAACTATTTTAAATGAAGTACTAATTTTCATAATTACATTGATAAGTTGTGTTAACGCAAAAAAGCACAGTTCGGAAAGGAAGAGAGATCCATTCCCGGGACGCGCTGAGATGGTCAGGTCCTCAATCGGTGATGTGTACGTGGAGCCCATGGCAGTGGTCCGGTGCGACTGTACGGTCCCTGTGCATACATCCATGGTGATGAACAGTATTTAAATAAAGAGGAAATAAGATAATCTAAATGAATACACAGATTTACGTGGTTCGGCACTAGGCCTGAGGTTTGGGGAGGAGAGATTTCACTATAATAAGCTTGTTTACAGTCTCTTATAGTCTCTCATTTCTCACGGTACAATGGGAGCTGTAGATCTATTTGCTAGAGAAGCAGTTCTCTCTAGAGCTCTCAGGTTGAAGAAGCAGTCGAAGAAGAACAGAAAAGTCAAAATTCCTAGAAACCGTAGGCACCCTGCCCCTATTATATGACCCTCTTCATGCGTGCACCTCGGTAGTGGTGAGGCATTCTATTTTCCGTGTCAGACCGTCTCTTCCTTTTCCATTTTATCCTAACACCTCCATTTTCTCTTGACACCCTCACCCCCTAGTCCATTCTTGTCCCCTCTCATTCTCGCACATCTTGTCTTCGAGTGATGACCCCCTTTGATGGGCTGGGTCTTGAAAGCCATTTTGGGCTTGGTGTATTTTACCCCCTCACAGTTGCTCGCGATTCTTAAGAGCAGTTTGTAACCTTGAGTCTTTTAAAGGTAAAATATGTAATCGAACTGATCCACCTCCATTCGTAGAGAAATAAATTCCAAAAGCTCGCCTTGGTCACTTGTTCTTCTTGCGTTAAGAAGTAAACATTTTCGAGCGTGGGATTAGGCGGGAGATCAGCTCAATCGCGTAAGATACTTAAGGTGCGTACATGTATTGGTGAGATAAGCGGGAGGTAGGCTCTACCGCACGAAGCATGTATGAAAGTTGGTCTACAATGGTGAGGTATGTAGGAGGTAGGCTCGACCGCACGAAACAAGTTGGGTGCGAGCACATAGCTAGGTTAGGTAAGCGAGAGGTTGGCAGACCACATAAGATGTGTATGAAAGTTGGCCGGGTAGTCAAGTGAGTTGCCCGCCTATTCGAACACCTGGGAGGCCGGGCGGTCCCTGACCTTTCCCGCCTGCTGACTCTTTATATAAAAAATGGTAAAAAGGGGCAAGCAGTTTGTAAGACTGGGCTCACCCTAAGTCTTGTCGAAAGGCATCTGTTCTTTCGGTGTCTTTGTTTTTTATGATGTTTGGAGAACTTTCCTTTTCCGATGTGAATTGCGATTAATTTAAAGTATGTCTGTTGTAACCTACGTGAAGTGGTCAGGGAGCCCGTCGACACTCTGCTGGCAACAGTTATGGCACGAGCGTGAACACCCGATGTCTACTGGTGAAGATGCTTTCTCAAAAGAAATGTCAAGCAGTCGAAAGACATGACCCGCATTTAACTATGAGGCAGGTCGAGCCACCTTAAGGCTAGACCTGCTTTTTGACCCCCATGGGAAGGTAAGCAAAAGATTTCTGACTACACTATGTTGTCTCGAAAGTAATGTCGGGCAATTGAAAAACTGGACCCGCACTTCTCCGTGAGACAGGCCAGGCCGCCTTAAGGCTGGACCCGCTTATGAATCTCACGAGAAGGTAAGTAGAAGATGCTGCAAAATTCAAACGAGTTAATGCAAATATTTTCCAATCACAAGTGCAATATTTGCAAGCCTGAGCTGTCTTGTCGGGATGTGGTGAGGGTCTGAGGCGCTATTCGTTTGGCATTCTGTTGCTGGAGATGACGTTCCGCTACTGGAGATTCTGCTGATGAAGATTCCACTGATGGAGATTCTGTTGGTGGAGATTTCGTTGGTGATGTTCGTATCTTTCTCTCCATTATTTGGGCTGTCAATAGACACGGCCCGTTCTCCATTGGGGAGAGGTTGCAATGCCTCATACCAAACCGCCTCTTTCTCCCCTGAGGAGGTAATTCTGGCAGCGAAGTGGCTGGTCCGCTCCTTCGTCGTGGTGGGCATCGGGGTAAGTATTTGGGCAACCTCGAGGCTAAACCCACTCTGCTTCGCGAGAGGAACAAGACGTCTTTGGGCACATCTAATCCCTTTGTTTTTCTATGAGAGGTATGTTGTTCGGGCAATCTATTCTGGGCCTGCTCCCTCCCGTTGACACCACAGGAAAGGGTAAGTTTGGGTCAGGCTGGTGCTGATCCCACACTTGGTCGTAGCAGGGGCCGGGATAAGTTATTCGAGTAGTCACAAGGCTGATCTTACTCTCCATTGCAGGGGGGATAAGGTAACCTATATGCCTTCCTTTCCCCATTGTATCCTACAAGGAAGTAAGTTGTTCGGGCAGTCTGTTACTGAACCCGCTCTCGGCCGTTGACGCTTACGAGGAAGGTAAGAACTTTTCTTTAGATAGCTGAGAACTGACCTGCACTCTATCACGGGAGGGAGAAGGCAACCTTTAGGCCTACATTTCCCTTGGTTGCCCTGTGAGGAGGTAATTTGGACAGCGATGCGGCTGATCTGCTTCTTCACCGTGATGAGGGTCGGGATAACTTATTCGGGCCACCTTGGCGGCTGGTCCTGCTCTCCAGGAGGAGGAGGTCAAGTCGCTTGCTCACCTATCATCCTTCATGGGGAGGTACGTTGTTTAGGGAGTTTGTTTTGGACACACTCCCGCCCGTTGACATCACAGGGAAGGGTAAGTTTGGGTCAAGTTGCCGCTAATCCCATTCTTCGTCATAGCAGAGGCCGGGGTAAGTTATTCGGGCAGCCACGAAGCTGATCCCGCTCTCCACTACGGTGGGGATAAGGCAACCTTTCGCCCTACCTATTTCCATGGTATCCCACAAGGAAGTAAGTTGTTCGGGCAGTATGTTACTAAACCCGCTCCCACCGATTGACGCTTACGAGGAAGGTAAGAACTTTTCTTCGAGTAGCTGAGGACTGACATTCACTCTATTGCGGGAGGGATAAGGCAACCTTTAGGCCTACATTTCCCTATATTGTCTCGCCAAGGGTAATTTGGACACCGATGGGGGTCTGGGTAAGTTATTCAGGCCGCCGTGAGGGCTGGTCCTGCTCTCCCAGATGAGGAGATTGATCCACCTGCTCACCTATCATCCTTCCTGGGGAGGTAGGTTATTCGAGCAGTTGTTTCTGGATCCACTCCCGCCTATTGACATCATAGGGAAGGGTAGGTTTAGGTTAGGCTGGCACTGATCCCACACTTCGTCACAGTGGAGGTCAGGGTAATTCATTCGGGGAGCCGTGAGGCTGATCCTGCACTCCTCTGTGGGAGAGGCAAGGCAACCTTTAGGCCTATCTTTCCCAATGGTATCCCGCAAGGAGGTGAGGCGTTTGGGCAATCTGTTACTAGACCTACTCCCGCCTATTGACGCTTAAAGAGGAAGGTAAGTTTTTGTCTTTGAGCGGTGAAGGACCAACCCGCACTCCTTCGTGAGAGGGATAAGACAACCTTTTAGGCCTACCTTTCCAGTTTTGCCTCTCGGGGAGGTAAGTTGTTGATGGAGATTTTGCTGATGTAAAGTTCTTCGGTGGAGATTTTGTCTTCAGGTGGCCAAGGCCGACCCGCACTCATCCGCGAGAGGAATAAGGCAACATTTTAGGCCTAGCTTTCCCTTTTTTCCTTGCGGGGAGGTAAGTTGCTACAGGGATCAATCATGTTAGTGAAACCAAAATCCATGTAAGTTTTGAAGGAGGCAAACCATAATATTTTACCGCCATGATTGATTTTTTTCATCTTCTCTTTTTTTATTTTTTTATTTTTGCTGTTGTTTGATCGAACTTTCCCGCTGCTGTTCACCATTTCCTTTCTTCCCCGCCCCTTATTTTTATTCCCCTTTCCATTTCTTCCTCATTTTTTTTGTTTCCTCTCTCTGTCTTTTCTTTTTCTTCTAGGTCGGTTTCCTTTTGTTTCCTTCTCTTTTGTAGTTCCAACCAGAATTCACGTAGGCCTAGGGTGCTCGCCCGTGGCCGATGGTCACATGGCCATGGAGAGGAGGCCACTGGCCGTGGTGCACATGGTCATGGAGAGGAGGTTGTGGAGTCCTGCTCGTTGTTGCATGGCCATAGAGTCTAGTGTACATGGTCGCTGACTGTGATGTACATGGCCGAGGAGAGGAGACTACAAAGCTCTGCCCACTGTGCATGACTGTGGGCAAAGTGGTTGTGTAGTACTTATCCCCAGTTCTTGGTTGACGAGTGGAGGCCATGGAGACCTTGGCCGTTGTCCCAAGGCCGTGAAGAGTTGGCTACTAGCTGCGGTGCCCATGGTCGTGGAGCCCAGTACATGCCTCATGCACTGGTACGCGGCTTCAAGCCGCTGCTAGCACACATGGTGGGGACAGAAAATATCGACAGACCACATGGTGGCTGCCGGCACCCCCATCGTGCTACGGTGCGACTAGGCCGAGGTAATCTCCGCAACGGGCAGTCCCGTGCTCGTGGTCATGCGGCGGTCTCCACCATGAGGCGGTGGTCGTGGACCTTTTCCAAGGCGACAAATGGCGCCAGCTGGTCGCTTGGTGACTGCCGGCGCAACCCTCTGGCTTCGCCACCGCGGGACCGTGCGTATCTGGGTGCATATTTCCGTGCGCCTTCATGCGCAGCTCAGACGCGGGGTATGGCCCATGGGTGGGGGCCACTGGCGCCAGATAGAAACCAACGACGATTTATGTGGCGGTCACCGGTGGGTCAACAAGCCTCACGGCGAGGTGGCGCATAGCTTCTTGGTGCACGGCAAAGTGCACCCGTGTGCACTTTGAATGGCACTGTGCGTGCCAAGCACAGTTTGAACGTGCATGGGCAGTGCACAGTGCCTGGCTTATGTGTACCTGTGTATGCTCCCAGTGTTTTCCAAATGTACTGTGTACTTAAAGTACACGAAGCAATGGCATTTACAGCTTGAGTGGCTAGGAAGTTTGGTTCCCAACCATACATGCTTAATGTATAAAAAGTGCAATGCACTTTAAATCGCCCATTTCCTGCAGTAGTGCTTTTCATAAAAATAAAAGTGGAAAGACTGAAGATACATATCTAGAAGAGTTTCATCTCCTCCTCTGGAGATTATTTAGCACGTCGAGAAATCGTCCTTCTTCCGCTTTCGTTACAAGAAAAACCTCGATCTCACAGTCGGCGTCAACT
Organism: Juglans mandshurica; assembly: GCA_022457165.1. Taxonomy (NCBI): domain Eukaryota; kingdom Viridiplantae; phylum Streptophyta; class Magnoliopsida; order Fagales; family Juglandaceae; genus Juglans; species Juglans mandshurica. The sequence goes on from CM039628.1 coordinate 22,620,926, forward strand.
GTTAATGTAAAAAAATGCACTACAAGGGAAGAGAGATCCATTCCCAGGACACGCTGAGATGGTTGGGGCCTCAATCGGTGATGTGTCTAGGCAGTGGTCCAGGGCTATGTCCACGGGTTCGACACTAGGCCTATGTCCACGGGGGTTTGGGGAGGGGAGATTTCATTATAATAAGTTTGTTTACAATCTCTCATAGCCTCTCATTTTTCACTGTACAATGGGAGTTGCAAATCTATATGCTGGAGAAGCAGTTCTCGCTAGGGCTCTCAGGTTGAAGAAGTAGTCGAAGAAGAACCGAAGAGTCGGAAGTCCTAGAAACTATAGGCACCTGCCCCTTTTATCTGACCCTCTTCATGCGTGCACCTCGGTAGTGGTAAGGGATGTCTACTTTACGTGTCTGTCCGTCTCTTCTTTTTCCATTTTCTCTTGACACCCTCATCCCCTAGTCCCTTCTTGTCCCCTCTCATTCTCGCTCATTTTGTCTTCTAGTGATGGCCCATTTCGATGGGCTGGGTCTTGAAAGCCATTTTGGGCCTGGTGTATTTTACCTCCTCACAAGTTGTATAATAAATTATAAAAGAGTTATAGGTATATCATTACTTTAGGAGTACCTTTGGCTCCCATAATTGCATGGAAATGAACCGAAGTCTCAAAGCCATATTTTCACTTTTCAGTTTTTTCTTGTAATTGAACATTTTCAAGCCCTTGTTGCCAAGGGAAATAATACTACTATAGTTTTTTATGCAATGGATGAACCTTGTAGAGATGATGTTTGTGATTATAAAATCCTAGATCGCGAATGTGGTTTTTAAGCTCCATATTATGAGTAATTATTAGATATTCCCAAAATGCATATATGTGGTAGTCTCATCCTATTATAGAATGTCATTTCAATTAGAATTAAATCATTGATACTTAGCTAAAAAATAAAAATAAAAATTAGTTACATGACATGTGATACAATGAGAGTATTACGACATCAGTACTTCAAAAGTACCTAACAATTTTCAACATATTCGGTGGATAATAGGGCCGGACATTAATGACTCCAAATAACTAGGTTTAGGTTTCATACAAATGGTCGATAGGTCAAAATGTGTTGACTCAATAAGACTTGATTATTAAATGGGTCAATTGTAGATAAGCCAACGAAACTCTTACTCAACCCATATAACTAGATTAAATTCAATTTTTAAATTCTATAATTTTTTTTTTTATGTATGCTTGTTGATGTCGGGATGTAATATCAATATTAGTATTTGATTATTTAATATCTCAAATTATTAAACCTTTTTATGTTAATATAAAATTTTTTTTTGGAGATATTAATTTTCTTGTATATAATTGGTTTAGACATTGGTCATCAAACCCTTTATCATAAATGTAGTTGTAGTTTTGAACTATTTATATAGTTATCCTTGTATTATGTATGAAATTATATTAATTAGGTTAAAATAAATGCACAAGTCAGTGAAACTCATTTATATGGAATATTACGTGGGTCGTGTTGTGTGGTATTATCCGTTATTTATACAAGTTTGTTAGGGTTTCAGGGGCTGACCCATTTAATTAGATGGGTCGGGATTCGATTAACCAATATAGTCGAATACTTATAACTTAACATAATACGAATACCTTGCCAGATCATATTACCTCACTATCCAGACGCAACTTAAGTATCATGTACATCTATTGAGTTGATTGAGTTGATTTTAATGTATGGGGTCAAGACCTTTACTCCTGCAAAATTCTTCCTTTAGGAAAAAAACAAATCGATTGTTTATTAGGTGTGGATTTCATAAGGATCAATTTTAGATGTAAATACGAATGACGCAATAATTGAATTGAAGAATTTTGAGAATTTCTATGCCACGGGACGAGACAGAGAGTTGTAATGTATTCCTTGTACAATGTTACAAAGTGAATCTTCCCACCTTGGTGAACCGTGGGTTTATACAAAATAACTAAGTAAATTTACGTAACAAAGCTAAAATCATGCAATAATTAAGTTAAGCATATACTCCTCTATACATTTTGTGGAGGATTATGTTGCGTGGTATCCTCCTCTATACATTTTGTTGACTTGATGCTACTCTAGTCACGATCTACGATTTTGGGAGTTGATCTGTTGTTATTGCTAGGGAACTCGATAGAGGGGTTCCTAACGAAAGTAAGGTGCACGTACCCCAAATCATGTTGAGTGCATGAACAATTGCAGAGGATTGAATTTTTAATACTTTGCACTTCGCTTTTTCTTGAATGCACTCATGGGCATTGAAATACAAAGAGCATAAATGAAGGTGTGATAGGGCTAGGCACACAAGCTAGCATTGGTATTGAAAATCAATTTTAGACGATTGAATTGTACAATTCAAGTATGACATTTCATACTTGTTGCATGTTGGGTAGTGCAGGACGTTTTTGCCACCTAGAATTGATCGAAGTGGATAGATCTGCTTTAGATGCTGGAGAAAACGACAATGTTGTTTTGGTGGGACATGCCGGCAATGTGGCAGAAGGAGCGGGAACTCTGGGAGTTGGAGACGATGGGAGTAGAACAAGGGGTGTAATTGGTCAATGTTGTTTTAGTGGGACATGTCGACAATGTGGCAGAAGGAGCGGGAACTCTCGGAGTTGGAGACGATGGGAGTTGAATTAGGGGTGTAACTGGTTCGATTTGATCTGGTTTTTGAAATTTTTTATAACTGAATCGGTATACACCAGTTTTAAAAATTTAAGAACTGAAACTAGACCGATTCACTATCAAAATCGAAACTTCTAATTTTTCTGGTTTCAGTCTGGTCTAGTCTGGTTTTTTCAGTTTTATAGATAAACAAAATCATACTTCAACAAAAATGTAGCAAGGAATTTTTGAAATATATAAATATGATTTGAAAATGAATTTTTGATATTTTTCTTAAATTTGAGAATGGGATGAAATGGAAAATCTCATGATTTTTGGTTATCTGAACATGAATTTCGATCCTTTAAAATTGTTTCTCGAACTTTTGGGCCTAGAATGAAGGAGAGATAAACACATAACGTGAATCCAAACATATTTATTAATGAACATTAAATGTTGTCCAATAAAGTCACTTGCATAAAGCAATATCAATCTTAATATTATTAAGATATAAAGCAAACAATATTATATATAGCTATATCAATCTTAATAGAGAAGCATGCAAAAGCAATCTACCAACTTCACCCAACTGAATTTAGGGTAGGTTTGAATAATAGAGATATGGCTAGTTCTAAAATATTTTTATTAAAATATTAAGTAATAATCTATTTTAATATAATAAATCAAATCAAATTTAATTTTGGTAGTTTTTGTGGGTGCTCAGCCAATACCCCGCTAGCATTGTGCCTGCCATGACCATCGAGAGTCATGGGTGACAAGACTCTTGGCTAGTTGTGACTAGGCTCACTAGATTGACCCACCTTTCTCAGCAAAAGTGTCTGGCCACCAACTGGCAAGATTCTGCCGCCTACGGTGGCAGCCAAAGGAGCCACCATCAGTCGCAGGGCTAAAACATATTTCTTTATATATAAATATGATTTGAAAATGAATTTTTGATATTTTTTTTAAATTTGAGAATGGGATGAAATGGAAAATCTCATGATTTTTGGTTATCTGAACATGAATTTCGATCCCTTAAAATTTTTTCTCGAACTTTTGGGCCTAGAATGAAGGAGAGATAAACACATAAGGTGAATCCAAACATATTTATTAATGAACATTAAATGTTGTCCAATAAAGTCACTTGCGTAGCCATCAATATTATGTAATCTACTTTATAAGTTTATCTCTCTTCCACTTTAGATTTTAAAATTTAGACAAAAATTCTAAGAGATCAAAACCAAATGAAGATTCTTTCCTACATGGCAACATAATTCTATTACCGAAATTATAAAGAGACAGACCATGGAGTAGGACAACACTGCCCTCAAAAGGGATGAGCGATCCCAATCAGTAGAATAAATTCTGGCTGCCAGTGCATGCCATGCATGATTTTACCTTCCAAAGTTCCAAAAGAGTGGAATTGAATAAATATTAATAAATAAAGAAAAAATTTGTATCCTATTAGATTTTTTTTATTGTTAATTCTAACAAAACATTGACGAAAAGGTAGAATAAGGTGATCAGGTGCTTATACTCAAACCTCCTAGGTATCTACAAATAACACGTCGACATCATATTTTAATAAAGCATATATTCTTATATATAAAAGCGTTTATCCCAAAAGGAACAATGTTTTTTTGTCTCACAAGTTTTTTTTCAATTTTACCCTTCTTTTTTAGTTGTTCTCCTTTTTTATCCTTGCTTTTTTTTATATTCTATGCATTTACGGTTTTACCTCTATATTTTGTTTGTTTATCCTTTTTGTCCCTCGGTTTGTTTTTCTTTTATTCATGGTTTTACGTTTTTGCCCCAGTTCCATGAACAGTGAATTCATACCGACACATTGTGTTTGAATTTCTTCAACTTTAGAAAAAAACTCATACCCACATAGACGAAAGCAAAGCTGATCCAAAAAAAAATAATTCAAATTTCTATAAACTCAATAAATAAATCATACCAATTTGCACTAAAGGAACTAAATTGTAAAAACAAGATCTAATACGTGTAGATCTAAAGAACAAAAAAAATTATGGTAAGACCATTAGACAAATTAACAGTCGGACTTGTACAAAAAATTCAAAATATGTACAATTTCTAAGGATTCATAAAGGAAATTTCTAACAAAGACGCAGACAAAGAGAGAGGGAGGAAACCAACGCAAATCTAAAGAAAATCCCTTCAAATTTGTATAATTTCACTAAATAAATCATACCCATTTACACTAAAGGAAATAAAAATAGTACATCTAAATTTTTAAAATGTGTACATCTAAAGAAAATAACAAAATCTCCTCACACCATTAGAAAAAATAGTACTTGAATTTCTACAAAAAAACCAAATTAGATCAAATTTTTAAGGATTCAAAAACCAATTCATATGCATATGAAGGCAACCAAAAACTTTCTTTAGATTTCTAACGATTCACAAATATATTTTCTAAGAAAGAATTAGAGACAGACAAATAGAGAGAGAGAGAGATGAAAGAGATGGAAAGGTGTGGTTTGTTCTTCATGGACGACGGCCGCAATTCTGTACACCGAATCACTCAGTCGGTGTGTGCTTCGCAGTGATGGATAGTGGCGGTTTTCCTTCGTTGAGGAAGGATGGAGCAAAAATGCGAGAGAAGGCACTGCGCTTGACTAATAGAAAGGTGATGAGTATAGGAAAATGTACTCTAAATACCCTATTATTGGACTAAAATGCTAAAATATGAATAGAAATTATAGAATTAAAGTTTATTCTTGAATTGAGTTTCTATTTACTTTGGGATACTCCTAAGCAGATTTTTATGTCTAATTTCAGGGTCTATAAAAGAGCAAGTCAAAACCCAGTCAAATTCAAAGGACTTTCAAGTGAGCAAGATGTTGGAACAACTTAAGAACTTTCAACGAATGTAGGACTCTTCAAATAAAGATAATGATGGGGTTTGAGAGTAATTCGGATCAAAATAAAAAATCGGAGTCCAAAACGCGCTAGGAGACAATCTGAACATATTTTAGTATTTTGATCATAACTTTCCACTCACATATTGGATTGATACAATTCTTGCTGCGTTGGAAATCTATCTTAAATGGCTACAAATTTGTCGATAATAAGAATTTCTAAATTTGAACTCCTGAATCACGTGCGTGGCTACCAAAATGAGTCCCACAATTTAGGCGAATTTTTTATGCAGAAATCATGAAAACATTAGGGTTTTTTGCCTACCATATCTAAGCATATCATTAGCACAAAATTTGGGAGTTTTTGAAAGAGAGGAGGACAGATCTAGAGAAGAGAAAAATACAATTTTTATTTTTTAGTTCTTCTATGGAGAACTAAATATTGGGTAAAGCCTAAGGTGGAAATTGATTGGTGAAAATACTTTGACTTTATTTGAATTCATATGTTAATTTTTATTATTTAAGATTTTAGGATTCAATTCTCTATTTTAATTTAATATTATAAGTTTGAGAAAATTATATTAAATCTTGATATGGTTTGATTTTGTTGAGCTATAGGATTTTGAATATATGATTGTGACTTAAACAAGCTTTTCATACTATTGATGTGATCTTCTAATGCACTATTGTTTATGAACATAGGGTTGTCTTTAGATCTGATATTCATTTTTATATATGAAAACCATGGTTTGTAAATGGGAAATAGATTCTATAATTAAATTTGAGAAAGTAGATGAATATAATATTATATCTTCCAATTAGAAATTTAGTGCTATAATTCTTAATTTTTTATATCGTTTGGATTGAAAAAGTCGGAGTATTGGATCCGATTTATGGAAGCCCAAAGCTTTACTTACCTTCTTATCAATGTCTTAATCTTATTTTAATTACGTGCTTTAGGTAGAATTTTCAGATTCTTGTCATATTATAATTTGATCTTTTCGTTTAAGCTTGCGTCTTGTTGTGTTTTTTCTGGCTCCCTGTGGTTCGACACCCTGAACTATACTATAACATAGCGTACTAGTTTGGGCGTAATCAAAAGTCTAGCAGTTCTTCGTTGTTTGTGAGGCCACAGTTGCATCTAGCAACAGAGTGTGAGGAAGAGAAGTGGTAGCAGATGAGATGGGGAGAGGGGGAGAGAGAGAGAGAGTGGAGATGCAGAGAATAAATATGTAGGGTTTCTTCTACAAACGGTGTCGCATAGGGTGCAGGGGTGGGCTTCCACGAAATTTAGGTGTAGTGGGGCTTTTGATGATAAATTTTGGGTTTCCCATGTGCATAAATATACTACTTCAAAAATCAACCCATATAAATAAATTATCATAAAAAAAATTAAATGCTCATAAGATTTTATGAAAAATACTGATTTTTTAAAAAAATAAACATTAATCTTCGAAGGCATATTATTTTCTTCGCTTTTATATTATGAAATTATTTAATTTATTTGTTACATTTTAGTATTTGGCATTATATTGCTTTTTCTTCTTTATTTTACACGTAATTAGTTACAAACTTATAATTAAAAAGTGTTTTTGTTTTATTAATCTTTAAAAAATGTTTTGGAAAGATTTTTACATAGATTAAATTGATGATTGTTTTTTCCAAAATTATGAATCAAACTATCTTTCAGGTTATGCAGTGATGAAATTATTTTTTATTAACATATAAGTAAACAATTTTAATACCAATTGTTCAACAAACCATGTAGATTAGCTCCCTCACAATATGTTGGTACAAGAACACCATTAATTGTTTTCAAATCATGAAATGATGTTGGTCCTCTGATGTGATTCAGTAATATTTACAAATAATATCATTCACCTTCAAATGAATTTGCAACTACTTTTTTAAGGCCCAGTCAGTGGCCCGGACCATGCCTAAGGGCCCAGCCCGTATCTTAGTTGTGTGAACGACGCCGTTTGGGAGGTTAGTATTTTTCTTCCTCTGCCTCCGTCTTTTTCTCCATTCTCTTTCCGCGATTTCAGTTTCAGTTTCGATTTTCTTCCGCAACTTTCTTTCTCCCACGTCTCTCTATTTCCTTTTTGGTTTCATTCATATTTCTGGTTGTCGGCATTACTTTGTGGCTTCTGAATCTCATACCCATATCTCCCTATTCCAGTTTTCACTTAAAATTAATTCCTCACTTTGCAGCAGAGCACGGGGTTCCCTCTCACATCTCTCCAGCTTTTCAGTTGGTTCTCTTCCTCGACAAACTCGACTCTTCTCTTCCTCTTGTTCGAGTTTTCGTCTTCAGGTAAATCTCTCTCTTTTCTCTCAAGTCGATTTTTTTCTCTCCTCCTAGTTGTTTTCTGGTTTCATGCGATTTATGACTCTGAATGTTTGTAGATTGTGCTGCAGTGTTCTTCCCCACTCCGAAACCCCACTTGACGCTCATTCTCGTACAGTCCACTTTGTTTCACTTCTGTCCACATAGTGCTTAATCTCTTTGTTGTGGCTTGGCGTTGAACTCGGTTGAACGGGTAAGGAGGCCGTGAACCATACTTTTCATGGTGTAATTCATGACTTTTAATTGTTTGAGCATGGGATGGATTTCTGTTGTTTTTTTTTTATTAGATGAGGTTATGCCTTTTGTCTTTTAATACTCGGGTTGATTAGGTACTGTGTTTCTTTGTGCGGTTGGTTAGTATTTTCGACCATTGATAAGACTGTTACTCTGTTTAATAGTGGGCATTGGTCTTGGAGAGTGTTTAGGATAAAAGCAAAGACTAGTACATGGTTCTTAAGTGGGAATGCGGGCTGTTCAATATTATTAAGTAGTTGACTTAGTGTGTTAAATTGTGGGTTTTAATTATTTAGATGGAGGTTGTGTTATTATCGTTTAATACTCAGTGTATATTTTTGTTTTATGAATAGGTGCCGAGACTAATAGAGGTCATTTTCGAGGCTTAGATAGTACGCTACAAGAGTCAGGTAAGCGGAGTTCCTATGCTGGGTTTTATACAAGTTAATAAGACTGAGGTTGATTTTATGAAAAACTTGCATAAATTGTGTTGTGTTGGGAACTTGTGAAAACAAAGATCAACCTCGGTCTCTTATCTGCATTATTCATGAAATCTGTGAGAAAAAAGAAAATATATTCTGACATGCATTGTGTAGACATGAGCTAAATTCTGTCATGTGATTTCTGAAATTTGAAAAAGAGCGATATTGAGAATATGAAAAGTTGTGCATTTATTTGTTCTGGCTTTTGTGTTCAGCGTGTGTAAACTGTTCTGAGTCTATTTTGGTACTCTGTATTATTTTGATATAACATCTGAAAACCTTTGGCATGGTGTACTGGTTTTCGTATCTGACTCTGTCTCTGCTTTGCTCTGCTCTGCTCTGTTATGCTCTGCTCTGTTTGGGTTGGTACCAACTTCTCTGTCTCTGAGTGCACCCACTTTGGAAACAAAGTGGTTTATTTGTGGTCTTTTCCTCTGTGCACACTCGGGGCTCCGAGAAGAATAAATGAAAGATTTCACCTCTGTCTCTACCTAGTTTGGCTACCGGGGTTAGCATAACCCTACCACGGGGGTGAAACATGGTCTCTGCTCTGTTGATGCTCTGTTTTGATTTGATGAGGATATTCAGTTTATGTTATGCCAAATTACCATGGGTTTTACTTGTTTTAAAACCATCGCTCTGTTATTTTGAAAATATGTTCTGTTCTGCATGATAACTCTGGAAAATACTTTATAAATGCTCATGTTTGCACGCTAGCATATGATTTCTGCTTACTGAGTTGTTGATAACTCACCCCTTATCATTATAATATTTTTCAGATGATGTGGTAAGTCCAAATGAGGACCTGGATTAGAATGCTGCTTGTGTTTAAGCTGAGAAGGACTTCTGGTGTTCTTAGTCTTAAAGTCTGTGGGTTTTATGAGTTTAGTAAGATTTATGAATTATTTAGTTGATTTGTTATGACTACCGGAAGGTTATGGATCTCTTTGATTATTATTATTGCATTTAAGATTGTGTGGAGATTGTAATGAGATTATTGAGAAGATTTGAGATTAATTTCATTTATGAAGTTTTTTGGAGATTTTTCTTTGGATGTGTTGGGAGACATGTTTATGAGTGACAAGTAGTAATTCACCAAGCCACCCAGGTTTGGGGCGTTACAACTTTTCACCATCTCCTTGGTTTCATATTCTTTTGAAACTTCTTCCTTTCCAATGGTCTTGATCCGAACCACCACATCTTTCTGCTGGACCTCCATTTGGATCTTCTGCTCAAGCTCACCTTGCGACTTCAATTGGGAAGGCAAAATGGTCAAAGCAGATGGTGGTGGAGCCGTAGGCTTGGACTTAGGGGATTGAGGTAAGGTTTGAACAATAGGCTCAATGGTTTTCGGAGGTTCTGGTGCTAGCGGGGCAGTCCCTCTGGCTGCTGGACTAACAACCGCAGATGGTCGTGGGGTGGGCTCTTGAGATTGAGGTTGTTGAAACGTCCCAACCAGTGGCCTTATTGATACAGGCCGAACCATAGGTGGGCGTGGCACAGGAGCAGGGGCAGGGTTCGGGATTGGATCAACTGGGGCGGTTGGGCGAGCTAATATTGTAGGTAAACGGAACAAAGGACAAGGGCGGGGGGCCTGGGTCTCCATTATTAAGATGATTTGTGCAGAACTGAGTAAAAGAGAAGAACAACGAAACAAGCTGAAACCTTGGAATGGGCACAAAGATAGATGGCTCGCAAGTGCTGTTATTTATAAGGAAAATTTTATACATCATATTACCATCCAGGCATATATTCTTATGGTGACTCAATGAAAACCCAAAGCATCTGATCAAATATAGTTCCATAACAAGAAAAAGGAACATGACAAGGGAGCATGTTGGAACTCAGAACATTTCTCTTTTTGGTCATCTTTTATATATTTTATAACTAAAAGTTTATGCATTCTAGAATTTCCATCATTCTTAAGGTACGTACGTATGAAGAATAAAAATATTTTTATTTTGCGAGGTGTCAAAAAGGAGTGGAAAACTTCTGCATTAATTGTAACAGCCCGCTAGAAATTCATTGGTGGAATTTCTATCGACTTTAGGAATCTCGTGAAAACCCCATAAGTTTTTACGAATCGACCAATCGCATAGGTTTTAGTCTGTCAACATAGTCAGTGTTATCACTCACTATGGTGCTAGAAATATAAGTTTTATTTATTTGAGGTAGTTAGAAGTGTCAGAATGCATTATGGTCTACGCCATTAGACTCAGTGGATTATTTAGAATTTTATGGCGCAATATCCTATTTTCATAATTTCGGACGAAACGTCTGTTGGAAATTGTGAAATTATTTTTAGGAGCACTTCGAGGTTGAATTTTGGTATAATATTTTCACTGTAGGTTAATATCAATATTTAGGAATTTTTAGTATTAAGTTTATGATTCACTTTTTCAGAGTGAATAGTAACCTCGATAAGCGCACCAATTGCAGTATTTCAAAATCATAGTGTGAAATGTCCAAATTAGATTAGAGAAGTTTTATTTGGACACTTGGCAAGATCTTAGCCACACTTAGTGAATAATATTAGACACTTGGCACCATGAGGAATGTTTGTTGGATTTGAAGGAATCAAGGTGTGAGATCATGCCACTTAAGCAAAACCTTGTTTCATCTGCTCAACCAAATTATGCCAGACCAAAGAGGTTTTCAATCCTAGTGAAACCCTAAATGGTGGGAATCCAATTGAAATCCCAAAAGCTTTGTTGAAATAGAAACCCTAAACGGTTTCTCCAAAACGTTAAAGTTGGCCTCTAAACCCTTTCTAATCCGATTTATAGCATTGTGTTTAATCACTTGATTAAATCACTTCCACATGCTATTAATCCTTCAAATTTGTGTTAGAACATCATTATCCAACTTTGTTAACCTTGAGAAATTGATTGGACCAAGTGATATTGGATTTGGGCTTGATAGCAACCCAAACCCTCTTTAAACCCCAAAATTTAGGCCCATTCGGTTTAGGCCCATTAAGGCCCACGAATTTGGTCACCATAGGATTGCTTCATGGCTAAGTTTTGTACCCCCACTTGGCTGGCCAGATCTTTACAAGAAGGTCCTAGAAGGTTCTAGAAAGACAAAGCTAAAGGGCCACCTCACTCTTTCACTCTCACACTCCACTTTGAGAAAAGATCTTGGTCTGATTTTTATGAGAAGAAAAGGCAAACACTCAACCATTCATTCAGTCCTATCACTTTACATAGCTTGTGTAAGAAGCTCTCCAGTCCACTTCCCACGAAAAGCAACTCTCCTTTACACTTTTCCTTCATAAAACACAAAAGACACTCTCGGACAGTTTTTCTTACCTCTTTTAAACGCCCGTTTCGAAGCTTTTGTAAGTGTTTTCTCGCAACGTTTTCTTCATGAAAGTTGTTTCTTGTGGAGTCTAGTTTACGTGGATATCTTATTAGTTCCATTTGGAGATCATTTAATTTGTGAAAAGTTGTTTAGACCCCAGAAAGGTCATTCTGGGCGATAAACTGGAGAGTGTGTTATATTTTGGAGTTTTTGACCAAGCTAATGAATAGATCTTGGTCCGAAATTTTTATGGAGTACTGTTAACATGTGTATATGATTATTGGTTGAGCATTTGTTGCATGATTAAAAGTTTTGGTGAAATATTTTCTTAGGTCTAGAAACTTAGAAACTGGAAGAGGCAAAACAGTTTCTGTTTTGAGAAAGTTTAAATCTTTTATGGAAAGATCTTAGCCACACTTAGTTTCGAAGATATGAAATTTTATGCAATGAGGTATTCAGTTAGGCCAAAGTGATGATGTTCTTGGCTAAATTTATGTTTTGGTTGATGTTTAACCATGTGATCTTGAGTTTGATACTTGGATCTGTTTTAGAACATTTTTTTTAAACCATGTGATGTTTTGGTTTGAAGATCACATCTTTATAAGTCATGAATCAAGAGGTTGATCAAAACAAGTTAGAAACAAAATTCTGTTTTGAACTTAGAAGAAAAACCAAAAAGTTCAAGTATGGTTTTAGTGATTTTGATGACATTTGTTCATGATTCAAAACATGATTATTCTTAAGAATATGTTATGAGTGTAGTAGAAGAAAAATTTTGATTTAATCATGAGTTTTGAAATTTGAAAGAATTACAACAAAATCAAGGGAAATAGCCTTGTAAGTTTCGGACCTATAGAGTTTTAATGGTTGTGTTTAGTTTTAAATTTTTTTGAATTGATATTTGAGATTAGGACAAATTTTACATAAGGTATGTAAATTTTGGTGATCTTTGGAGTTAGGATGCAAAATCCTTAATTTTACATAGTAATTTTACTCGAAGTTGATACTTCTCCATATTCCTAATTGTTAGTGATTAAGTTCTAATTTTTAGAAATCGCTACTTTCAGTTTCCCGTGATCGCACTTGAGTTTTGTCTCGAAGCACGAAGATCGAGGTAAGTTAGCTTTTAACTTACTATTAATTTAATGTGTATGTGTGATAAGTAAGGGAACTAAAGTGTATGTATGCATGTTATCATATGTGTCATGCCAAGTCATTACATATTTATCTGTTACACAGAATTTATCCTGTCATGAATTATTCATCTGTTACACAAGATATTATGTCACATATTGCTATACATTGCAAGTATGTCATGTTAAGTATGCCATTTGTTACATGTATTTCATGTCACGTAATATTCACTGTCACATGTTACGCCATGTTAAGAAATGTTGTCTATTATATGGTATGCCATGTTACGAAATGTTGCATGTTACAAGATGCCATGTTATGAAATGTTCTCTGTTACATTTATGTCTCGAGGTATGTCATCTCTGTCGTCTTAGTTCATGTCACGTTATGCTACGTCAGGACTTCTGTCTTTTATGTCACGTTCATGTTACGTCACGTTACGAAATGTCATGTATGCCAGTTAAGTCATTCATGTCAATCACGACCCTAAGTGCTAGGATGGGGTAATATCCTAGTGGAACTCCTTTGTTCACGCTGGAGTGTTTAAATAGGTGTGAAATTCCCTGGGTTGACAAAGTACAGTCAACAGGTTGCGAATGAGGCCTAATTAGCTGGTCACCGGAGCGCGCCAGGCACTAACGCCGATGGTGCCACACATTATGTTACGTGTGTCCACAGCAAGTGTGGCACAAACAGATAAGTCATGGGGCCACAACAACTGTGGAGCATACACTACGTGAGACACAGCAATTGTGACACGTAGAATACGTGGGGCCACAACAACTGTGGAGTACGTATTAACGCACTCACAGCTGGTATAGAAACCTGTGATGTGATGCGGTAATCGGCAGGGACACACTGCTCAAGGGGACCTGTGTAGCACCCATATGGTCACGTTAATGATTAAGTCTATTGAATAAGATTCCAAGTTCAAGTCATGTTTCACGCTATGTTATGTTCGACTTTACGTTCACGCAATCATGGTAATCCCATGACATAAGAATATGTTTCAAGTTCATGTTATGTTATGTTCACGTTTACGTTATGTTCCAAGTTCACATTTATGTTATGTCATGCTCAGGTTCATGTTATGTTTCAAGTCCATGTTATGTTTCAAGTCACGTTCATGCTAAGCTTCAGTTTCAGTTTAAGTTATGCCAGTTATGTTATGTTGTATGTCAAGTTATGCTATGATTACTTATGATTTGATTATGCATTCATGCTTTTACTGCCATGCATGCATCATTAACTTGTGTGGAAGTTTTTTATTAACTTACTGAGATTTGTAATCAAATCTCACTGTGGTAGTCCCAACTACCATTCCCCCCGAATGGTAGATCTTGTTACAGGATCAGAAGGAGAACCGGGAGTTGACCAACTAGAAACGGTCGACTAAGCAACGAGGCGACATAGAAGTAGTTACCTCAAATTACTACTTGTATTTTGTGGAGTTCAATCTCCAGCACTCTTTTGTTTACAACCATTTTGGACTAGTGTTGTGATCTCAATTGTTTAGTATGTCTTTATGTATAAAATATGTTTTAAGTAATTGGAATATTTTAGTTTGGTGCATGGTATTGCTAAAAAAAAATTATTATCCGCTGCGAATATTGCATAATGCTAAATGCATGTTAGGAATATTGCATCTTATATGTCATGAACGGGGGCAGGTAACCTTGTGTTGCACGTCTCGACGCTTCAAATGTCCGTCCGATCCCAAGCGGAATTTGGGGGCGTCACATTAATTCAGTTCACTGAATACTTATTCTACGTTCCCAAACTAAAGAAGATAGTAAAGAAACGGCCCGCCTTGACCCATATCGTTGATATATAGCCTTAGGACTTTTTGCGAAAGGAGTGAAGACTTTAGAAGTCGTATGAAATATTTTGAGAAATATTAGGCATTCTTTTTCTTTCTTTCTTTTTCTTTCCAAGCAGTAGTAGTACTTACGTAGGTTGTTTAACCCTAATATTAATTGCTGATCAATACCATGCATGCACCTTATCTTAATGCATTAATGAATGATGGCTAAGCAAGTCCTAATAATTTAAGACACTGAGATCTAGAAACAAATTATTGTTTTGCAGCTGGATTTGGATTTATGTTTCATAGAATTTATCCCTTCATGTTTTCATTCGTAGAAACAAAAGATTTGGGAATTTGGGATGAAAATAAAGCGTGTCAAGATCGTCCTAATATCACTTTCCCAAAAGGTATTTTGGAATGAAATCATCCCAAAAATGATCTTTTGAGATGAAAATTTGCAACACCTTTCGAACGTGATTCTTTTTTGGGACGGCTTAATTTTGTCCCAGAAAGGAGATCGAACACCAACAAAAAAACGCTCGAAAGTATATGTATGTTCGAACGTATCCTACCTGGGTGATCGATCGATATTAGTCCGTTCGACCAAAGAGACATAAGGGAACGTTCGAACAAACCAATTCATGATCAAACGAAAATTATATTTTTACGGATTGAGTAAAATGTTAATGAAATGATCACCCATTCGAACATCCATTTGAACGGTATCATGTGATGTTTGAACAATTGTTTCCGATGTATCTTATTTGAACGTTTCATGGACGTTCGAACGGTTAAATTTTAACCAAGAATTTAAAACAAAATAGGCATAATTAAATAATATTTAAAAAAAAAAAGACATTACAAATGGCTCAATACAAAGAAAAGTAGTCATAAGTCCAAACTAAATAAATAAAATACTAATAATACTAATAATTAAATCCCAAAATTATGACAGAACTTTATAATTAAATTCCAAAATTATGTATGCAAAACACGAACATCAGTTGCTTGGAGGTCTGAACTGTTGCATAAGCGTTTACATTTGGAGTTACATCTCTCTCTGGAACTCTTCTTGTTGTTGTAACGACCGGGCTTTAAGCCCAGCCCGATGGAGAAGCCAGCCCACGAGCAGCATGGTTAGTCGAATGGCGCCGTTTTGGGGGATTACCCTTCAAGCCAGGTACTGTTTTTCTTCTTCCTCACTGCGTCCCTCATTCTGCATTTCCGTGAATCCCTACATCCCACTGCAACTGCTCCCACGTCCACGCCCCACGATTTTATCTGCTTCGGTTCAGCACATGAGTGGCTTCCTCAT
Source organism: Juglans mandshurica (assembly GCA_022457165.1). NCBI lineage: Eukaryota > Viridiplantae > Streptophyta > Magnoliopsida > Fagales > Juglandaceae > Juglans > Juglans mandshurica. The sequence goes on from CM039628.1 coordinate 22,637,056, forward strand.
CACTTTTCCGAATTTATCAGATTCTCTCTTGCGCAAATTAGTGATTTCCCCTTGGCTGGCATTTTTTTTTATTTTTCCGTGGGTCTCAATCCTCTGATTCTTCGAAGGTGAGCAATCGGCCTCTCTTTATGTTGTGCTGCTCAATTTTCTGCTCACACACAAACCACTCCGCCTTGGCTTGTCGTTGTCCACACTCAACATCTCAAGTTTTTCTTGTGCAGATCGCACTCTTCTTCACTTGAGATTACTGTGAATTTCTTTTGGGGCGTGGATTGCATTGAAGTACACGGCACTTTCGAAGTGGAGTGAAGTTTGTGATTATTTTTGGTAAATTCCCGAATCTTTTGGTAGTTTTGAATGATTGGTTGGGACTGTGTAGTCGTAATAGAATTACTGATTTGATGATGGTTGAGTATGATGGAATTTTTGATGTTGAGAAGTATGGTGTAGATGGGATTGTGAGATTGTTTCGGGATTATTATTTGAGACTATTTAGTGTAAATCGATGGGTGTTGTGAGTTAATTATTTTTGAAAGTTTTATGCAAGTCTTAAATTGTTGAATGAAAAATATTGACGCCGACATTGAAATTGTTTTATTCAAAGGTTGGAAGTGAAGTTTGGGTTGAGAGTGGTGACTGTTTTGGGTTTTAAATGCGAAGGATTTGAAGAGAAAGTTGTTCGGGTTTAATTGTTAGGTAGTTATGGAGCTGTGAAGGGACTGTTTTGTTTTATTATTCAATAAATAGCAGTCTACTAGATTGGTTATTAAATGTGGGATATATGTTCTTTTTGTTTAGGTGGTGTTACTATTAGAGTTCCGACTCAAGGTGTTGATAATACGAAGAAGTCAGGTAAGCGGGGTTCATATACTAGTTTTGCATAAAATAAATAAAAGGAGGTTGATTTTGAGAATAAATGTGTTTATTTTTTTTTTTTGAAAGAGATGATCAACCTCAAATGTTTATTCTGCATCTGCATAAATTCAATATAAGAGAAAGTGTATTCTGTCATGACTGGTGTAGACATGAGCTAGTTTTGTGTACTTTGTTTCAGAATTATGTAAAAGAGCGAATAAGGAAATTCTAAAAGTTTTGTTGTGAACAAATGAGAATATTTTGCTTATTTTGTCTCGAACATGTGAAATGATCTGAAGCTTTTCAGTGTTTTGTTTTGGTATGATGTGTCATCTGAGAATCTTGGCATGATGTTCTGATTCCGTATATGATTGTAACCGGATTTTCGATGAAATCCGTTCTGTTTCTGTTAAGGCCCAGCCACGGGTATAATGGTGGTTTATAACCCTACCACGGGGGTGAAACATGGAAAATGGCCCAGCCACGGGTATAATGGTGGTTTATAACCCTACCACGGGGGTGAAACATGGAATATGGCCCAGTCACGGGTATAATGGTGGTTTATAACCCTACCACGGGGGTTAAACATGGTATTGTCCCGATGTGATATCAAACGATTATAAGATTATAAGGTTTCAGTTTAGAAATGCCAACAGTTTTTCTTCTTGGAATAAGCTTATTTTTCAGAAAAGTTCGCTCTAAAGTTTTTGTACAAGTTTTGTTTCTGTATTCTGAAAGTAAATGTTTTGTTCGGCTTATCAATTGTTATAAATGCTCATGTTTACATACTAGTATATGCTCTCTGCTTGCTGAGTTGTTGATAACTCACCCTGTTAATCTTTATAATATTTCAGATGATATCGATGGATCAGCTGAAGATCAATATTAGAGTCTATGGAGAAGATTTGCATTGATTTGTTGTTGGGTATCTCATTATATTAGTGTTGGTGTTGGAGGTTAATTATTTTATTTTAAGTTTACGTCAATGGATTTAGATGATTTATGGAGACTATGTTAATGTTATAAAAGTTCTAGTTGTTGTTTGAGACATGAAGAAGAATTGATTTTATTTGGAATTGTTGGATTAAATATTGGATAAATGAGGTTATTTGATTTATTTAATTGAGGTATTTACGTTCGATTTGAGGTTTGGAAAATGGATATATTCTTGAATTTGGAAGTACTCTAGCCTTGTTAGAGTAGATTATCAGGTTTTATGAGTTAACTCTCCGGACACTCGGGGTCGGGGCGTTACAGTTGTTCTTCTTGCTATTTGATGCGCATTTTCATGTCTGCTCATTTCGCCAATTGAGCATCTAACTCATGCTGTCTTACAATCAATTCTTCGATCTTGGAATTCGCATTCTCTAACGCTATAAAGTACTTGACGTTGAGGAAGAGCTAAAAGGCTTTACACAGCAACGCAAAGCCCTCAAATATCATGGACGTTGACCCAGAACTTGTGTAAAAATCTCAACCTCACTTATTGAAGAATTTTGATCTAACATAGCTTCAGCATGTAGGGCAACCATTTTATCCTACACACAACATAAAAAATTAATATGTTCACAAATATTCAAATATGTTTAATTAAAACAGATAATAAGACTTACATAATTTTCACGAGCATCAGGATGAGTCCACTCTCCATTACGATCAGTATGTGATGTAGCATATAATTTTGTCACATCATAATTGGTATCTAACTCTTGCTACAAGAGACATTGTTAAGATATAAAGTCAATATTAAAATTAGTACCCAAAAAAAAACTATATAGAATAAAAAATAAAAAATATATTATCAATTTCATAGAGAGGCGATGGAAATATCTTGAGCTTACATGATGATAAATCTTTAACTTTGATCTATTTGTTTTGTTTATAGAACTTTGCTCCTACATAGAAGTTGTAAATTTTAGTAGGCAAAAATTATAAATAGAACACGTAAAGAATTCATTTAATTTATCTTATATGATGGATTTTCAAACATGTCACAAAGTTTTTCTCAATCAGAAGATTAGACATTACAAGGTTGGATTTTCAAACATGTACGTATCTTCATACATTCATGCTTTCATTTCTTTCTTTGCTTTTCATTCATTCATTCGTTCGTTCATGTCAGCTCGAAAGAGCTGGAGCTTTCATTAATTTCTTTCTTTCGTTTAACAGTCTTTTCTTTTCATGAGAAAACATCGTTTGGGGCGTAAGCCCGAAAATGGTCTTTTCGTCTTTCAGTTCATTTCAGTCCTATCTTTTCTTTAACAGTTCGTTCTTGAAAACTTCATTTGAGAACATACATGGGCTTAAAAGTCGGCTTTCATGGCATCCCATAAGCGTCACCTTTGAATGTCGCCAATCATGGCATCCATGAGCGTCACCTCGTGGCGCACATGAGAGCGTCGGTTCGTAGGATCCACAAAAGCATCCGTTGTCATGCCTTTCTTGCAATTTCATCAGTTTAAGGATTTTCTTAGAAAATACATACAATAGATACAGCGTATAGTCATCCATTCACATGCGTACAATTAATACTTTGGTTGCGTAAAAAGGGGCTGCCAAGGAGGGGCCGTACATACTTATACATTGAACACTTACTCTCTTCTCACATGCTACACGACATCATCACTATGGCGTACCCGCCATATAGTACATCACTTCACCACATAGAGTACACTCATCGTGTACACATCTCATTCCACATACACATCACCATTATGGCATATAGCCATACGGTACATTGCTCCTCTACATGGAGTACACTTGTACTCCCTTCACATACGCTATGCCACATCACCATTATGGCGTACACGCCATATGGTGTATCGCCCCATCACATGGAGTACACTCCACATATACTCCATTCACAGACGCTATGCCACATCATCACTATGGCATACTCGCCATATAATGCGTCACTCCACTACATGGAATACACTCCGCGTATACTCCATGCACATTTCGACACATCACCACTACGACAAACCCGCCGTACGGTGCGTCACTTCATCACATGGAGTACATTCCGCGTATACTCTATGCATGTTACGACACATCACCACTACAACATACCTGTCGTATGGTGCGTCACTCCATCACATGGAGTACACCCCGCGCGTACTCACTTTATACACACTGTGCCATACAGAGTACAACTCACACGTACTCCATACACGTTACATCACTTCACCACTACGGCATACCCGTCATATGGTGCGTCACTATACCACATGGAGTACACTCCATGTGTACTCCATCCGCCTGCATTACGCCACATCACCATTATGGCATATCTGCCACAGGGTACATCAATCCGTCACATGGAGTACATTCCACATGTACTCCTTTTACACGCACTACACCACAGAGCACACTCTCCGTGTACTCATCCTGTTCCACCATAAGCCAGGAGGGTATATTCCACATATACTCTCCTCGTCTCACACTACGCCCCACACAGAGTACACATAGCGTGTACTCTTTCCATTCCACATACACCACGCCACCATTACAATAGGGTCCACAAGACTACACAACGCACTACCCAATTACACCCAGCACTTCACAGCACATTACACGGCACAATACACCTCCATACAACACAGACAAGCCCAACACTTCATTACACAGAGTGCCCAACACTTTGTTACACAGCACCATATCACAATACCACAACTCCACAAAATCAATAGCACAGTCCACAACCTAGTCAACTAATCAATATCTAACATAATTAAAAGGGATAGAGAGTTATACCATCGACGGAATAACCCGTGCGTTGCTCGTTGACCATCACGATCGAAGACGTCAAAAGGGTCGTACATGGTGGCTAAACCGTGTACAGTAACTGTTTAGGCGTTTAGATAGATAGGTGTGGTCTTCGAATGGCTCTTGCTGGCCTTGTGATGATGGCAAGGAGCATAACACGGCGGATCTAGCCGTGTACAGTGGCGGCCAGCCACGCGCAGTGGCTGTCCATCGCATGCAGTGACTACCCACCACTCAAAGTGGTGGTTTGGACCTATGGTTGGGCTGAAGGATTGCTGGTGGAGCTCGTGGTGGCACTGGGTGGCACCACGGTGGCTCACGGTGGAGGAGGGAGGAGTGGCCGTGCAAAGGGGAAAGGAAACCCGTGAGAGGGTGAGGGAGAGTGTGTGCGCATGGTTGGTAGATCGGGGTTGTAGGTGGTTGGGCTGGCTTGGTGGCGGCCTAGGAGGCTGGAGGTGGCGGTCATCTGTCATGGGTGGCGGTGCACAGTGTGTAACCCATGCGTGTGAAGAGAGGAAACCAGTGCGGTGGAGAGAGGCTATGGGCCTCGGGTCACGTGGAGGAGGAAGGGGGAGGAAGAGGGAGGTCCATGGTGGTGCTGGGTGGCCGTGTACGGCGGTGCACATTGAGGAAATGGGTTAGAGACCCATTTCGGGTACTTGCCATGGAAGGAGTGGGAGGACTGCACGGTGGAGGCCGAGCCCATTCGGGCTGTGCACTTCTGAGATGGAGGAAGGGAGAGCGTGAGAGGGAGAGGCCGGGCTGGTTGAGCTCGCCGGAGGGAGGTGCAGCAGGTGGTGCCGGCAGTGAGAGCTGGCGACGCACGGCGGCGTTGGGCTGAGGCTTGGAGCCGTTCGGGCATGGAGAGCAGCCGCGTACTGCGTACGCTTGGGAGAGGGAGGAAAGAGAGGGAGCTAACGGAAAAGTGAGGGGGTCTGGGTATTTAACCCAGTCCCTTCGTCCTGGAATCGACGTAATGATCTAACGGTATATCTCAAACACTAGTTTAAAATGCATTAACATATAACTTAATTAAAAGCGCTTAGAGGAATTAAGATAGAATATTATTTTAAACTAACTTTAGTTTATAAAATAATATTCTTCATCATTAATAAAATGATGAAGTCTCACTTAACATATTTAAAATGATTAAACCATTTAATTAATAAAAGTTCTCAACAGAATTTAAATCTCATAATATCTTAAAGAATATGATTTTCGACAATTATAATATTTTTGGAGCTCTTCAAGAATATTATGATTGTCGTACTTAAGATCAAATCTTAATTCAATAATACTAGAAATACTCCTTATAAATATTTCCAGCATATTTAAAACACTGGGCATGCCCTAGAAGTCACACGATATCTTTCGAGACACGCTATCATGGTTCGACACGCATAACATGGCTCGCAATCGATAGTGAGAAAGGCAGATGATCACATAATCTCTGTTTTCAGGATTTGCTTACGTCATAAAGACGGAACATACGTCAGAAAGAAGAAGCGTACGTAAGACGAAAGGAGTAGGGTATTACACTTCGAACCTTTGGTTTTTCTAACACAGTTTGTGGATTGATTGGCTAGTGCATCTCTACGCCTTGGTATTCCATTCTGATTAACGGTACTACGAAAGGCTTCTTTCAGGGTGGCCGAGGATTGTGACAAGGGCACCCTTTGTCCCCTTATTTGTTCATTATTTTGCAAGAAATTTTATCACGACCTATAAAGCAAAGTGTAGGAGAAGAGTTTTGGCCAGTTTTCACAAGCCCGAGGTACTAGTTTGATCTCTCATCTAATGTATGCAGATGATGTGGTCATTTTCACTAATGGAAGTCGTAACTCAATTCGACGCATTTTAAGAATTTTGGCTACATATGAGAATTGGACTGGTCAGTTGATCAATAAAGAGAAAACCACTATGTTTTTCTCTAATAAAACTCTCTTAGCTAGAAGAAGAAATCTCAAAAGATTGATGTGTTTCTCGGAAGGTAAATTCCCTTTTAAGTATTTGGGGGTTCCCATTGTTTCTGGAAAACTTAAGGTCGTGGACTTAGAGGAGTTGGTGAGTAAGGTTTAGAAAAAAATAAGCAAGTGGAAAATGAGACTGTTATCAGTGGGGGGGGAGAGTGATTTTACTGAGGCATGTCCTTGCGAGAATGGCTTTGCATCTACTTGCGGATTTGCAGGTTCCAAAACATATTATTTCTTCATTAAATCATCTAATGAGTTCCTCTTTTGGGGCAAAAGTGATGGAAGAGGAAAGAAAAAATGGGTTGCTTGGAGGAACATATGTAGGACAACTGCAGAAGGAGGTTTGGGCATTAGACCTTTTGATGAGATGCAAAGAGCACTTCAGTTAAAATTTGCATGGCAACTAATGCATGAGAACTCTCTTTGGGCAAATTTTTTTTGTAAGAAATACATTGAGAATAAACCTTTCATGTTACTTGGTCCTTAAAAGGGTACAAGGTTTTGGCGTACGATTGTTAAAAATATTCCTACTGTCTTGAGTAATTCCAAATGGAAACTAAAAAGATGAAAATGTATTTTTCTGGTATGATAAGTGGCTGGAACAGGGGTCTCTTGCTGAAACTTTTCCAGTGGTCGAGCAACCTCTATTAAAAGTCAAGGAATGCAATCCTGAAAGTGGATGGGATGTGGCTCTTTTAGAAAGGCTGGTGGGTATTGAAACAGCAAAGAGTGCTCTCAATGTGCTTGCAAAATGTAAAGAGGGAGGAGACATGCTAATTTGGATCAAAGCTGAAAGTGGCAATTTTACCACTAAATCAGCTTGGGAATGTATTCGGGTAACAGGTCCTACATTGGAGGGGCATAAATGGATATGGACTACTTGCTTCCTAAAATCTTCTTAGTGCTAATGTGGAAGGCATGGAATGGTGCTCTAGTAGTGGATGACAAAATAAGGCGGACTGGCATTCCTCTGATTTCTAAATGTAACTGTTGTAGGCAAGGTAAGAATGAAGATCTAAACCATGTTTTATTTGATGGGGAGGTTGATGATGAGGTTTGGAAAAAATGTGGTTCTCTTCTTGGGCTGCCGATTGCAATAACATGGCGTGAAACATGCCTTAGTTGGTTTCGAAGAGCCTCAAATTCCTCTCAAATAGGTGTCATTCTGGGCTTATTACCTACTATCATTTCTTGAAGACTATGGGGCAGAAGATGCCTTGCACGTATGGATGGCAAGGCTTAGTCAGTTCAAGTTGTATGGCATTCTATCAAACACTAGATAAGTGTGCTCTGTCAAGGAATTTCTAAAATTAAAAAGTTCACTCAAGCCGATTCTTACATTCTTAACAGCCTAAATATTTCTCTAATTCCTATTCAACAACAACCAACTCAACTAATATCTTGGTCTAAGCCATCACAGGGCAGATTCAAATTAAATACGAACAGGAGAAGTCTGGGCAACCCAGGATCTTCGAGGGCTGGGGGAGTGATTCGGGATATGCAGGGCTCTATTTTGTTGGCATTTTCAATGAATCTAGGATACGGTGATAGTACCTGAGCAGAATTGAGGGCATTACTGGAGGGTGTTAAACATTGTAAAAAATTAAATCTGTCATCAGTAGACATTGCAATGCACTCAAAGGTTGTCCTGTTGTGGCTGCAGAAAACTCAATGCGGCATCTGTTATTTGGAGGATTATTGGGAGGAACTTCAAGAGTTGCTTCCAACATTGGACTGTAAGATATCTCATATTTTTAGAGAAGGAAATGTTGTTGCAGATTGGTTAGCTCAACGGGGTGCAAGTGATGGAGATGTGGAATGGAGAAACATGCATGAGTTACCTCTTTTGTTGCGAAGCTTGATCAGAATTGATAAATGGGGTCTTCCTTATTTATGGTGCAAGAGTCATGGTGCATGGTTTTAATGATGAGGTGTATTTCGGGGTTTGAACAGAGTATATACAGGGGTCTTCTTCATTTTGGTGCAAGAGGCATGATGCAATTCTCTAATGTTGAGGTATAGTGTTTTATTCTTTTACAGTTTCTACGGGTCAGTTTGTGGATTGTATAGGTTGGTTTTGGTTTTCTTTTTAATTGATTTTGATACTTGGGTTGGTTTATTTTTTTTTGGTTTATTTGTAAATCCCAGGTGTCCGTTTTTGTTACCACGGTATTCCTCCACCATAAGTAAGGCAATCAATAAAATTGGGATACCATCCTTTTCTATAAAAACAAATAATGAAAAACTAAGTTTTTAATGACGGAAGTGAAATTATGTTTTCTGTAAAAAATGTGCATCAAAAACCTATTTTTTTGAGAAATCTAAATGGGAGACAAATACATTTTTTTGCATTACATGCATTTGATGTTTATCATTCTTCATGCGTAGTCTATCTTTGAGCACGTTGGTTGTCTAACTTACTGTGATTTCAAATAAGTCTCACCCTTTGTGGACCCACGAAATGATAGAAGTTGTTGATGCAAATAGATCCAATGGACCAGTGGATCAAGAGGATTGAGGAGGAACCAGATGTCGACAGGAGACTTGATCTTATTTTGATATTTCTAGGCCTGATCCTTGGTGTCATAGAGTGCATGAAGCAAATGGTTTAGATTTCTTTTGGAAACTTGATATTTTGTACTAAGATTAACCTACCTGATGATTTTAGTTATTCTGGCATGAGTTCATTTTCACCCTTACTTTCTGCTGCGATTATTACATACTACTAGCTGCATTTCTATGATGCATTGCATATTAACTGTCATGTACGAGGGTATGTAACCTTGTATTACATATCCTGATGCTCTATGTCTCCGTTACATCCCAAGCGGAGTTTGGGGTCATCCGTCTCTAAAGGTAATCCAGTGTTTGTTGGTTGTGAAGGTTCTTCGGGCCCATGATTGCTCTTTTGTTGTTGGTTTTTCTTGCTATCATGGTATGTGTCCTAGCACTTTGCAGAGTTATATGCTTTAAAGATTGGCCTTACTTTGTGATACCAATTCAATGCTCATAACATTCTTGTGAAAATAGATTATCTCCTTGTGGTGAATTGGTTTAATGAAAATTCTCATCCCTTTTGGACATATTCTGATGTGGCACCTCATCTCGTGTTTAAAGATCCTAGCGAGATTTCATGGTACCCCAGCCAAGTAGTCAACACCCAAGATTTGGTCGGATTAGGTGTACCTCATCCAGATGGAAGTGTATGTGTGTGATATAGGTACAAGCAGTTTAAATAATGATGATTTAGTTGGTAAATTAGACCTTGCAGTATCAGAGTCTAAAACACATTCCAAAAATCATTACTATCATTTTTCAAAACATTATCATAGAGTTACATACAACCCAAAACAACATGCTCACATCGCCTAATAGGAGGAAGATTGAATACAATTGGTCACCCCTTTAATGTGATGACAAGGGGCCCAATGGGGGGAGGGTGAGACATGGCATTAGGAGGACTTGCCACCACAATGGAAATGGTGGCAGGTACTTATCAACTTTAGAGGCTAGATTAATAAGAAAACAGGCTTAATTTAGTAGAACTTAGAAGTCCAAGCTTGTTAGCTAAAGACCGAAAACAAGGCCCAAGATGAGGCCCAGCTTCGTAAACACTTGAGGCCCAAGGTAGGGCCCAACTTAATGGAACTTGAAGCCCAAAGTGAGGCCCAAGCCCAAGGCCCATATTGGGGCACAATTTGGAGGAAACTTAAGGCCAAAGCTTAGAGAAACTCTTGGAGGGCAACTTAATAAGTTTGAGGCACAAGATTGGTTACAACTCAGTGGAGTTTGAGGGACAAGATTGGTTACAACTTAATGGGGCGTCGAGGCACAAGTTAGCTACCACTTAATGAAGCTTGAGGACCAATTTTGGCTCATATTTCCACCACGATGATGATGCCTAGCTACAAATATGACAAGAAGGGACATGATTATTATACCTAGGTATACATATGACAAGAGACTTTCACTTAAGGAGACATGAAGATGCCGAGCAGATCAAGCTAGCATCTCTTCACTAATTTGTCTGCAAAATCAGCCCCTCTTGGACCAATCAATAGCTAGTCTACAAGCCTAAAGAGAATTAGGAGCAGCAACTAACCATTGGATCATGTAGCCCTAGACATGTCTTAAGGATTGAAAAAGTTTGATTGAAGGAAGTGGGTTGTTTGTGTTTCAGTCGACCCTTCTCTTCAACCTTTTTATTTCTTTACTTTTGCCATCACCTCCATGTAATCATTATTCACCTACAAGTCTTCAAAATGGGATGCTTTAGTGACAACATTTGCAATCTTTGTCCCCAAATTTACACATGGCATTAAAGGAACAACCTTGACCCCCATGTTTCATGAGTTTAGCACTAAAACCAGCAACTAGTTTATGATTTTTGCTGTAAAACTGAGTCCTTTCTGACCCCTCATGTGTGCAGCAATATTATGCATTATTAAACAAGTTAAACACTTTTCCCCTCTGTTAATCTTGAGCCCTAAGTTTGTTACACACAAGCTTGTGTGAGAGAGAGTCCCTTGGACGATACTAGTGGCTTTCGCACTTTCTTTCTCTTATTTTATGTGCCACAACCTGAGAGTTTCTTCTATATATAGTCCTCTGCTCTTCTTTTGCTCAAACACACTATGCTAAAAACAAGCTCACCATCCACTTTGTGAGAAACCAAGAGGGTGTTAACTAGTGGTTAGTATAGTAAAAATCGATTGCTAAGCCTCAAGATTTCTAGTTTGGTGAGTAAACTTCCCCCTATACATTTTTTGTAAGAATTGGATGGTTGTGTTAGAGAGTCAATGGAAGCATTTTATGGAAGTATTTGATGGATTTGTAAAGTGTTAAGAGTTAGAATGTCATTTGGAGTTAATACGTGTCTTGGTTAGCATCTTGATCTTGAATGTGGTTGCTTTGTTTTGATCTTACTAAATGTTGGATTCTTATGACGACTTGAATGATGTTTATGGACTCAAATTAGGCTTGTGAATGATGTGCATGGTTCCGATTTATAAGAACTGATCAAAATACATGTATATGAAGCCCATTAAAGAATACCAAAGTGCATGTCTCAGTTTAGCCTTAGTTTGTGTATATGTTTTTCTCTCAAGATATATTTTGATTGGATGAGTGGATCTTATATCACATTTATGTTATGAGTTAGACTAGAGGGTTAAGCTTTTATTTGAATCATGAAACTTGAGTTTTAAGCTGAACTTGTGATATATATTCGTGGATGCAAGATTTCGGTGCAAGATTTGGAGTTTCTAGTTGTTGCTTATGTTAATCTTGAAATCTAGAGTTTTCAAGGCTTAATGTTGTATTAAGAATTAGCTCAAGCTTGATTATGATGATCAATGGTGAGTTATTTAAAAAAAAAAAATCAGCATGTTACATAAGGGTCTAGTCATATGCTTAGGATTGAATGAAATACATGTTTTGGTTTTGAACCTATGTTGTGATTTGGAGTTTTACCACTAAGTTATCATGGATTTCTTATTTTTTTCATGCATGATATCATCCAAAACCGAGTATTCAGCATGTTAATGTTTAGAGCTTGAGATAGATTGGGTTTTTAAGTGTTCAAATGCAAAGGAGAAGCAAGGAACGCCGTACTAAGTTCGGATGTTTATGTTTAATATGTGATTGTGTTGATTATCTTTTATGGTGCAAATCTGGTTATATGTGGTATGAATCTAGTGAGTTAGTATTTGGTATAATCTTTGTTTTGGAATGAAATCAAGGATTTACTTTCAGTTAAGTGATTATTAGTATGCAATTAGGCTTGAATCACACTCAATGATTTGTTAATGTTATTTGTTTCGGATTTGGAGAGTTTCTCATGATTTCTATATGATTCATTATATTCTATGGCCATAAATGGAATTAGAATGAAAAATAAATGAGGTTTGTGAAGTTTTGTGAATTTTAAGGTCAAAATGTAATTAGTGAAAGTTTATGTGTATACTTGCAAATACTGAAGAGTTTAGGGGTATATTTGAAAATATTACTTTAAGTGTGCAAGACTCGGTATTTGACTTAGTTTCTTGATTTACTAGAGGTTTTTAACCCTAGTGCACTTCTTATTTTAGCCTAAGAAGATTATTGCCAAAAACAAGAAGTTTGTAAGTTGGCATCTAACTTAATCTTGAATAACATATATATGGCTTTGTATAAGCACTACATTTATGTTATAAATGTTATTTTGATCATGAAATGTCATATGATATATGATAAGCATACAATGACTTACATGATCACAAGCATGACATATATCTGTTACTTATGCATAAATCATGAAAACGTATTGTTTAGCATGATACATGAAATTATGCCATTTTTTCATAAAGCATGATACCTATTTAAAAAATGAACACATGTCTTGCACAGTATCGTAGTTTTATAGTAAAGTGGTGAGAAAAATATCGTCCTCATGAATTGGTAACTTACTTTTGACAAATACTGAAATTATATTAAACTCGATTTTATTTAGAAAAGTCACTAAGATTTTTGTAATTGCAAATTAAAATAACATTAATTCAAAGAAAATACTCAAAGGAAAAGAAATATATTGTTCAAAGATCAAATTAATGAGAAAGAAAACTTCTAGGAAATCAATTTCACCTAATTCCTCACTATGCTTTACTCATCTAACTAATTGAATTTAATTCTCTCTGTTTGTTAGCAAATCTTCACAAATATCCAAAAACCTCTTTCGATAGTCAATTGGAAGTTATTATTGTTCATCATTTTACATAAGAATATGCAAATTAATAAAGCAAGAAAGCAATAAACCAATGATTTTAATACTACATAGGTTCATACAAGTCTTTCGATCTCTATATTTACCTGTGCCGAAATATCCAAAATCTATCCTATAATTCCCTCTTTCAATAGCAAATCACAATATTAAAATCATCTAATTAATGACCAGTTAATTAGAAGCAATAAGCTCAGAATAAATCAGACAAACATAGAAGAGAATTACTTCAAATTAACATAGAAAAACAAGCATAGTTCGGAATTAGATTATATCGTTTTCCTAGAATAAAGAAAATTTAGTTTATGCTAAAAATTAAATTCAACATAATTTTTCTGAGAGAATAATAGAAGAAAATGAACACTGAAAATGCTCATCACAGTCGAACATCACTTTTTTTTATTTTTTATTTTCTAATAATCCAACATTAGCTCCAGACTTATAAAATCACAAGTAAAATAAAATAGATAGCAAACAAGAAGACCCAATGACTATAGGAGTTTACACCCCCAAACTTAAACTAAACAATGTCTTCATTGTAATGCAAAAGTGAGAAAGATTAAAGAAATGAAAGGAACTTCCCTGGTTTCATAGTGAATCAGCCGTAGTTTGTAATTTTCAGCTCTTTATTCATGCTAAATAAACCTGCATCAAAATCTAAATTATTAGAAAATAAAAATAATAAAAATAAGTGGTCTTGGAATGCGAGGAGCATTTTCAGTGTTCATTTTCTTCTATTCTTCTCTAAGAAAAATTATGGTGAATTCATTTATGTTGAATTTAATTTTTAGCATGAACTATATTTTTTTTATTCTAGGAAAACGATGTAATCTAGTTCCGAACTATGCTTGCTTTTCTATGTTAATTTGAAATAATTTTCTTCTATGTTTGTCTGATTTATTCTGAGCTTATTGCTTCTAATTAACTGGACATTAATTAAATAATTTTAATCTTGTGATTTGCTATCGAAAGAGGGAATTATAGGATAGATCTTGGATATTTCGGCATAGGTAAATATAGAAATCGAAAGACTTGTATGAACCTATGTAGTGTTAAAATCATTGGTCTTATTGCTTTCTTGTTTTATTAATTTGCATATTCTTATGTAAAATGATGAACAAGAATAATTTTCAATTGACTATCGAAAGAGGCTTTTGGATGTTTGTGGAGATTTGCTACCAAACAAAGAGAATTAAATTTAATTAGTTAGATGAGTAAAGCATAGTGAGGAATTAGGTGAAATTGATTTCCTAGAAGTTTTCTTTCTCATTAATTTGATCTTTGAACAATATATTTCTTTTCCTTTGAGTATTTTCTTTGAATTAATTTTATTTTAATTTGCAATTACAAAAATCTTAGTGACTTTTCTAAATAAAATCGAGATTAGTATAATTTCGTTATTTGTCAAAAGTAAGTTACCAATCCCTGAGGACGATATTCTTCTCATCACTTTACTATAAAACTACGATACTGTGTACGTGCAGTTTTGTACCGATCAGTCATGAAATATGTTTTGGCATGAGTATAGCATGAAACTCAACTGTCCACCTGAAGTGATTAAGAATAAAGTGGAATCCATCAGGTTGACAAGAACAAACAATGTGTTTCGAATTGGTTCTTTTTAAAGAATTCCGGAGTGAATTCGTTGGATACCTAACGTTGGTGGGTGTCCCCATGGCTCATGGTAATGGTTAATTTTCACTGTCATGAGATTTCTTTTAAGACACAGTCACAACTGGGAATCTGTGATGTAGTAACCAGTAGGTTCACACGGTCTAAATGGGGAAACTATGATGTTCCATAAGTATGATGCTTAGTTCTCTAGAGATACCATATGAATTGCTTAAGCAAGATATGTTATCTGTAAGAAAATATGCAAATAAGTTTTCTGACAGCATGTATACATGTATATGTGAAGTTGATTGAGGATAAGCCCGACCTGGAAAAGAGAATGGAGCTAGCCATGATTTACTTGGAAGTTATTTTGCTTCTAATAGCAGAAATCGAGAGATGGTTTAATGATTTTCTTTTTAGTTAATGGCTTTTGAAGACAATATTTGATATGTCGATGTGTAATAAGGTGATTGATACTCCATTACTATGCTTTATGATTCCGATTTTGCCTTATTTGATGGACTTTGAACAAGTAAGGTATGCTTTGACTATATCAATGAAGTTGGGATATTGGTTTATTCCGGTACAACATTTTATGAAATAACATATTCCGCTGCGATTGCATTCTTATATGTCATCTATGAGGGTTTGTAACCTTGTATTGTATATCCTGATGTTTCAATCCCCCATCAAATCCCAAACAGAGGTTAGGGGCATAAAAAAAGGACACATATGTATGCTTTGGCGAGAGATTATGCTATGGGGCATAGACACATTGGTCCGTAAAGCATGGTGAGGAAGCACCCTCTTCGTGAAACACACAATTATATAAGCATGCCGAGGAATTACCTTCTTACGCATTGTACTTTAAAGCATAAGTATTATTTAGGCAAGGAATCACCCATTGCTCCAGTAAGTCAAATCCATAAAATTATATCAGTTTCACTAGTACAACTACCAATAAACAAAGGTTCACATAGACATTCGTCACATGATGGATAGACAGGGGATGAGTTGCTCCACCGCTTGACACCAAGAAAGTCCATTCTATCCAATCGATATGGTGCAAGCCAACTTGCCTGTACTTCAACGCATGTGCACTAGGGAACATTTACCCAACCAACCAACTCGAAGACACCAACACGTGAAACGTAGGGGATTCTGCATCCCGACTAGGTGAGGCCAACATGATACTGCCCCACCCTAATCATTCAGGGGGAATCCCGCTACCCGTTTGAAACTCATGGCAACATTTTGCAGGAATGGGTTGGAGGAACTCTATCTTGTCCCATGAAGATTGATGCACGATACACTTACTCACACAGAGATATAGATATTTAGACAGGAATCATGAGTGAATGAAAAGCAGAAAATACATTCAAAGTCTCAGAAAACAAGAAATGAATGTAAGATAAACATATTGATCGAAAACATATTTATTCATGTTGGAAAGGGGGAGGTTACAGAAAATACAAGTTCCTCTTACATGCACCATTCACCCCACATTCCCAAGTTCTGTCTTAAAAGTTAACCTACCTCACAACGTCGGGCTTGTTACTCAGTTGCATTGCTCCTTGCTCACCTTGGGCGAGTAGTTCTTGCCTCATTAGAGCCACTGGCCCATTCAACTCCTCTTTCTAGACTGAATGGTGGACGAATTTTCTAGTTTACTTACCATGGGGTGAGACTTTCATCTTTGTCTCGCTCTGAGGCATATCTACCAGGACTTCTAGAAGGTGGTTGCTCGCACACATGTTGGAATAGCTACACTTTGCAGCACTCACATCAATTTCATTCTCAAAACAATGGAGTGTTCCTGATCTTTCTTTCCACTCAACCACATTGGTGGTTTTCCCCTTGCACTAGCGGGGCCCTCACATCCTCCCCTCCTTACAAGAAATTTTTTCCTCAAAATTTGGTGAGGGTTCCCCTTTGCTCTATCCTTCCAACGGAGGGGATTCCAGACAAGAGATCCTTCGATGCTTTCGGTCACCTTCGACTCCAAACTGACCTTAACCATCTGATTCTAAACACCATCTATGAAAGGGACATGAGATGACTCTGCATGTCTCATTCACTTACTCTGTTTGGGTTGCCCTCCAGTTGTATTCTCTTGAATTCCAACTTCCTTGATGGGTTTGTTCCCATGGGACGTTGGGGAATCCTCACCCTCTTTCTCATCTTGCTTGTCACGTTCTGGCACCATTCTTTTTCTCCCCTCGTTGCGCCACAATGGTGCCATTGTGTTACAGCATCTCCATTATTAGGGCTCTAGTCTTCCGAGTACTTTTTTTGTCTCGGTGATGCTCCTCCTCTAACCTCCTTCACTCTGTCTCTAATCTCTCTCTCTCTCATCGTTCCTCTAGGAATCGTCGCATTATTTCGATTAACATTGCTGCCTTACGAGCGATTCTCCTCTCTCACCATGTCTATACTTTTGCATGTTCTTTGCGATGTATTCAAAGAGATTAGGTTGATGGCTTATTTATAGATGTGCCCTCACCTTGGAATTTTACAAATCACCCTCACGTCATGCATTACAATTCATCATTATGATGTTTCCCACATCTCCCCACTGCACCTTTACGAACAACACGACTTTCAATCGCAATCTTTGATCATTTCAATCAACGATCTGTATTGGATTTTCCTCATAAGTGAGGTTAGGTTTTAATGGAACCAGATTTATTTCAATTACCCAAGGCTATTGGTTTCCAAGACTTTTCCTTAATGTGGAAAAGTGAAACACATTATGTATTCTCTCATACTCCACAGGTAACACCAGTCGGTATGCTACTTGGCCGACTCTTCCCATTATTTGGTACGGTCCAATCTTGGGCTTAGCCCAAAGCTCTTAACACCCTTTATAAGTCATACCATGAGGTACACCCAGTTACCGTCCTCAAAGGTCAACTCCCACCTCCTATGGTCGGCATACCTCTTTAGCTAAGTCTGAGTCATCACCGTCCTTGTGCCCAAGGTCCTTTAAAATCCAATACGCAGGCTCTCAACATGCCCTTCAATTTTTGTATCTTCCTTTCCGATTTTCCATCAGTTTGAGGATGATAAGCACTGCTGAACTTTAGTTTGGTGCCCATCGCTTTTTGTAAACTCTTCCAAAAGTGGGAGATAAACCTTAGATCTTAGTTCGATACTATAGTCTTAAGGACTCTGTGTAATTTGATGATCTCCCTTATGTACAGCCAGTTGAGTTTACATAGTGTGTCTGTAGTGTCAATCGGTAAGAAGTAAGAACTCTTAGTTAACCGATCTACGATCACCCACATGGGGTCCTTTCCACAGGGGGTTCTACACAATCTAACAATATCCATGGCGATATCTTCCCATTTCCAATTGGGAATAGGTAAAGGTTGCAGATTCTCTGCCTTTACCCTCCAACATGTAGTACATCTCTCGATGAAGTGAGTGATATCTCTCTTCATTCCCTCACACTAGAATCCTCTTGTAACATTTTGAAACATCTTCTTTCTTCCAGGATGTATCAAGTATGGTGAGGAATGAGTTTGGAGTAGCACTTGTTCTTAAACCTTTGAATTAATCGGAACCACTTTCCCATCTTTGATTTGAACAACAAGGTCCCATCCTCATGCAAGCTGAAACACATAGGTTTTTTGCCTCTGTAGATTCTTTGTCAGATCCTTAGCAATTCCGAATCTCTTTTTCGTTGGTCCTTCAGTTCTTCAAAACTGCTTACCCTAATCCGCTATAGGGTAGTGAGAATCTCTTCCAAAGGTTGGTCCTTGATCATCAAGTGTCTCATCCCTTCCAAGAGTGGGTCCACCTCTGAGAGCTCTCTCGTGTCTCCATCTTTAACTTGGGACTTAAGGCATTGGTGAATAAGTTGGTCTTTCCCGGGTGGTATTTAATTTTGCATTGGTAGTCACTAATAACCTCCAACCACCTTTGTTGTCTCATGTTAAGGTTGTTCTAGGTGAAGATATGCATTAGACTGTTATTATCGGGATACACCTCACATTCTTCAGCTTACAGGTAGTGCCACCATATCTTTAAGGCAAACTCTATCACCGCCAACTCCATGTCGTGACTTGGGTTAATCCCCTCATGGTCCTTTAATTGTTGGGATGCATAGGCTACCACCCTACCTAGGCTATACTTTGACGCGTCACTAAACACCATAAATGACTTATAAGGTACATGTAAAATTAGAATAAGGGTTGCAGTCACCCTTTTTTTAGCTTCTTAAAAGCTTCGTTCACACTTGTCAGTCCATGCAAACTTAACATTGTTCCTAGTTAACGAAGTGAGTGAACTCGACAGTTTAGAGAATCCCTCTACAAACCTCCGATAGTAGTATAGGAAACTCATGACCTCCTGCATAGAGGTTGATCATTGCCATCCTACTATCGCTTCAATCTTACTCGGATCGACTATGACTCCCTCCTTGAATATCACATAACCAATGAGCCTTACTACCATCTAGCCAAAACACGCACTTGTTGAATTTGGCGAACAACGAATGGTCCTTGAACGTCTATAACATCAATCTTTGGTGACTGTCATGCTTCTTGGAACCTTCAGAATATACTTGAATCTCTTCTATGAAGACTACTATCAATAAAATGAGAAACAGCCGAAATACTATTCATAATGTCCATAAAAGCCGCTGGGGCATTAGCCAGCCCGAAAGGCATCACCGCAAATTTGTAATGGTCATACCTAGTCCGAAAGGATGTCTTGGGTACTAACCCTCTTTAATCCTTAATTCGTGATACCCTAGCCCAAGATCAATCTTAGAAAACACTGCTGCTCCCTATAGTTAGTCAAATAAATAATCTATTCTTAGCAATGGCTAACTATTATTTATAGTCACCTTATTGAGTTCTTAGTAGTCAATGCACATTCCAAGGGTCTCATCTCTCTTATTGGTCCTCCCCAAGGTGAAATGCTTGGCCTGATAAATCTTTTTATCAACAACTCTTGTAGTTGACCCTTTAACTCCTTCAACTATATTGGGGTCATTTGGTAAGGAGCCTTGTATACCGAACTTGCCCCTAGTTCTGTCCAAATTGAAAACTTGATTTTCCTAGGTGGGGGTAATCTTGGTAGTTCCCTAAAGACCTCTGAAAATTACCTTACCACCGATATATCCTCAATTTCCTTAGGCTCTCTCTGCTTAAGCATTAACTACACTAAATAAGCCTTAGCCCCACTCACCAAATCGTTCTTGGCCTCGAGCGAGGTAATCACTTCTGGCATTAACCTCAACTTGCTTCTATGAAAGATTCTATCTTCTATTCTTGGCAAGCAGAATGCTACTGTACTCGATCGAAAATCTATACTCGCGGAATGCCTAAATAACCAGTCCATCCTGAAAATGACATTGAATCCCAACATGTTGAGCACTATCAAATTCACCTCCAAAGGGGTTTCATCTATCTCTAAAGGACACTCTATATCTACTTTAACGCAGTATACTATCCCTACATTGGGTAGTGCTAAAGAGACTCCTTGACGCATTGGTTCCACTTGAAAACCAATTGTCAAACTCAATAGACGCAAGGGATTGGGAAGCTCCTAAGTCAAATAGTGTGCTCAGGTGGAAGTAAGATATACTAACTACGATTTACTACCTACGTTGTGTGCCTACGAGCATGATTAGCTAGTCGTAAACTTCCATACATGTGATGATGCATGCCTCCTGGGTCTCTGGCGCATCCTCGTCGACTTCTCTGGGGGCGAGTGCATACACTCCAACTTGCACAGCCTACCTACGGTCTCCATGTCCTTCGCCTTGTCCTGCTCAGTGCATTTGTGGCACCTAGGGGCAATTCTTTGCATAATGTCCCATCTGCCTAGAGGGGAAACATAAGATTGGAGTCTCTTAGCAATCCCCCTCATGGGCTCTATGGAAATTACCGTAAACTGGTATCCTTTCTCCCATGCGCACTCTGGGAGTAGTTGGTGGTCGTCCCCCATTGATGGAAGCCTCACTCTCACTCACGTGTTTGTGGCGTGTTGGGTGATTGAATCTAAGGTTACCTCAATGCAATACCAAGATCTGATTGGTATGATGGTAAAAATTAAGACTAACTCGGGCTAGCACTCAATTCTTGAAAGATTGGAAGAGAAAATTCCCATTCATTCAAAATAGTATAATCAATTATAATTCAAAACGGAAATAAATAGTACTAGGGTTCGGCTAGCCCTCCCCCAAGTTTAAGGAAACAATCATATCAAATGCCTAAAATAAAGGAAACAAACTCAAACAAATTAACAAATAGATAATCTCCCTAATTTGAAGGAGATATTCGGCCAACACTCTAGCAACCGCCCAATCCCCTAAAATCAAGGGGTTTGCCTCCTCCGCTTAGTTCAAGGGATTTGCCAACCAACCCCTAAAATCAAGGAATTGGCTAATAACTTGATCTTCCTTTAATTGACCTTGTCTTGGGCATCCAAAGACCCATCACCCGAGCCATGCATGCACCCCAATGCCACCCTCTTAGCCTCGGCACACCTAGCCCTCCTAGTGGCATTATGAATGGCCCTTCTTGCATCTCCATCAATCCTCCCCCCTTCAGGACCGACCTTGTCCTCAAGGTCCAAATCTGGAAATTGATCCTTGAGAACCCGAACACTCTCCCATGTAGCATTTTCGGTTGGGAGCCCCCTCCATTGAACCAAGGCTTAGGTTGCCACTTGGCCACCCTTCCTCACATACTCCCTCAAGTCATTAGGAACCTTGGCCCCTAACTCCCTCTCCATGTCCCGCACTCAAGCCCCTCAGTTGAGAGGCCAATGTGATAGCAAAACATTGCCCCTTGTCTCGATAGCTTCTCCATCTCATTAGCCCCACGGCCTTACTTCCCTCTTTTCCTTTCATCCTGATGGTCACCCATTTGTCCCCATCATAAACTCCATAGTCATTTTTTTATAGTCCGAGATTAGCTTCCCTAGCTCCTCTAGCCATTGCAGACCCAACACAACGTCGAACCCTACAATAGACAAATAATATAAATCCACTAAAATTTCAAGGCCTTGTGTTTTCTTTTGAGAAGGTACTCACATGTCCTAGTGACCCCTGCCCAAGTTTATTAATAAGGCCTCACTTGTGGCAGAGGAATACCGTGGTAGTAATCACAGTACTTGGATTTTACAAAGAATATAGAACAAAACAAATAAAAACCCCAAGTACCAAAAAAACTATATCAAGAATACATATCATAACAAGACTACCTGTAAACAAAACCAAATCACAACGTCTGAAGTGAACAAGCCTCAAGCAACATTTCGCAAGCCAGATTACTGCACTCATACAAGAACCTTCAACACTTGCGAAGCAGAGCTAGCCCACAAGCATACTTTTCTAAAGACTTCTCTACACCTCATCATCTCCCCGCTAGCTACATTGACCTCGAATGGAGTGATAGAAGTCGTAGGCAACCCCAAGCTCTCGGCCACTTTAGAGTTGATGATGTTTAGGGATGAGTCATTACAAACAAGAACCATTACCTATATCTTGCCAATATGAGCTTTTGTTTTCATCGTTCTAGGCCCCACAACACCCATCAATGCATGGATAGAAATTTGAGGATCTACCCTCACGGCTTCATCTTGTTCTTACTCTTCTCGCCCTTGCTCTTCCTCCCCTATGTCTTCCACTTCCTCTAACTCCGTCTCTATGAGAAAAATTTCCTTGACTTTGCATTTGTGGCCCATTGTGAACCTCTCATTGCAATCGAAACAAAGTCCCTTCTCTCTTCGTCGTTGCATCTCTTCTCAAGGTAGCCTCTTCACTCCTGTGGGTAATGGTTTGGTTCCACTTGATACACCTCCACTAGGACCTCCCGATGAGAAGTCCTTGCTAAAAGTTTGACTTGTATCAAACTTGGAAACCATTGGGGGTGGTTTCCTCACCTCAAACCGGCTACTCTTCTTCAAATCTTGAAGTTGATCTTTCTTGATCCGTGCAACCTCCAAAGCTTGCATCATTCTTAAGCTTCACTTCTGCCGCCAACTCACTCTTCAAGCCGCCCACAAATGTCCCAATGAGGGCCTTCTCTGACCACCCGTGTGCTCTAGTGGACAAGTATTCAAACTCCTTTTGATAATCTCTTAAAGATCTGGTTTGCTTGATCTTTGAGAGAGTCTCATGGTAGTCTATATACTCGGTTGGCCCGAACCACCTCAAAAGCTCCTTAACAAACTTCCTCCATTTCAACTCCCTCCTTTGAGCCCCATAGGTCTTCCTCATCCATTGCCACTATTGGTTGGCCCCCCCCTCAAGGAAGTAGGTGGCATAGGACACTTTAGCATGGCCCACCATGTGATTGCACTCAAAGTATTGCTCGGCTCTACTAACCCCAGTGCTCGGGTCATCACCATTGAACTTGGGAAAGTCCATTTTTGGTTTAAGAACTTCCCCCCTAAGTGCACCTCTCCTCTCACCTCGGTTCCCTTCTTCCCTTTCACTTTCCCTGATTGATTCCTCATTAGTGTTTGAGGAATCTTGAGTGGATGAATCCAACTCCTCCACCCTCTCCCGGGGTTCGACTCTGCTAGACCCCATGGAGCCCTCAAGACTAATGCTATCTCTCGGCTCTTCTCCTATGGTGCTTCCCATCTCCATTCCTCCTTTGATCCACCAATTGGTGGAGCACCTCCTCTATCCTTCCAAGCCTTTCATTGGTGGCGGTTTGTTGTGCCTCCAAAGTGGCTTCAAGGTTCTCAATTCACTCCCTATGAGTTGGTTCTCAATCAGCCATGGCTTCCTCTCCCTGGGTTAGACCCTCTCAACAAAAGCACCAATGATGAAAGCCTCACTCTCACTCACGTGTTTGTGGCGTGTTGGGTGATTGAATCTAAGGTTACCTCAATGCAACACCAAGATCTGATTGGTATGATGGTGAAAATTAAGACTAACTCGAGATAACACTCAATTCTCGAAAGATTGAAAGAGAAAATCCTCATTTATTCAAAATAGCAAAATCAATTACAATGCAAAACTGAAATAAATAGTATTAGGGTTCGGCTAGCCCTCCGCCAATTGTTCCCTCTAACAACCTTAATCTCAAACATAAATCAAACTCCTAAGTTTAAGGAAACAATCTTATCAAATGCCTAAAATAATGGAAAAAAACTCAAACAAATTAACAAATAGATAATCTCCCTAATTTGAAAGAGATATTCGACCAACCCTCTAGCAACCGCCCAATCTCCTAAAACCAAGGGGTTTGCCTCCTCCCCTAAGTTTAATTGTAACACCCCATATTTTAGTGCATTTTTACTGAAGGATTATTTTTAGTTATTCAAAAATTTATCCTCTTATTTTAAAATTGGTCGGATTTTTAGTGAGTTTATTTCTATGATTTTAATTTGGTGAAAATTATTTTTATGTGCTTTCTTAATATTTATTTATTGTTATGCATTTAAATTTCTTTTAATATTTAAATTAATTACTGAGAGATTTAATTATTTCAATTTGACTTTACCATTACGTTTAAATTATTTTATTTAACTTGTGGTTTTAAAATCGTTTCCGTTGGATCATTTTCGTGACCCAAGTTATGAGGATTGGACCTCATTTCTTTTCCCCTCTTTTTCTTCCCTCTCCTTTTCTTTTCCTTCCTTTTTTCTTTTTCTCCTTATTTTTCTTTCGGTCCCGCGCGAACCCGATTTCCTCTCTCTCCTTCTCTCTCCCCGTGCATTCCGTCCACCTCCCAGCCCAGCTGCCGCCGCGCCGCCGTGGCCTGCACCGCCCGGCCGACTAGCACCCCTCCCATCCGGTGACCTCACCCCTCCAACCTCAGCCCCTATCTTGCCGCCGGTAGCCCGCACGCACCATCCTAAGTCGCGGCGCACTTTGAGCTCTAGCGCCGCCGTCGCTCCACCTCCGGCCACCATCTCCCTACCACTTCATCCCCGACCTCTTGGCAACCCATTGGACCCAACCCCAACCCCGATCCGTCATCGGTGAAGCCACACTAAGTACATTTCCGATTTGCACTTTTTTGGCCTAAAACCGCCCCTTGCGCCGCCACCCACGGCAAACCACCACTACCATTGGTTTCACCGACCTCTCTAGGCCTTACCCTACCATTTTTGGGTCTTAGTTTGTCTTCATTGAAAAGTGGGCATCTGTGACCCACGGCCACAGTGTATTTTACACTGTGGTGTTGCTCAGACATCGCCATTTTCACCTTCGTGATCCTCCGGAAATTATTATATTGCACTGTAAGTATTTCTCCAAAGAATTCTTGTGAATTTAATGTATTTTTGCACTAACACATTTCACTGTATTTTATCTGATGTTGGTTTTGTCGGATTGAGTCCGAGGAGTACGGGAGTCAGATGGTTTATTGGTTGGAGTTGTTTGGTTGGTTGGATTTGGATTGGTTTGAATATTGGTGGTTATGGATTTGTGTTGGTTCATGTACATCTCATTATTTCATGCATGATCATGTTTGTAAAGAAAACTGGGTTTTCGTGTAGTGCATTCATGCTCATGTGTGATTTGAGAAGCTATGATTTTATGTGAGTATTTTTGGGTGCGTGTGTATCACGACCCCAAGCCGAGATGGGGTATTATCTCGGTGGAGCTCCTCTGGTTACTCAGGAGCGGAATAAACTGAGTAACGTCCCCTGGATTGTCGCTGGGCGATGATAGGATTGGACGAGAGATTCGTGCCGACTCCGTGGTCCTTCTGCTGGCGGGGACTAGAGGATGTCTGGCCATGTACGCGCTGGGCGCGGAACTGGGCATCGCTTGTGCGTAGTGGGTGCTCGGCCATGAACGCGCTGGGCGCGGAACTGAGCATCGCTACGAAGCCAGGACGTGCGGATGGTCCCTAGGGGAGGCCATGGTGCATAGGTTAATAAAGGATTAAATTGGTTATTTTCTGGGATAATAGTGTGCGTGGATTTTGTGTAAACCATTTTCTGGGAAAATGTTTTACGGATTATTTTTTGCCAATGAGACTTTGGCGTGTGTTGGAAATTATCATTTTCGGAGAAAATGATGTTTTGAGAAAATTGCATATTTCATCATATGCATGCATGTTGGTTGCATTAAATGCATTTCTTTCTTGAGGATTATTTTGGGTTATACTTACCTGCGGTACCCTTCTGTGGTAACGCAGATTTTGATGCAGATGAGGAGGAGGGCGAGCCTGAGGAGACGGCTCCGCCCGAGGAGTGATCTGGGATCACTAGCTTTATTATTCTATTTTACTTATTTGTATTTTCGGACATGTGTTAACTTTATTTTGGATGACTATATAACTATTTTTAAACCTCTTTTGATGTTTAGTTGTATTTAAATTCTGGTACTTAGTTGACTATCCGCTGCGTTATTTTATTTGTACACCGTTGCATGTACACACACTAGCACTTCGTTGGGATGTGTGACCGCGTTGTCACCATCCTGGTGTCTCGATCCCCGTGTATTTTTATAAGGGGGACTGGGGGCGCCACATCTATGGATTTGCCAACCAACTCCTAAAATCAAAGAATTGGCTAACAACTTGATCCTCCTCTAGTTGACCTTGTCTTGGGTGCCCAAGGACCATCACCCGAGCCATGCATGCACCCCATGCCAACCTCTTAGCCTTGGCACGCCTAGCCCTCCTAGTGGCATTATGAATGACCCTTCTTGGATCTCCATCAGCCGTCCAAGACACAAACTTTTAGGGATACCCCGAGTTCCATTTGTCCATCATTTCAAGAAAGCCCATTAGTATTGTTGTCATTGCTAATTTTCGGGGCCATAGTATTCTCCTAATTGGGGGGTTTGTCATGGGTTTCATTGCTGAGATTTTCATTATTGGGTATTGAAAGTACTTCTAAAGAAGAACTAGGTGTAGGTTGTTGTGTAGTGGGTTCTCTAAGCTGTTGTTAATAGCTTTTTTCTTAGGTACCCATTTTTTCTATGTAATATGTACAACTAGATTGTCATTCACATCCATTTCAGGCTTATTGACCTTACCCGATAGTTTTCTACATTCCCTAATATCATGTCCATGATTCACCCAAGACATCTCTCATACTCAATTCATTGCCAAAACCCTTCATCTCCTATGCCAACCCATACAACATTTTCTCTAGGGGTTGACAAGTCCATTTCTATGCAAATATGGACAAATGAATGACAAGTGTATGTAAGCATCGATAAATCAGCAACAAGGGATTTTCGAAGGGGATGATCAATAGCCTTTAGATAGGACTTGACATAGAAATTTAAAGGTAGTAAAGTAAATCTTACCCATGCCGAAGCAATGGGTGATTCCTCCTTTGGGGATGCTGACAGCGACGAGGGTTAACAATGTGGTTATGCTTTGCCTAATGGCCCCACCAAGGGCATTACTTATGGCCTCTATTTTTGATACTATAATAATATTGGTACTAATATTAATGTTTTGTTTATAAGTGCACCCACTTTGACAACAAAGTAATTTTTATGTGGGTATTTCCTAAGTGCACACTTGGTTTGTTGAGCTTAATAAGGAAAAATCTCACTTTCTATTTCTATTTAGTTGGCCTCTGAGATGCAAAATCTTGCCATGGGATAACATTGCTTCTGCTTCTAATGTTGTTTTCAGTTATATTTATGTGAAAGGTGGTTTTGTCTTTACAATTATAATTAAATGCCGATTGATTACTACTTTTTTATATCTCTATAACATTGTCTATTTCTGCATACATTCTAGCTTCTCCATCTTCTTTTCTTGCATAGTTTAGCCAAACCATAAACACATATATATAGTTTGCCAATAAAGCGATAATGATTGCGAATGACGCAATAATTGAATTGAAGAATTTTGAGAATTTCTATGTCACAGTACGAGATAGAGTGGTGTAATGTATTCCTTTTACAATGTTACAAAGTGAATCTTCCCACCGTGGTGGACCGTGGGTTTATACAAAATAACTAATTAAATTTATGTAACAAAGCTAAAATCATGCAATAAGTTAAGCATATACAACCAAAACATCTCAAAAACACAACAATCGGCGTCGAGGATTATGTTGCATGGTATCCTCCTCTATATAGTTTGTTGACTTGATGCTGCTTGAATCACGATCTTTGATTTTGGGAGTTCTGTTGTCATTGTTGTGGAACAAGATAGAGGGATTCCTAAAGAGAGTAAGGTGCACATACCCCAAGTCATGTTGAGTGCAAGAACAATTGCAGAGGATTGAATTGTTAATACTTTGCACTTCGCTTTTTCTTGAAGGCACTCATGGGCATTGCAAAACAAAGAGCAGAAATGAAGGTGGGATAGGGCTAGGCGCACAAGCTAGCACTGGCATTGAAAAGCAATTGTAGAGGATTGAAATTTGAATTGTCATAGTAGTTGCATGTTGGGTAGTGCAGGATGTTTTTGCTACCTATAACTGATCGGAGAGGATTGATCCGCTTTAGGTCCTAGAGAAAACAAAAATGTTGTTTTGGTGGGACTTGTCGACCAAAAGGAGCAGGAACTCTCGAAGTTGGAGACAATGGAAGTTGAACTAGGGGTGTAACCTATCCGGTTTGATCCGGTTTTAGACATTTTTTATAACCGAACAGGTATACACTAGTTTTAAGAATTTTAGAACTGATACTGGATATATCGATTCACTACCAAAACCGAACTTTCGATTTTTTTGGTTTTGGTCCGGTCTAGTCCCATTTTTTCGGTTTTACGGACAAACAAAATTATACTCCAACAAAATTTAGCGAGAGATTGATCCATATCCCTCAATTTATGTTATATTAATTTTAAGTCATAAAATTCAAATTTATATGTAATATCAAAATTCAAATGTTATATTAAAAGTTATAACATAATTTTGGAGAAAAAAAAGGATGGAAAAGTACTTGATCTGTATTTCAATAGATTAAATGCTTATTCTGCGTTCCCCAACTGATTAAGATATAAAGCAAACAATATATATAACTATATCAATCTTAATAGAGAAGCATGCAAAAGAAATCTACCAACTTCCACTACAACAAAATGTGTCTTTTGTGACAGAGGAAACTATCACAACAAAATGGCAAACCATCACTAAAGATATTTGGTGACGGTTTGAAACCGTCACCACGATCGTTACCTAAAGTGCGTCACAAAAAACATTTGGTAATTGTTTACTGTTCAACAGTCACAAAAAATATTTTTAGTGACGATTGGAAGTGTTCCGTTCGGTACAACGTTCGAATGTTCCTTTTTTTGTGACGGTTGAGAACTGTCACAGAAAGTCACATTCGGACGTAAAATTAAACGTTCGAACATTAACCCTACCGATTGGAGTTCGAATGAGAGAATTTGACGTTCATTGATTATCGTTTCAACGTATCATATTTACGTTCGAATGTTAATGCGTCCGAACGTTAATTACAATAAACGTTCGAATATTTGTTCGAACGTAAACGTAAATGTTCAAACGTAATGCGTTTAAAGTTTGGACGTTATTTCGAATGTAAACGAAGTAGCGTTCGAATGCAAGTTCTTTGTTCGAACGTTAATCGCTTTATCATTCGAACGGTTTGTTCGTTTTAGTGTAAGGACGTTCGAACGTAGAGTTTGACGTTCGAACGATCCAATTTATGCATTTACGTTCGAATGTTTGTTCGAATGTAAAGCAATGTTCAAACAATTTTTATTTACATTCGAACGTATAGATTAGAAATACTAATTTCATAAAATTTAAAAACATAATACCAATTGTATCAAATTACATACCATCAATTAACAGGTAATAATGTCTTATAAAAGCACAAAATTAGATATTAAAACTAGCTACAAATATTGATAAAATTTATTTCTTCTTTTTCCCTCGCCCACCGCGATTTTGTTGCAACGACATAACACGCTCCATTTGCACCATCATCTCCCGTTGCACTTGCTCTTGCACTTCACTGCGTATTCTTTCCTCCTAGTCTCTCGAAGACAGTAGAGGAAGACACCGAAACTTCATATTAAACGTGGAAAGTAGCGAGTAACAAAAATGTACAATACAAATAATATAATCTCAAACTGTCCACACTGGACAATTCAGGAATTAGTGGACACATAAATGTACACTAATTGCTAAACGGGTCTAAGGTTATTTATGCAATGACACACCATATCTAAATGTTAGTCTAATTGCTTAACTTTCATAGACTCTCCTGTCCTGATAACTCTCAATTAATGTATGTCAAGACCGGAGGAAATTAGTCAAGGCCGGAGAGACTATAACAGTCAAGCAATTAGACTAAATACCAAAAGATTTTATATAATATTAATTATTATCATTCCACAATTATAATCTTAATTGTTATACTCAATTGAGTGAGTTATTTATTTATATAGACAATAAATAAATAATTTTTATATAAGTATTTATTTGATCCTTATTTACTTACTCTTTAGTTTGTAATAGGTAAGTATATTTACATATTCCAACTCTACTTATTTAATAGGTAATTTCAAATGTTATTATAACATTTTAATTATTATCATTCTTAAAGTTGAATTTTAATTATCATACTTAATTTTAAAGGTTATAATATAGTTTTAATTATTATAACTCTTAAAGAGTTACTTTTATTTGCTATACTTAATTCCAAATATTATTATCACATTTTAATTATTATCATTCTTAAAGTTGAATTTTAATTATCATACTTAATTTCATAGGTTATAATATAGTTTTAATTATTATAATTCTAAAAGAGTTACCTTTTTTTGTTATACTTAATTTCAAATATTGTTATCACATTTTAATTATTATCATTGTTAAAGTTGAATTTTAATTATCATACTTAATTTCATATGTTATAATATAGTTTTAATTATTATAATTCTTAAAGAGTTACTTTTATTTGTTATACTTAATTTCAAATATTATTATCACATTTTAATTATTATCATTGTTAAAGTTAAATTTTAATTATCATACTTAATTTCAAAGGTTATAATATAATTTTAATTATTATAATTCTTAAAGAGTTATTTTAATTGTTATAATTCATTTCAAATTTTATTATAACATTTTAATTATTATCATTCTTAAAGTTGAATTTTAATTATCATACTTAATTTCAAAGGTTATAATATAGTTTTAATTATTATAATTCTTAAAGAGTTACTTTTATTTGTTATACTTAATTTCAAATATTATTATCACATTTTAATTATTATCATTCTTAAAGTTGAATTTTAATTATCATATTTAGTTTCAAAGGTTATAGTATAATTTTAATTATTATAATTCTTAAAGAGTTACTTTTATTTGTTATACTTAATTTCAAATATTATTATCACAATATTTCAAATCCATATCACAACATATTCACAATAACTCACAAACTATTTACAAACTATACAAACAATAATCACAATATTTCAATTGTAAGCATAAAATAATATGCAACATGTATTAACATATTCCTAAACTTGAGTAAGCAATAAACATGTATTAACAAAGCCTAAGGACAATATATTTCTAACAATATTTTTTCAAAACGTCATTCACAAATAATAATCACAATATTTCAAATCTATATCACAACATATTTACAATAACTTACAAAATATTTACAAACTATACAAACAATAATCACAATATTTCAAGAGTAAGCATAAAATCACAACAATATATTGATAAAGTTTAGAAATATACCTAGCACTCACAATATCCTCTTACAAATCAAAGCTTCCAACTTGTCAAAACAACCAATCCTTCAAAAAAATAAAACACTAATTTATTAGAAATATTATCAGATGAGCCCCCTCGACATGACCACGCATCGATGTAGCATTGGACAGGCGACGGGACATCAGCCACCCCCTGTAGAGGATCTAGTTCCTCCAAAGCAGCCTGAGGCAGGTCATGTGGAGAGTAGTAGTCAGCATACGCCGAGTACATCGGCAGGAGATGTGCGGCCTGCTTGGGTTGATGCGGTTATCTCACAGCTGACTGCGCATATCGATCATAAGATCGATCACTCGAGGCTATATCGGCGTCTGTTACCGAACTCACCCATCGTGTAACTATCATCAACGACAAGGTTGATACCTTGATTGAGGAGGTACGGAGTTCGACTTTCGCAGATAACGTTATCATCTGACTGTTGTTTACTACATTCTATCAAATTTTGTATTTTATTTTTAATATTTGTAAAGAAAAATATTATTGAACATTTTTATCATTTTTTAATTTTAATTCTTAATCTTCTATGATGTTATATTTTCCAACTTTAATACTAAATCACTGCATTTCAAATATATATAAACATAAATATATATTTATATATTACAAATTGTGTATTTATAAATATATACGTGTCAATTTTTTAGACTTGTTCACAAATTATGCACAATAAAAATCACATAATTTTTAAATTAAAGTCATATTTACTTTAAATTTACAATGAACGTTTGAACGTAATTAATTAATGTTCGAACATTGGCGCAAACATTTCACATTCGAACGTTAATTAATAACGTTCAAACAATTGCGCCAAAACATTTCACGTTCGCACGTAAACAGCCACAACGTTCAAACGTATATGTGACGTTCGAACGTAAATTTCTCATATGTTGGAACGTAAAAAAAATCTCATCTATCTTTAGTGACGGTTTCCAGAAACTGTCACAGAAAATGACTTTTAGTGACTGTTTAGGGACTGTCACAATTTTCCAACCGTCACTAAAAAACAATTGTATTTTAGTGTTCACCCAACCGAATTTAGGGTAGGTTTGAATAATAGAGATATGGCTGTTAATAGTTATAAAATATTTTTAAAATATTTGATGAATATTAAGTAATAATTTATTTTAACATAATAAATCAAATCAAATCAAATTTATATATATATATATATATATAAAGGTTTGGTAGTTTTTGTGGGTGCGTAGCAAATACCCAGCTAGCATTGTGCCTGCCAAGACCATCGAGAGTCTGGCCACCTGCATGGGTGGCAAGACTCTTCACTGCGAGGAGGCTCTCTAGATTGGGCCGCCCCTCATGGCAAGAGTGTCTAGCCACCAACTACCGAGATTCTGCCGCCTATGGCGGCAGCCAAGAGCCACTACCAGTCTCAGGGCTAAAACATATTTCTTTATATATAAATATGATTTGAGAATGAATTTTTAAATTCTTAAAATTTTTTAAATTTTTTGTAAATTTGAGAATTGGATGAGATTAGAAATCTCGTATTTTTGGTTATCCAAACATGAATTTCGATCCCCTAAAATTCTTGCACAAACTTTTGGGCCTAGATCGAGTGAGTGAGGAAGAAATAAACACATTATGTGAGTTCCACCATATTTATTAATGAACATTAAATGTTGTCCAATAAATTCATTTGTGTAGCCATAAATATTATGTGATCTACTTTATAAGTTGATCTCTCTCCCACTACTTTTAGATTCTAGAATTTAGACAAAAATGTCATATAACTATACAGCGAATGAAGATCCTTTCATATATGGCAACATAATTCTATTACCGATCGACATTATAAAGAGAACGGCCAGCTGGACAACATTGCCCTCAAAAGAGACGAGCAATCCCAATCGGTAGAATAAATTCTGGCTGTCAGTGCATGACATTATATAGGCAATTGATTATTAGTTGTGCTCTTCGGCTAAAAAAGCGTACACTTTACTAGAACCCATGAATGCCTTGTTTAATTACCAACACTCTAGTCACCGGCCCTTAGCTTATTCTCTTACAAACCTTAGCCTAACAACAAACAGTACTGCTTAACTTCTCTTATAAGTCTGATCTCTCTACTTCCGCTCCTTGACATGGAACTCGGCGCGCGTAGGGCTTCTTAGTTTCTAGAGAGAGCAAGGTGCACCCCAGGATCATGGTGAGTGCATGAACAATTGTAGAGGATGGAGTTGTTAACGCTCTGCACATTGCTGTTCACGAATGCCCTCACGGGCATTGAACTTGTCACTTTTCCTTCACGACTTTTATTCTTCTTCAGATTCCCCACGGCATCATCGCTACTAGTGCTTTCCCAGTCATTGCCATGGCTTTTTGTTTTGGGATTTTCATTCTTGTGAACAACTTCATGTTTCTTTGAGGACTGGATTAGTTTCATGAAGGCGCCGTTGTTTTCTCCAGCAATTGTTATAACCCTCATACCCGCTTCCACTAAATCCAAACTATTTTTGCAACTACTTTTCCCCATCTCCTTGGAGTTGGTTTTATTTTCTTTTGAAACTTCTTCCTTTCCAATGGTCTTGATCCGAGCCACAACATCTTTCTGCTGGACCTCCATTTGGATCTTCTGCTCAAGCTCACCCTTCGACTTCAATTGGGAAGGCATAATGGTCAAAGCAGATGGTGGTGGAGTCGTAGGCTTGGGCTTAGGGGATTGAGGTAAGGTTTGAACAATAGGCTGAATGGTTTTCGGAGGTTCTGGTGCTAGCGGGGCAGTACCTCTGGCTGCTTGACTAACAACCGCAGATGGTCGTGGGGTGGGTCCTTGAGATTGAGGTTGTTGAAACGTCCCGGCCAGTGGCCTTATTGATGCAGGCGTAACCATAGGTGGGCGTGGCTCTGGAGCAGGGGCAGGGTTCGGGATTGGATCAACTGGGGCGGTTGGGCGATCTAATATTGTAGGTAAACGGAACAAAGGACGAGGGCGGGCGGCCTGGGTCTCCATTATTAAGATGATTTGTGCAGAACTCAAAGATAAGGACAACGAAACAATTAAGCTGAAACCTTGGAATGGCCGGCACAACGATAGATGGCTCGCAAGTGCTGTTATTTATAATTCTACAATGATCGAAGATTCGAAGATCTCAGCTTGTAACATATACGACGCTAGGAAAAAAAAAAAAAAATCAGAGAGAGAGAGATGGAGCATTAATAAGAAAGGCATCGAATTCTGTACTCATTTTACAAGAATTCAAAGGATAAGATTCAGA
This sequence comes from Juglans mandshurica, assembly GCA_022457165.1. Lineage (NCBI taxonomy): Eukaryota > Viridiplantae > Streptophyta > Magnoliopsida > Fagales > Juglandaceae > Juglans > Juglans mandshurica. The sequence goes on from CM039628.1 coordinate 22,671,915, forward strand.
TCATAGAATCGAGTAAGCGGAAGAGCTGTATGCCTTTCAAGGCATGAGAGAGCTTTGCTCATTATGGTATCTTTATTAATTAATGTACAGATGGCCTCTTCTTAATTTTACAAAGTATAGGGGTGTCCTCTTAATTCCAAAGGGTGATGCCAGTGGCCGCCCGCTAGTTCATTCCTCTTCTTTTTTAAGAAAAGAAAAAGAAAACATTATTTGTAAATATATTAATTTTTTTTAATTATATAAATTCGTTAGTAGAATTTTTTTTAATATCTAAAAAATTTATACAAATTCAGTGGTAGTAATTTTTTTAAATATTTAAAAAAAATAAAATACGTACACTATCATTTTCCTAATTCAAATGTTCGAAAAGAAGATAGCGAATCATGAATTAAAGTAGAGATCATCTCACTATTCTTATGACGACTCAATGAAAACCCAAAGTATCTGATCAAATATAGTTTCAAAACAAGAAAAAGGGACTGATCAGAATATTTCTCTTTTTGGTCATCTATTATATATATTTTATAACTAAAATTAAGTTTATGCGTTATAGTTAGTACTTATATTATATGGTTCAGAATTTCCATCATTAATCTTAAGGTACGTACGTATTCTGCTTTCCCCATGTCAACTCGATCACAGAATAAAAAGGACTGGAAAACTTCTGCATTTCAGTTCACTGAATACTTATTCTGCTTTCCCCAACAAACGGCCGCCTTGTCCCATATATGTCGTTGATAGCCATAGCCTTGGGACTTTTTGCGAAAGGAGTGAATACTTTAGAAGTCGTATTAATTGCTTCTAGACTAGTAGATCAATGCAGGGCATCGAATATTTAGAGAAATATTATGCATTCTTTTTCTTTCCAAGCAGCCAACGTAGGTTGCTTAAAACCTAATACTGCTGATCAATACCATGCATGCACCTTATCTTAATGCATTAATGAATGAGGGCGCCTAAGCAAGTATGTACTAATAATTTTAAGACACTGAGATCTTCAAACAAATGATTGTTTAATTTGCAGCTGCATTTGGATTTATGTTTCATAGAATTCATCCTTTCATGTTAATTTCATTCGTTAACTTAATTAGTTAACTAATAAAAAGGTGACGCCAGACAGAATAGCGATAGTCAACTCGATCGCAAAATTATTCTGCGAGGTGTCAAAAAGAAGTGGAAAACTTCTGCATTTCAATTCACTGAATACTTACTCTTGCGTTCCCAAACAAAAGAAGCTAGGAAAGAAACGGCCGCCTTGTCCCATATCGTTGATAACCTTATATAGGAACTTTTACGAAAGGAGTAAAGACTTTAGAAGTGATCGTATTAATTGCTTCTAGATTAGTAGACCAATGCTTGCAGGGCATCGAATATTTATGTTTGATAGAATTAATTATTCCTTGTTTTCATTCGTCAACTAATTAGTTAACTAATGATCAAAGGGTACTCATAAAATTAAGTGATATTACCTTACGTCTAGAACGAGGTCTTCAATGTCTAGAACGAGCTCTTGCATGGGATGAAAACATGATGAGTCACTAGCCTTTTAATTAGAAGCAATAAAATCAATTCTTACCTAGTTTTGTCGTTATAATACACTACAACATATAAGGGTTTTTGGGAACACAATTTTTGTCTCAAAAAATTGAGATTTCATCCCAAAATACTTCTTGGAGCGAAAAAAAAAAAAAACAGCATCCCAATGTCGTTCCAATAACAGTGTCCCAAATTGTATTTTGGGACGAAATTTAGCTAAACCGTTCGATCACGTTCGAACGGAATATTTTTTTTGGGACGCTTGAATTTCATCCCAGAATCACGTTCGAATGTTACAAAATTTACGTTTGAACGTATTTTATGTTCGAATCCATCCTTCGTGAGTGGTCAATCAATACCTGTTCGTTCGACCAAATAGGCATGAGGAAACGTTTGAACAAACAATTTGAGGGCCGAACAGTACTAAGACGTTCGAACGTTTAGTTCACATTCGATGATTTGTTCAAACGGTTTCACGTACTGTTCGAACGTTTAGTATCAATATTCGAATGGTTTTACTTATCCTGTTCGAACAGTTTTTTTTTCATTCAAACAGTAACTATTTTATTTTACCCAATAATTAAAAAACCAAATAGACATACATAATATTTAAAAAAAATACATTACAATTTGTTCAATACCCATAAAACTAGTCTAATAAGTGCGGACTAAATAAATAAAACAGTAGTAGTACTAGCATTCTTCATACATAAATAGATCCCAAAATCTGTACATATAACGTAAATCAGTTGCTTAGAGGCCTGAACTGTTGCATAAACATCTGCATTAGGAGTTGCAAATCTCTCCTAAGCTCTTCTTGTTATTGTTCTTGTTGTTTCATATGCATCTTCATGTCTGCTTGTTTCGCCAATTGAACCTCTAACTCATGCTGCCTTGCAGTCAATTCTTCAATTTTGGAATTCGCTTAGTCTAACGCTATAGAGGTATTATTGGCAAACCCGAACGATGAGGAAGAGCTAGAAGGTTTACACAATGACTCAAACCCCTCTGATACCCTGAACGTTGACATAGATCTTGTATAAAATTTTCAACATCACTTGTCAAGAAATTTTGATCTGACGCAGATTCAACACATTGGACAACTATTTTATCCTACACATAAGAGAAAGAATTAATATCATCACAAATATTCAAATATGTTTAATTAAAACAGATTATAATTCTTACATAATTTTCCCGAGCATCGGAATGAGTCCACTCACCATTACGGTCAATATGTGATGCATCATATAATTTTGTTAGATCATAATTGATATGACACTTACTACAAGAGACACTTGTTAAGATATAAAATCATTAGAATACCTCAAAATAACAAACTATATAGAATAAAAAAAATAGTATTACCAATTTCTTAGAAAGACGATGGAAAGATCTTGAGACTGCATAATGATGAATCTTCAATTTCGATCTATTTATTTTGTTTATAGAATTTCGCTCCTGCATAGAAGTTGAAAATATTAAGAAGTGAAATATTAAGAAGCGAAAATTATAAACAGGACATGTAAAAAGAATTCATTTAATTTACCTTATATGATGGATCCTCAAACATGTCACAAACCATTTCTCAATCAGAAGGTCAGACATCCTAAAAAGGATGTTGGCGTGCATCTTCCTTGTTCTTGAACTTATTGTAATGCTCATGACACATCGTCTTATATTTTCGGAATGCATTGCACATAAGCTCATCGACAATCTTACGTTCCTCTCTCCGACCAAAATTTAATTCGAAATTATCCTTTAAAAAATATATATACAAGGATATTATCATCCAGAATAGTCTAAATGTTGCATATATATTAAACATTATTAATATAAATCAATTATTTAAATATTAGCAAACAACGCTTCTTGACAAGTTCTTTTACATCTTTGGAGACTTTCTGCCGGGAACTCGTAGCCAAAGGTGCATAAGTTCATCTAAGAGCACCCACATGATATTCAAACCATGATGCTTGTTATCTTTCACCTCCGGTATGTTTGTCAGGAATCTTAAACTTAATCTTACCCACTTTACGATAATTTTCCAACATCACACCATTAGTAGTGCCTTAACCCTGACGAGATTGTACTGTTAACTCTATCAAATATTTAGTTCGTTGTAGAAACGAAGTAAATAATGGTTAGAAACAATGTAATATGTATGAATGACCATAATTGAAAAAAATGACTATTAGATTTTTACTTTGTTCTGTAAAATCAATCTCTAGTGGTGAGTCAAATGGAGAGTTAGGAACAGGTGGAAAATGGATGGGAACTTCCTTCATCTTCAGTAGCATAATTTCGAAATACTGATATATTCATTACATAAAAGATTTGTCATAATGTGTAATGTGACCAAAAACTAATCAATCATCTGTATCAGTTTCATTTGTAGATTCAGCCTCATCATCTATAGATACTTCAGAAGACCCAGCATTTTGCTCAATTGTCGCATCAACAGTTTTACCCTCAATATCTTCTCGATGTAATGGAATTATCTCATATTGGCACAAATCCACAAACAAGTTAAAGACGGGTTGATTCTCTTGGTATGCTTCTTGAGTAAAAGGATCATCTTCTTCTTCATCTTCTTAAATCTCATCAATCACACTTAAACAGATATACCACAAGCACCCTCAAATATCTCATTCCAATTATATCGACAATAATCTCATAGAAATCAATGTTTTCTCCATCATGACTTCCTTCGACTATGACACCACTATTTTGTATTTTCCTATAGCGTTCTTGATCCATTGTGTGATACCACTTTCTCGAGAAATACATGCAAAATATCGAGCAGCGCGTCTCGACGGGCCACGCGCCAATCAATATAGTTCATCCGATATGTCATTTGTACAAACTACATATTGAATAAAACATAAACATACAAAAATACTTTTTTTTATTCTACGAGGTGTCAAAAAGAATTGGAAAACTTCTATTTCAGTTCACTGAATACTTATTCTACGTTCCCTAACAAAGGAAGCTAGGAAAGAAACGGTCGCCTTGTCCCATATCATTGATAGCCTTAGGACCTTTTGCGGAAGTAGTGAAGACTTTAGAAGTTGTATTAATTGCTCCTAGTCTTTTTTTCTATTAGAAAAGGCATATCGCATTTATTAATAATGGACATTACAAACTTGACCTGAAACATACATTACAAGCCAACTACAACATTGATAGTTCCACAATACACAACCGTGACTAACATGGTCTAGTCCTAGCAGCAAACCTCTACAGACCTAAAGTCTAAGAGACAACACAATTCTGTCCAAAATAGAGTTAACCAAACCCCACACTCCGTCTAAGATGGAGTAGAGGACACACTCTATGTATGAAAGTCCTAGAGACTTTGTGTCTTTTCAATTGCACTCTAATCCAGCATCGACGCCTTTGGTGGACTGTTCTCACAACAAAAGACTTTTGAGAAGACCAAGCGTATTGACCATATCACATTGAAGAGACTACTATGCTCCACCAGGACTAAGCCACCTCTGATTCTATATGATTGTCTAACCAGTTTGATTAAAGGAGAGGGAGGATTATAAGGGAGACTTAGTTCCAGTAACTACCTGACTTAGATAACCTTAGCACTTAGAACTAACCCATGCAGGAAGGCACTACTTAGCACAAGCAATAGCAAAACTAGCGTTGTGTAAAGATCAACTCCAGCTGCACTAAGTCTCGTCTTTGTGTAGTTCCCGGCTACTAAGGAAGAAAGATGGCTTGGATTTAGAGATTGGGGCTTTCTCGAGCCTACTCATGTGTAAAATGTTTATTTTTCAAAAACAAAAGACAATACAGAAATTGAAAATATATGCAAAAATAACCAATTACATCTTAGAAAGATATAGATCCGCATTTTCAACCTTGGAAGAAAATAAATTGCAAAAATAGCAACTGTGATGGTGCATGAGAACCATGTGCCACCCTGGAGAAATGGCGGTCTATCAAGTCTGAAGTAACTAGTGGTTTTGGACCTAGAAAATCCACGCGTGGTGGCAAAAGGGCACCCTTTGCTGTGGCGCATGGGTTTCACGTGCACCCTTTGGACCGCATGTGTGGCTCACGCGCCGTTTCGGTCGGCGAAACTCTTCACTCATCTGAAGGATTGGCGCCTTGGGAAGCCTTCGGTAGGGCGCATGGTGGTCGCCGAATGTCAGAGAGCAACAAATCAACCTTCCTCCATACTTAGCCCTGAACAAGCACCCAAAAATGAAAAAGAATAGGAGAAAACTAGATATGAGAGGAAGGAGAAATGAGGGAGGAATGAGAGATGAGAGAGGGAGGAACCGAAGGTCCTCCCCCCTACTGGGTGGTTTCTAGAGAGGAGGAGGAGTCTCTCTCTCTAAAAACTAGGGTCGGCTGGGCATTGCTTCTAGATTAGTAGACCAATGCATGCAGGGCATCAAATATTTTGAGAAACATCATCCATTCATTTTCTTTCTTCTTTTTCTTTCCAAGCAGTAGTAGTACTTACGTAGGTTGTTTAACCCTAATATTATTGCTGATCAATACCATGCAGCATTTACCTTATCTTAATGCATTAATGAATTATGATGGCTAAGCAACTAATAATTTAAGACACTAAGATCTTAAAACAAATTAATGATTGTTTTGTAGCTGGATTTGGATTTACGTTTCATAGAATTTATCCCTTGTTTTGATCATTCATCAACTTAATTACTTAACTAATCAAAGGTACTCCCAAAATTATGTGATATTACCTTACGTCTAGAATTAGGCCTTGGGATGAATACGGCCAATGGCCTTCTAATTAGGATCAATAAAATCAATTATTACATACTTTTATCAATATAATACTCAATTAGCCTCTCAAAAAATGATAAATTTATAACTATTTTATAATTATTTTATAACTGGACAGTAACTATGCAAAATTAAAAACTATTTTAAATGAAGTACTAATTTCCATAATTACATTGATAAGTTGTGTTAACGCAAAAAAGCACAGTTCGGAAAGGAAGAGAGATCCATTCCCGGGACGCGCTGAGATGGTCAGGGCCTCAATTGGTGATGTGTACGTGGAGCCCATGGCAGTGGTCCGGTGCGACTGTACGGTCCTGGTGCATACATCCATGGTGATGAACAGTATTTAAATAAAGAGGAAATAAGATAATCTAGATGAACACACAGATTTACTTGGTTCGGCACTAGGCCTGAGGTTTCGGGAGGAGAGATTTCACTATAATAAGCTTGTTTATAGTCTCTCATTTATCACTGTACAATGGGAGCTGTAGATCTATTTGCTAGAGAAGCGGTTCTCTCTAGAGCCCTCAGGTTGAAGAAGCAGTCGAAGAAGAACCGAAAAGTCAAAATTCCTAGAAACCGTAGGCACCCTGCCCCTATTATATGACCCTCTTCATCCGTGCACCTCGGTAGTGGTGAGGCATTCTGCTTTCTGTGTCTAACCGTCTCTTCCTTTTCCATTTTATCCTGACACCTCCATTTTCTCTTAACACCCTCACCCCCTAGTCCATTCTTATCCCCTCTCCTTCTCGCACATCTTGTCTTCGAGTGATGACCCTCTTTGATGAGCTGGGTCTTGAAAGCCATTTTGGGCCTGGTGTATTTTACCCCCTCACAGTTGCTCGCGATTCTTAAGAGCAGTTTGTGACCTTGAGAATCTTTTAAAGGTAAAATATGTAATCAAACTAATCCACCTCCATTCGTAGAGAAATAAATTCCAGAAGCTTGCCCTGGTCACTTGTTCTTCTTGCGTTAAGAAGTAAACATTTTCGAGCGTGGAATTAGGCGGGAGATCAGCTCAATCGTGTAAGATACTTAAGGTGCGTACACGTATTGGCGAGATAAGCGGGAGGTAGGCTCGACCGCACAGAGCATGTATGAAAGTTGGTCTGCAATGGCGAGGTATGCGGGAGGTAGGCTCGACCGCACGAAACGCGTAGGGTGTGCGTGCGTAGTTAGGCTAGGTAAGTGAGAGGTTGGCATGACCACATAAGATGCGTATGAAAGTTGGCCGGGTAGTCAAGTGAGTTGCCCGCCTATTCGAACACCTGGGAGGCCGGGCGGTCCCTGACCTTTCCCTCCTGCTGACACTTTATATAAAAAAGGGTAAAAAGGGGCGAGCAGTTTGTAAGACTGGGCTCACCCTAAGTCTTGTCGAAAGGCGTCTGTTCTTTCGGCGTCTTTGTTTTTTATGATATTTGGCAAACTTTCCTATTATGATGTGAATTGCGGTTAATTTAGAGTATGTTTGTTGTAACCTGCGTGAAGTGGTCAGGGAGCCCGTCGATCCTCTGCTGGCAACAGTTATGCCAGGAGCGTGAACACCCAATGTCTGCTGGTGAAGATGCTTTCTCAAAAGAAATGTCAAGCAGTCGGAAGACATGACCCGCATTTAACTGTGAGGCAAGTCGAGCCGCCTTAAGGCTAGACCCGCCTTAAGGCTAGACCCGCCTGTTGACCCCCATGGGAAGGTAAGCAAAAGATGTCTGACCACACTTCTCTGTGAGACAGGCTAGGCCGCCTTAAGGTTGGACCCGCTTATTGAATCTCACGAGAAGGTAAGTAGAAGATGCTGCAAAATTCAAACGAGTTAATGCAAATATTTTCCATCACAAGTACAATATTCGCAAACCTGAGCTGTCTTACTGGGATGAGGTGAGGGTCTGAGGCGTTATTCGTTTGGTATTCTGTTGCTGGAGATGACGTTCCGCTACTGGAGATTCCACTGATGAAGATTCCACTGATGCAGATTCTGTTGGTGGAGATTCCGTTGGTGATGTTCGTATCTTTCTTTTCATTATTTGGGCTGTCAATAGAAACGGCCCGTTCTCCATTGGGGAGAGGTCAGAATGCCTCATACCAAACCGCCTCTTTCTCCCCCGAGGAGGTAATTCTGGCAGCGAAGTGGCTGGTCAGCTCCTTCGTCGTGGTGGGCGTCGGGGTAAGTATTTGGGCAGCCTCGAGGCTAAACCCACTCTACTTCGCGAGAGGAACAAGACGTCTTTGGGCTCATCTAATCCCTTTGTTTTTCCATGAGAGGTATGTTGTTCGGGAAATCTATTCTGGGCCTGCTTCCTCCCATTGACACCACAAGAAAGGGTAAGTTTGGGTCAGACTGGTGCTGATCCCACACTTGGTCGTACCAGGTGTGGGGGGGATAAGGTAACCTTTATGCCTACCTTTCCCCATAGTATCCTACAACGAAGTAAGTTGTTTAGGCAGTCTGTTACTGAACCCGCTCTCGACCGTTGACGCTTGCGAGGAAGGTAAGAACTTTTCTTCGGGTAGCTGAGGACTGACCTGCACTCTATCACGGGAGGGAGAAGGAAACCTTTAGGCCTACATTTCCCTCGGTTGCCCTGTGAGGAGGTAATTTGGATAGCGATGTGGCTGATCTGCTCCTTCACCGTGATGAGGGTCGAGATAACTTATTCGGGCCACCTTGGCAGCTAGTCCTACTCTCCTGGATGAGGAGATCAAGCCGCTTGCTCACCTATCATCCTTCATGGGGAGGTAGGTTGTTTAGGGAGTTTGTTTTAGACCCGCTCCCGCCCGTTGACATCACAGGGAAGGGTAAGCTTGGGTCAAGTTGCCACTAATCCCACTCTTCGTCGTAGCAGAGGCCGTGGTAAGTTATTCGGGCAGCCACGAGGCTGATCCCGCTCTCCACTACGGTGGGGATAAGGCAACCTTTAGCCCAACCTTTTTCCATGGTATCCCATAAGGAGGTAAGTTGTTCGGGCAGTATGTTACTGAACCCGCTCCCGCCGGTTGACGCTTACGAGGAAGGTAAGAACTTTTCTTCGGGTAGCTGAGGACTGGCTTGCACTCTATCGCGGGAGGGATAAGGCAACCTTTAGGCCTACATTTCCCTATATTGTCTCGCCAAGGGTAATTCGGATACCGATGGGGGTCCGAGTAAGTTATTCGGGCCGCCGTGAGGGCTGGTCCTGCTCTCCCAGATGAAGAGATTGATCCACCTGCTCACCTATCATCCTTCCTAGGGAGGTAGGTTATTCATGCAGTTGTTTCTAGATCCGCTCCTGCATATTGACATCTTAGGAAAGGGTAGGTTTAGGTTAGGCTGGCACTGATCCCACACTTCGTCACAGTGGAGGTCAGGGTAATTCATTTGGGGAGCCATGAGGTTGATCCCGCTCTCCACTGCGGGAGAGGCAAGGCAACCTTTAGGCCTACCTTTCCCTATGGTATCCCACAAGGAGGTGAGGCGTTTTGGCAGTCTATTACTAGACCCACTCCCGCCTATTGACGCTTAAAGAGGAAGGTAATTTTTTGTCTTCGGACGGCCAATGACCAACCCGCACTCCTTCGTGAGAGGAATAAGACAACATTTGAGGCCTACCTTTCCAGTTTTGCTTCTCGGGGAGGTATGTTGTTGATGGAGATTTTGCTGATATAAAGTTCGTCGGTGGAGATTTTGTCTTCGGGTGGCCAAGGCCGACCCGCACTCATCCGCAAGAGGGATAAGGCAACCTTTTAGGCCTAACTTTCCCTTTTTGCCTTGTTGGGAGGTAAGTTGCTACAGGGATCAATCATGTTAGTGAAACCAAAATCCATGTAAGTTTTGAAGGAGGCAAGCCATAATATTTTGATGCCATGACTGATTTTTTCCATCTTCTCTTTTTTTTTTTTTTGCTACTGTTTGGTTGTTGTTTGATCGAACTTGCCCGCTGCTGTTTGCCATTTCCTTTCTTCCCTGCCCCTTACTTTTATTCCCCTTTCCATTTCTTCCTCATTTTTTTTTGTTTCCTCTCTCTGTCTTTTCTTTCTCTTCTAGGTCGGTTTCCTTTTGTTTCCTTCTCTTTTGTAGTTCCAACCAAAATTCACGTAGGCCTAGGGTGCTCGCCCGTGGCCGATGGTCACATGGCCATGGAGAGGAGGCCACTGGCCGTGGTGCACATGGTCATGGAGAGGAGGTCGTGGAGTCCTACTCGTTGTTGCATGGCCATGGAGTCTAGTGTATGTGGTCGCTGACTGTGATGTACATGGCCGAGGAGAGGAGACTGCTAAGCTTTGCCCACTATGCATTACCGTGGGCAAATTGGTCGTGTAGTACTTGTCCGCAGTGCTTGGTCGACGAGTGGAGTCCATGTAGTCCTTCGCCGCTGTCCCAAGGCCGTGAAGAGTTGGCCACTGGCTGCGGTGCCCATGGTCGTGGAGTCCAGTACATGCCTCATGCACTGGTGCGCGGCTTCAAGCCGCTGCTAGCCACCATCTGACAAGGTGTGAAGGTAGTGTTCAGGTAGGGACAGAAAATATCGACGGTCCACATGGTGGCCGCCGGCACCCCCATCGTGCTACGGTGTGACTAGGCTGAGGTAATCTCCGCAACAGGCAGTCCCGTGCTTGTGGTCATGCGGCGGTCTCCATCATGGGGCATTGGTCGTGGACCTTTTCCAAGGTGACAAATGGTGCCAACTGGTCGCTTGGTGACAGCTGGCGCAACCCTCTGGCTTCACCACCGCGGGACCGTGCTTTTCCGGGTGCATGTTTCTGTGCGCCTTCATGCCCAGCTCAGACGCGAGGTATGGCCCGTGGGTGGGGGCCACTGGCGCCAGATAGAAACCAACGACAATCCATGTGGCAGTCACCAGTGGGTCAACGAGCCTCACGGCGAGGTGGCGCTTAGCTTCTTGGTGCACGGCAAAGTGCACCTGTGTGCACTTTGAATGGCACTGTGCGTGCCAAGCACAGTTTGAACGTGCATGGGCAGTGGACACTGCCTGGCTTATGTGTACCTGTGTATGCTCCCAGTGTTTTCCAAATGCACTGTGTACTTAAAGTACACCAAACAATGGCATTTACAGCTTGAGTGGCTGGGAAGTTTGGTTCCCAACCATACATGCTTAATGTATAAAAAGTGCAATGCACTTTTAATCGCCAATTTCCTGCAGTAGTGCTTTCCATAAAAATAAAAGTGGAAAGACTGAAGATACATATCTAGAAGAGTTTCATCTCCTCCTTTGGAGATTATTTAGCACGCTGAGAAATCGTCCTTCTTCTGCTTTCGTTACAAGAAAAACCTCGATCTCACAGTCGGCGTCAACTGTTAATGTAAAAAAATGCACTACAAGGGAAGAGAGATCCATTCCCAGGACACGCTGAGATGGTTGGGGCCTCAATCGGTGATGTGTGGTGCCCCAAGCAGTGGTCCGGGGCTATGTCCACGGCTTCGACACTAAGTCTATGTCCACGGGGGTTTGGGGAGGGGAGATTCCATTATAATATGTTTGTTTACAATCTCTCATAGCCTCTCATTTCTCACTGTACAATGGGAGCTGCAAATCTATTTGCTGGAGAAGTAGTTCTCGCTCGGGCTCTCAGGTTGAAGAAGCAGTCAAAGAAGAACCGAAGAGTCGGAAGTCCCAAAAACTTTAGGCACCCACCCCTTTTATCTGACCCTCTTCTTGCGTGCACCTCGGTAGTGGTGAGGGATGTCTACTTTACATGTCTGACCGTCTCTTCCTTTTCCATTTTCTCCTGACGCCTTCATTTTCTCTTGACACCCTCATCCCCTAGTCCCTTCTTGTCCCCTCTCATTCTCGCTCATTTTGTCTTCTAGTGATGACCCATTTCGATGGGCTGGGTCTTGAAAGCCATTTTGGGCCTGGTGTATTTTACCCCCTCACAAGTTGTGTGATAAATTATAAAAGAGTTATAGGTATATCATTACTTTAGGAGTACATTTGGCTCCCATAATTGCATGGAAATGAACCGAAGTCTCAAAGCCATATTTTCACTTTTCAGTTTTTTCTTGTAATTGAACATTTTCTAGCCCTCGTTGCCAAGGGAAATAATACTACTATAGTTTTTTATGCAATGGATGAACCTTGTAGAGATGATGTTTGTGATTATAATTTCCTAGATCGCGAATGTGGTTTTTAAGCTCCATATTATGAGTAATTATTTGATATTCCCAAAATGCATATATGTCATAGTCTCATCCTATCATAAAATGTCATGTCAATTAGAATTAAATCATTGATACTTAGCTAAAAAATAAAAAAAAATTAGTTACATGACATGTGATACAATGAGAGTATTACGACATCAGTACTTCAAAAGTACCTAATAATTTTCAACATATTCGGTGGATAATAGGGCTGGACATTAATGACTCCAAATAACTAGGTTTAGGTTTCATACAAATGGTCGATAGGTCAAAATGTGTTGACTCAATAAGACTTGATTATTAAACGGGTCCATTGTAGATAAGCCTATGAAACTCTTACTCAACCCATATAACTAGATTAAATTCAATTTTTAAATTCTATAAATTTTTTTTTTATGTATGATTGTTGATGTCGGGATGTAATATCAATATTAGTATTTGGCTATTTAATATCACAAATTATTAAACTTTTTTATGTTAATATAAATTTTTTTTGGAGATATTAATTTTCTTGTATATAATTGGTTTAGATGTTGGTCATCAAACCCTTTATCATAAATGTAGTTGTAGTTTTGAACTATTTATATAGTTATCCTTGTATTATGTATGAAATTATATTAATTAGGTTAAAACAAATGCCCACCGCGATTCTGTTGCAACGACGTAACACGCTCCATTTGCACCATCATCTCCCGTTGCACTTGCTCTTGCACTTCAATGCGTATTCTTTCCTCCTAGTCTCTATGTTGGTCCTGCAAACGCGTCTGTAAATGAGATTATCGTTCTAAGAGATACTCTAACTCTTGCTGTCTCGACCTCATATACTCATTCTCACGCCGTGCAGCTTCTAAATCTGCCGTAAGATTATTAATTTGTGAAGCCGATGAGGTTGAGGAGGATGAACATCTATGCTTGATAAATCGTCCAAAACCTCTTGCCATACTAGACTGCGGCCCGAGCATTTGCGTGAATATGTCTATGTCACTAGGAGAGGATTCCTCAGAAGCCGACTGCGTCTCCATCATTTTTCCCTGCAATTTAAAAGGTAATAACCGTAAATAATTAGTAACGTATTAAAAGAAATAGAAATAAGAAATAAACTATTTAAATGTTATATAAATAATTTATTTAACAAAATTAACACTGCTTACATAATTATCTGCAGCGACAGGATCCATCCACTCACTATGCTCATTAGTGTGAGCAGCAGCATAGACATGAATGAGGGAAAAGTTTTCAGGATCATCACGTTTCTAACAAAGCGACTTTGGTAATTTTAAAAAGATAATGTTAGTACTTAAATAAAAGAATATCAGGAAAATAAATGAATTCTATATTTTTTTAATTACCATTTTTTCAGCAAAACTGTGGAATGACCTTGAACCGGCACGATGGTGGACAGTCAGAACGGATCTATTCTATGCATTTGTAGAATTCAAGTGCTACAAAATATATTAAAAATGTTAATTGTAATATGTATACATATAATATATAGAACGAATATGAATGTAAATAATTAAAAGATATAAATGTAAAATACCTGATAATCTGGAGATGCGAAAAGATCACAACACTTTCTCCAATCATCTAACTTCATATGCTGAAAAGGAGACTGCGCAGCCTCTTCCAACGTCTCAAACTGCTTGAAGTGGTCATGACATCGTCATTTGTGACGTCGGAATAGTGTAGCCATCAACTCATTCACGGTTCTCAAATCCTCGCTATGGCCAAAGTCGAGGTCGAATTCATCCTAACAAGGAAATCAGGTCAAAAATATAATATACTAATCTAGGTGAAAAAAATGTACTGAAAAGTAAACTCACCAGCACACGACTTCGAATGTGCTCCTTAATCTCATTTGGAACATCTCGCCATGAGCGCACATAAAATGGAGCATAAGCTCGAACTACTGTGCCAATATAGGAGGAAAGCGCTGCTGCACTATCATCCACTCCTCCAACGGAATTATCAGGAATTCTGATCTTCAGTTTTTCATGCCTTCTATTTTTTTCAAAAGAGATTCCACTTGTATAGCCACGACCGCGACGTGCAGATACATCAACTACGTGATAATAGATAGTATAATTATAATTATATAGTTATTGAGACAAAAGTATTAACTATATATATAATTATCAACGACAATATTTCCTTACTGGTAGGTGTCGACTGGCTGTTGTTCTCTTATGTGTTAGCTTGATCTTCAGCAACGGATTCCTCGAGTGGGCTCAATGGATTCAGGACTTGGACTTGGCGGAGGCACATTTCTTCGTTGTCGTTTTGGCTGTATTCATGAAAATAATTAATTATATCAAAGAAAATTAATTAGAAGAAATTATGAAAATTCAAGATATTTTATAGTCACCTATATGAATAAAATATTTAGTACTTTTATTCTTCATCTTCAGATGAATTTTTCATGCTTGTTTCATAATCTCCATCAATAACATCTTCATCATCATCATGCACCTCTTCTTCATCGTCCTTATCCAGCTCCTGTCCGAATTCTGATTCGTCTTCATCTTCTGACTCGTCTTCTTCTTCTTCTTCCTCCTCACTTACTTGAATTGAATGATTATTTAATACAGACGGGTTGAGATGGATCAGTGGGACATCATCTCTACACAAGGGGAGCAACTAGAGTGCACCGAGGTCAACAAACAAGTTAATACCCTCTCCATCTTCCTGGTATGCCTCTACAATCGGAGTGACATCTTCATCTCCACTATTCTCGTAATCTGCACTCGTTCCTGCTTCATATATATTTCGAGGAACAAATTTTTGTACGACTCGCCAAGTTATCGCTCCACTATCTTCATCAGCACTTTTCATTGGATCAATCAAGTAATAGACTTGGGTAGCCTGACAAGCCAATACGAATGTATCATCTTCGTACCATTTAGAAGTAGTATTGACACTCATAAAGTGATTATCCCTATGTATCGGAACCCGACCACCGCCTAGATCCCACCAATCACATTTAAAAACATATGTTACAGACCCATCCAGATATTTCAATCCTATAATATCACATATGACACCATAATAGTCAATATCATATGTTCCATGACTCCCCTCGACCAACACACCACAGTTTTGAGTCTTTCTATTACGTTCATGGTCCAAAGTATGGAATCTATAACCTCGAATCGTGCATGCAGTGTATCGAAGTGCTCTATTTGAGGGACCACGGGCCAATGCATACAATTCAGAAGAAATTGATCCGGGGTCACGAGCATGTTGTTCCAAAATCTAACAATTGAAATAGTATATATTTATTATTTCATTATCCAGAGTTAAAAATTTCAAAATATAACATATATATAATTTTAGTTCATACACGTTCTTCAAACCATCCGGGAAATTCTTCCTCGTGTCTTGCCTCTATATTTTTTACGCCTTCCGTCTTAAATTTGTCCATGTGCTCACTGTTATAACATGTTGCAAAAGAAGTATATTTTGAGCACAACAATTATAGTTAATTTTAAGAAAACTGTAATTATTCAAAGCAATGAAATGGCATACCTGAGATAATCATCA
Organism: Juglans mandshurica; assembly: GCA_022457165.1. Taxonomy (NCBI): domain Eukaryota; kingdom Viridiplantae; phylum Streptophyta; class Magnoliopsida; order Fagales; family Juglandaceae; genus Juglans; species Juglans mandshurica. The sequence goes on from CM039628.1 coordinate 22,687,900, forward strand.
ATCTCCCGGCAATTATTTAGCACATACCACCGAACTTTACGCAACTCTCCATCAATTAAATCGTAACCAGTTTGTGCACCCAAGGGTCGTATATTCTTGGAAAACACTAATAGCTCAAGAGGAGGCGGAGCAGCAAGATCAACATTTCGCTCTTGACGATTAAATCGTATCTCAACACCATGAAGATATAGAGAGCAAAATGTTAACCATTCATCGTGTATATAGGCCTCTGCTATTCAACCCTTAGCTTTGGCTTTATTCCCAACAGTGTGCTACAGTCGACCCAAATTTCTTTCAACTGGATACATCCAACGGAACTGCACCGGTACAACCAAAAGTACCTCTCACGGTAAATGTATTGCTAAATGGACCATGACATCAAAAAATGATGGTGGAAAGATCTGCTCGAATTTACATAGTATAGTAGCAATGTCTTCTTCCAATTTCGACAACACATCTCGATTTACTACCCGAGCGCACAAATCCTTGAAAAACATACAGAGTTCAGATATGGCGACACGTACATTAGATTTCAGCTTCCCACGAATTCCCACAGGTAATAACTTCTGCAAAAATACTTGACAGTCATGACTTTTCAATCCATTAATTTTCCAATTGTAACACCCCGTATTTTAGTGTATTTTTACTGAAGGATTATTTTTATTTATTCAAAAATTTATCCTCTTATTTTAAAATTGGTCGGATTTTTAGTGAGTTTATTTCTCTGATTTTAATTTGGTGAAAATTATTTTTATGTGCTTTCTTAATATTTATTTATTGTTATGCATTTAAATTGCTTTTAATATTTAAATTAATTACTAAGAGATTTAATTATTTCAATTTGACATTACCATTACGTTTAAATTATTTTATTTAACTTGTGGTTTTAAAATCGTTTCCGTTGGATCATTTTCGTGGCCCAAGTTATGAGGACTGGACCTCATTTCTTTTCCCCTCTTTTTCTTTCCTCTCCTTTTCTTTTCCTCCCTTTTTTTTCTCCTTATTTTCCTTCGGCTTCTTTCTCTCCCGCGCGATCTCTCTCTCTCCTCTCCTCCACCCGATTCTTTCGTCCCCTCCCAGCGCCGCCGTCCGTCGGCGGTGGTCGACACTGCCCGGCCCCTTGCATTCCCCTGCCGCCGGCCGTCCTACCCCACCAATCTCACCTCCATTCGTGCCGCCGTTAGCCCCCTCGAGACCCACGAAGCCGCGGCACTCTTTCCGCCGTTTCGCCGCCGTCGCACCGCCATTGGCCACCATCTTCCTACCACATCATCACCGACCTCTTGGCAACCCAATGGACCCAACCCCAGCTCCGATCCGTCACCGGTGAAGCCCCACCAAGTCTATTTCCGATTTGGGTATTTTTGGCCTAAAACCACCCCTTGCGCCGCCACCCACAGCAAACCACCACCACCATTGGCTTCACCGACCTCTCGAGGCCCTACCCTACCATTTTTGGGTCTTCGTTTGTTTTCGTTGAAAAGTGGGCATCTGTGACCCACGGCCACAGTGTATTTTACACTGTGGTGTTGCTCAGACATCACCATTTGCAGCTTCGTGATCCTCAGGAAATTGTTATATTGCACTGTAAGTATTTCTCCAAAGAATTCTTGTGAATTTAATGTATTTTTGCACTAACACATTTCACTGTATTTGCCGGACTGAGTCCGAGGAGTTTGGGAGTGGAGTGGTGATTGGGGTGTTTGGTTGGATTTGATTGGTTTGGATATTGATGGTTGTGGATTTGTGTTGGTACATGTACATCTCATTATTTCATGCATGATCATGTTTGTAAAGAAAACTGGGTTTTCGTGTTGTGCATTCATTCTCATGTGTGATTTGGAAAGTTATGATTTTATGTGAGAATATTTTTGGGTGCGTGTGTATCACGACCCCAAGCCGAGATGGGGTATTATCTCGGTGGAGCTCCTCTGGTTACTCGGGAGCGGAATAAACTGAGTAACGTCCCCTGGATTGTCGCTGGGCGATGATGGGATCGGACGAGAGATTCGTGCCGACTCCGTGGTCCTTCTGCTGGCAGGGACCAGAGGATGCTTGGCTACGTACGCGCTGGGCGAGGAACTGGGCATCGCTCGTTGCGTAGTGGGTGCTTGGCTACGTACGCACTGGGCGCGGAACCGAGCATCGCTACGAAGCCAGGACGTGCGGATGGTCCCTAGGGAAGGCCATGGTGCATAGGTTAATAAAGGATTAAATTGACTATTTTCTGGGAAAATAGTGTGCGTGGATTTTGTGTAAACCATTTTCTGGGAAAATGTTTTACGGATATTTGGGCCAATGAGATTTTGGCATGTGTAGAAAATTGTCATTTTCGGGGAAAATGATGTTTTGAGAAAAATGCATATTTCATCATATGCATGCATGTTGGTTGCATTTAATACATTTCTTTCTTGAGGATTATTTGGGTTATACTTACCTGCGGTACCCTTCTGTGGTAACGTAGATTTTGATGCAGATGAGGAAGAGGAGGGCGAGCCAAGGAGACGGCTTCGCCCGAGGAGTGATCTGGGATCACTTGTTATTATTATCTTATTTTGCTTATTGTATTTCCGGGACATGTGTTAACTTTATTTTGGATGACTGTATAACTACTTTTAAACCTCTACTGATGTTTAGTTGTGTTTAAATTATGGTACTTAGTTGACTATCCGCTGCGTTATTTTATTTGTACACCATTGCCTGTACACACACTGTCACTTCGTTGGGATGTGTGACCGTGTTGTCACCATCCTGGTGTCTCGATCCCCGTGTATTTTTATAAGGGGGATTGGGGCGCCACACCAATCATTAGGACTCACGCATTTACCAATATTTGAAGCATAACCATCTGACAACTTCACACCTTGCAACCATTTGCAGAAATCCATCATCTCCTCCCTCGTCATCGTAAAACATGCATGTGGCATGACCACCCTATTGCCTTCCACCAGCAAATGCAGATTATGTTTAATTCTCATTCTCTCAAGATCTTTCCTCGTCTTGATCCTGTCTTTTGTATTTTTGTTAATACTCATCAATGTACCCAGTATATTATCACAAATATTCTTCTCTATGTGCATTACATCAAAACTATGTCACAAATTGCATGACGACCAATACGACAAGTCAAAAAAAATACTACGCTTTGTCCAATTTAATTCTACTGCGCCTCGTTTTCTCTTGTTCTTTCCCCGACCTTTGCCAAAATTGTTCGCTCTAACATGTTGCAGTTGTTCCACTATCTCTTCTCCAGACAACTCTTTTGGTGCAACCCTATCCTCTATTCTCCCATCGAACTTGGCACATTCTCTACTCCATGCATGATTTGCTGGTAAATAACGTCAATGACCCATGAAACACAACTTCTGAGAATATTTTAGCCACTCCTAGTAGTTTCTTTATTACACGTCGGACACGCTAACTTTCCTTTCGTACTCCAGCCGAAAAGATTCCTATATGCCGAAAAATCATTTATGGTCCACATTACCGTAGCATGCATCTGAAAAGATGTCGACGTAGATGCATCATAAGTTCTAACGCCTGTTTCCCATAACTCTTTATGCTCTTCAATCAACGGCTACATGAATACGTCAATATCATTCCCAGGTGATCTAGGGCCAGGGATGAGCAAAGTTAACAAAAAGTTTGGCGCCTTCATGCACCTCCATGGTGGAAGATTGTATGGAATCAATACTACGGGCCAAGTGCTATAACTTGTACTCATATTCCCAAAAGGGTTGAATCCATCAGTTGTGAGTCCCAGGCCCACATTCCAAGCTTCTATCCCGAAATCTGGATATTGATTATCGAAAGACTGCCACGCAAGTGAATTAGCTGGATGCCTCATATATGCGTCATTCTTAACTCTTTTCTCCTCGTGCCACCTCATATCATGAGCTGTTTTCTAACACATATATAGTCTTTGCAACCTGGGTTTTAAGAGAAAATACCGCAACACCTTAACTGGCACGTTTTTCTTACCCTTCCACCTGGACTCTCCGCATATAGGACATGCTTGTTTCTCCCCATTCTCCTTCCATAACAATACACAATCATTCTTGCATGCATGTATGGACTTGTACTCAAATCCTAATCCCTTTCTCAACTGTTTCGCTTCATAAAAGTTCTTGGGCAATGCAAACCCTTCGGGAAACACCTCGTTAAATAAGTCCAATACCATGTTTATTGCTTTCGTCGACATCCCACACAATGACTTAATGTGAAGCAACCGCACAATAAACGACATTTTGGAAAATTTTGTACAACCTGAATAAAGCTCGCGCTTTGCATCTTCGCACAGTGAAAGAAAATTTTCACAATCAGTCCCTCCACCACTTGAGGCATTGTCGTTAACCTCATCCATAAACATCCCAGCTCCAATGTCACCCAGCATCTCCTCCATCTCATCCTGCTCATAATCATCATCCATGTGCCGCAAATAATTGTGATGATCGACCAATACATCTACAGACCCTTCATCTGGCTCACTATGCAGTACCCTCGCATATACCCCAGATCCATACCGTTCACAAATATATGACTTTCTACTTCATCCAATCCTATCGCACACAAATTTTTACACCCTCGACATGGACACTTAATGTAACCACGACTATCAGCAGAGGCCCGTGCAAAATCAATGAAGGTTCTTACTCCACGTGCATAGGGTACGTAATCCTTTCCAAGTGTATCGCCCATACGCATCCAATTTTTGTCCATTTCTAAAAACATCTATATATTAATAACACATACATTAAAAATTCACATGCATGCCATGCTCTAATTCTCATTACTTTTTTGATAAGGTAGTTGGTCCTATCCCATTCGAGATTATATTCTCCATATTGCACAAATGTCATCACTCTACTACTTTCCACGTAAGTTGAAATTTCGGCAGCACCTCCCCATTGTTCTCCAAGTATACATGTTCAAATATCGAGATTGTGACCCTAGCACAGTATACTCGAAGAACAGTAGAGGAAGACACCGAAACATCATATTAAACGTGGAAAGTAGCGAGTAACAAAAATGTACAATACAAATAATATAATCCCAAACTGTCCACACTGGACAATTCAGGAATTAGTGGACACATAAATGTACACTAATTGCTAAACGGGTCTAAGGTTAATTATGCAATGACACACCATATCTAAATGTTAGTCTAATTGCATAACTTTCATAGACTCTCCAGTCCTGATAACTCTCAATTAGTGTATGTCAAGACCGGAGGAAATTAGTCAAGGCCGGAGAGACTATAACAGTCAAGCAATTAGACTAAATACCAAAAGATTTTATATAATTTTAATTATTATCATTCCACAATTATAATCTTAATTGTTATACTCAATTAAGTGAGTTATTTATTTATATAGACAATAAATAAATAATTTTTATATAAGTATTTCTTTGATCCTTATTTACTTACTCTTTAGTTTGTAATAGGTAAGTATATTTACATATTCCAACTCTACTTATTTAGTAGGTTCAAGACTTTTTTATTGAATAGTATTTTAAAGGTTATATTATACTTTTAATTATTATCATTCTTAAAGAGTTATTTTAATTGTTATACTTAATTTCAAATGTTATTATAACATTTTGATTATTATCATTCTTAAAGTTGAATTTTAATTATCATACTTAATTTTAAAGGTTATAATATAGTTTTAATTATTATAATTCTTAAAGAGTTACTTTTATTTGTTATACTTAATTTCAAATATTATTATCACATTTTAATTATTATCATTCTTAAAGTTGAATTTTAATTATCATACTTAATTTCATAGGTTATAATATAGTTTTAATTATTATAATTCTTAAAGAGTTACTTTTATTTGTTATACTTAATTTCAAATATTATTATCACATTTTAATTATTATCAGTCTTAAAGTTGAATTTTAATTATCATACTTAATTTCAAAGGTTATAATATAATTTTAATTATTATAATTCTTAAAGAGTTATTTTAATTGTTATACTTAATTTCAAAATGTTATTATAACATTTTAATTATTATCATTCTTAAAGTTGAATTTTAATTATCATATTTAGTTTCAAAGGTTATAATATAATTTTAATTATTATAATTCTTAAAGAGTTACTTTTATTTGTTATACTTAATTTCAAATATTATTATCACAATATTTCAAATCCATATCACAACATATTCACAATAACTCACAAACTATTTACAAACTATACAAACAATAATCACAATATTTCAATTGTAAGCATAAAATAACATGCCACATGTATTAACATATTCCTAAACTTGAGTAAGCAATAAACATGTATTAACAAAGCTTAAGGACAATATATTTCTAACAATGTAAACATATTCAAACGGCATTCACAAATAATAATTTAAATATTTCAAATCCATGTCACAATATATTCACAATAACTCACAAACTATATACAAACAATAATCACAATATTTCAATTGTAAGCATAAAATAATATGCAACATGTATTAACATATTCCTAAACTTGAGTAAGCAATAAACATGTATTAACAAAGCCTAAGGACAATATATTTCTAACAATATTTTTTCAAAACGTCATTCACAAATAATAATCACAATATTTCAAATCTATATCACAACATATTTACAATAACTTACAAAATATTTACAAACTATACAAACAATAATCACAATATTTCAAGAGTAAGCATAAAATCACAACAATATATTGATAAAGTTTAGAAATATACCTAGCACTCACAATATCCTCTTACAAATCAAAGCTTCCAACTTGTCAAAACAACCAATCCTTCAAAAAAATAAAACACTAATTTATTAGAAATATTATCAGATGAGCCCCCTCGACATGACCACGCATCGATGTAGCATTGGACAGGCGACGGGACATCAGCCACCCCCTATAGAGGATCTAGTTCCTCCAAAGCAGCCTGAGGCAGGTCATGTGGAGAGTAGTAGTCAGCATACGCCGAGTACATCGGCAGGAGATGTGCGGCCTGCTTGGGTTGATGCGGTTATCTCACAGCTGACTGCGCATATCGATCATAAGATCGATCACTCGAGGCTATATCGGCGTCTGTTACCGAACTCACCCATCGTGTAACTATCATCAACGACAAGGTTGATACCTTGATTGAGGAGGTACGGAGTTCGACTTTCGCAGATAACGTTATCATCTGACTGTTGTTTACTACATTCTATCAAATTTTGTATTTTATTTTTAATATTTGTAAAGAAAAATATTATTGAACATTTTTATCATTTTTTAATTTTAATTCTTAATCTTCTATGATGTTATATTTTCCAACTTTAATACTAAATCACTGCATTTCAAATATATATAAACATAAATATATATTTATATATTACAAATTGTGTATTTATAAATATATACGTGTCAATTTTTTAGACTTGTTCACAAATTATGCACAATAAAAATCACATAATTTTTAAATTAAAGTCATATTTACTTTAAATTTACAATGAACGTTTGAACGTAATTAATTAATGTTCGAACATTGGCGCAAACATTTCACATTCGAACGTTAATTAATAACGTTCAAACAATTGCGCCAAAACATTTCACGTTCGCACGTAAACAGCCACAACGTTCAAACGTATATGTGACGTTCGAACGTAAATTTCTCATATGTTGGAACGTAAAAAAAATCTCATCTATCTTTAGTGACGGTTTCCAGAAACTGTCACAGAAAATGACTTTTAGTGACTGTTTAGGGACTGTCACAATTTTCCAACCGTCACTAAAAAACAATTGTATTTTAGTGTTCACCCAACCGAATTTAGGGTAGGTTTGAATAATAGAGATATGGCTGTTAATAGTTATAAAATATTTTTAAAATATTTGATGAATATTAAGTAATAATTTATTTTAACATAATAAATCAAATCAAATCAAATTTATATATATATATATATATATAAAGGTTTGGTAGTTTTTGTGGGTGCGTAGCAAATACCCAGCTAGCATTGTGCCTGCCAAGACCATCGAGAGTCTGGCCACCTGCATGGGTGGCAAGCCTCTTCACTGCGAGGAGGCTCTCTAGATTGGGCCGCCCCTCATGGCAAGAGTGTCTAGCCACCAACTACCGAGATTCTGCCGCCTATGGCGGCAGCCAAGAGCCACTACCAGTCTCAGGGCTAAAACATATTTCTTTATATATAAATATGATTTGAGAATGAATTTTTAAATTCTTAAAATTTTTTAAATTTTTTGTAAATTTGAGAATTGGATGAGATTAGAAATCTCGTATTTTTGGTTATCCAAACATGAATTTCGATCCCCTAAAATTCTTGCACAAACTTTTGGGCCTAGATCGAGTGAGTGAGGAAGAAATAAACACATTATGTGAGTTCCACCATATTTATTAATGAACATTAAATGTTGTCCAATAAATTCATTTGTGTAGCCATAAATATTATGTGATCTACTTTATAAGTTGATCTCTCTCCCACTACTTTTAGATTCTAGAATTTAGACAAAAATGTCATATAACTATACAGCGAATGAAGATCCTTTCATATATGGCAACATAATTCTATTACCGATCGACATTATAAAGAGAACGGCCAGCTGGACAACATTGCCCTCAAAAGAGACGAGCAATCCCAATCGGTAGAATAAATTCTGGCTGTCAGTGCATGACATTATATAGGCAATTGATTATTAGTTGTGCTCTTCGGCTAAAAAAGCGTACACTTTACTAGAACCCATGAATGCCTTGTTTAATTACCAACACTCTAGTCACCGGCCCTTAGCTTATTCTCTTACAAACCTTAGCCTAACAACAAACAGTACTGCTTAACTTCTCTTATAAGTCTGATCTCTCTACTTCCGCTCCTTGACATGGAACTCGGCGCGCGTAGGGCTTCTTAGTTTCTAGAGAGAGCAAGGTGCACCCCAGGATCATGGTGAGTGCATGAACAATTGTAGAGGATGGAGTTGTTAACGCTCTGCACATTGCTGTTCACGAATGCCCTCACGGGCATTGAACTTGTCACTTTTCCTTCACGACTTTTATTCTTCTTCAGATTCCCCACGGCATCATCGCTACTAGTGCTTTCCCAGTCATTGCCATGGCTTTTTGTTTTGGGATTTTCATTCTTGTGAACAACTTCATGTTTCTTTGAGGACTGGATTAGTTTCATGAAGGCGCCGTTGTTTTCTCCAGCAATTGTTATAACCCTCATACCCGCTTCCACTAAATCCAAACTATTTTTGCAACTACTTTTCCCCATCTCCTTGGAGTTGGTTTTATTTTCTTTTGAAACTTCTTCCTTTCCAATGGTCTTGATCCGAGCCACAACATCTTTCTGCTGGACCTCCATTTGGATCTTCTGCTCAAGCTCACCCTTCGACTTCAATTGGGAAGGCATAATGGTCAAAGCAGATGGTGGTGGAGTCGTAGGCTTGGGCTTAGGGGATTGAGGTAAGGTTTGAACAATAGGCTGAATGGTTTTCGGAGGTTCTGGTGCTAGCGGGGCAGTACCTCTGGCTGCTTGACTAACAACCGCAGATGGTCGTGGGGTGGGTCCTTGAGATTGAGGTTGTTGAAACGTCCCGGCCAGTGGCCTTATTGATGCAGGCGTAACCATAGGTGGGCGTGGCTCTGGAGCAGGGGCAGGGTTCGGGATTGGATCAACTGGGGCGGTTGGGCGATCTAATATTGTAGGTAAACGGAACAAAGGACGAGGGCGGGCGGCCTGGGTCTCCATTATTAAGATGATTTGTGCAGAACTCAAAGATAAGGACAACGAAACAATTAAGCTGAAACCTTGGAATGGCCGGCACAACGATAGATGGCTCGCAAGTGCTGTTATTTATAATTCTACAATGATCGAAGATTCGAAGATCTCAGCTTGTAACATATACGACGCTAGGAAAAAAAAAAAAAAATCAGAGAGAGAGAGATGGAGCATTAATAAGAAAGGCATCGAATTCTGTACTCATTTTACAAGAATTCAAAGGATAAGATTCAGATCATAGAATCGAGTAAGCGGAAGAGCTGTATGCCTTTCAAGGCATGAGAGAGCTTTGCTCATTATGGTATCTTTATTAATTAATGTACAGATGGCCTCTTCTTAATTTTACAAAGTATAGGGGTGTCCTCTTAATTCCAAAGGGTGATGCCAGTGGCCGCCCGCTAGTTCATTCCTCTTCTTTTTTAAGAAAAGAAAAAGAAAACATTATTTGTAAATATATTAATTTTTTTTAATTATATAAATTCGTTAGTAGAATTTTTTTTAATATCTAAAAAATTTATACAAATTCAGTGGTAGTAATTTTTTTAAATATTTAAAAAAAATAAAATACGTACACTATCATTTTCCTAATTCAAATGTTCGAAAAGAAGATAGCGAATCATGAATTAAAGTAGAGATCATCTCACTATTCTTATGACGACTCAATGAAAACCCAAAGTATCTGATCAAATATAGTTTCAAAACAAGAAAAAGGGACTGATCAGAATATTTCTCTTTTTGGTCATCTATTATATATATTTTATAACTAAAATTAAGTTTATGCGTTATAGTTAGTACTTATATTATATGGTTCAGAATTTCCATCATTAATCTTAAGGTACGTACGTATTCTGCTTTCCCCATGTCAACTCGATCACAGAATAAAAAGGACTGGAAAACTTCTGCATTTCAGTTCACTGAATACTTATTCTGCTTTCCCCAACAAACGGCCGCCTTGTCCCATATATGTCGTTGATAGCCATAGCCTTGGGACTTTTTGCGAAAGGAGTGAATACTTTAGAAGTCGTATTAATTGCTTCTAGACTAGTAGATCAATGCAGGGCATCGAATATTTAGAGAAATATTATGCATTCTTTTTCTTTCCAAGCAGCCAACGTAGGTTGCTTAAAACCTAATACTGCTGATCAATACCATGCATGCACCTTATCTTAATGCATTAATGAATGAGGGCGCCTAAGCAAGTATGTACTAATAATTTTAAGACACTGAGATCTTCAAACAAATGATTGTTTAATTTGCAGCTGCATTTGGATTTATGTTTCATAGAATTCATCCTTTCATGTTAATTTCATTCGTTAACTTAATTAGTTAACTAATAAAAAGGTGACGCCAGACAGAATAGCGATAGTCAACTCGATCGCAAAATTATTCTGCGAGGTGTCAAAAAGAAGTGGAAAACTTCTGCATTTCAATTCACTGAATACTTACTCTTGCGTTCCCAAACAAAAGAAGCTAGGAAAGAAACGGCCGCCTTGTCCCATATCGTTGATAACCTTATATAGGAACTTTTACGAAAGGAGTAAAGACTTTAGAAGTGATCGTATTAATTGCTTCTAGATTAGTAGACCAATGCTTGCAGGGCATCGAATATTTATGTTTGATAGAATTAATTATTCCTTGTTTTCATTCGTCAACTAATTAGTTAACTAATGATCAAAGGGTACTCATAAAATTAAGTGATATTACCTTACGTCTAGAACGAGGTCTTCAATGTCTAGAACGAGCTCTTGCATGGGATGAAAACATGATGAGTCACTAGCCTTTTAATTAGAAGCAATAAAATCAATTCTTACCTAGTTTTGTCGTTATAATACACTACAACATATAAGGGTTTTTGGGAACACAATTTTTGTCTCAAAAAATTGAGATTTCATCCCAAAATACTTCTTGGAGCGAAAAAAAAAAAAAACAGCATCCCAATGTCGTTCCAATAACAGTGTCCCAAATTGTATTTTGGGACGAAATTTAGCTAAACCGTTCGATCACGTTCGAACGGAATATTTTTTTTGGGACGCTTGAATTTCATCCCAGAATCACGTTCGAATGTTACAAAATTTACGTTTGAACGTATTTTATGTTCGAATCCATCCTTCGTGAGTGGTCAATCAATACCTGTTCGTTCGACCAAATAGGCATGAGGAAACGTTTGAACAAACAATTTGAGGGCCGAACAGTACTAAGACGTTCGAACGTTTAGTTCACATTCGATGATTTGTTCAAACGGTTTCACGTACTGTTCGAATGTTCAGTATCAATATTCGAATGGTTTTACTCATCCTATTCGAACGGTTTTTTTTCGTTCAAACAGTAACTATTTTATTTTACCCAATAATTATAAAGCCAAATAGACATACATAATATTTAAAAAAATACATTACAATTTGTTCAATACCCATAAAACTAGTCTAATAAGTGCGGACTAAATAAATAAAACAGTAGTAGTACTAGCATTCTTCATACATAAATAGATCCCAAAATCTGTACATATAACGTAAATCAGTTGCTTAGAGGCCTGAACTGTTGCATAAACATCTGCATTAGGAGTTGCAAATCTCTCCTAAGCTCTTCTTGTTATTGTTCTTGTTGTTTCATATGCATCTTCATGTCTGCTTGTTTCGCCAATTGAACCTCTAACTCATGCTGCCTTGCAGTCAATTCTTCAATTTTGGAATTCGCTTAGTCTAACGCTATAGAGGTATTATTGGCAAACCCGCACGATGAGGAAGAGCTAGAAGGTTTACACAACGACTCAAACCCCTCTGATACCCTGAACGTTGACATAGATCTTGTATAAAATTTTCAATATCACTTGTCAAGAAATTTTGATCTGACGCAGATTCAACACATTGGACAACTATTTTATCCTACACATAAGAGAGAATTAATATCATCACAAATATTCAAATATGTTTAATTAAAACAGATTATAATTCTTACATAATTTTCCCGAGCATCAGAATGAGTCCACTCACCATTACGGTCAGTATGTGATGCATCATATAATTTTGTTAGATCATAATTGGTATGACACTTACTACAAGAGACACTTGTTAAGATATAAAATCATTAGAATACCTCAAAATAACAAACTATATAGAATAAAAAAAATAGTATTACCAATTTCTTAGAAAGACGATGGAAAGATCTTGAGACTGCATAATGATGAATCTTCAATTTCGATCTATTTATTTTGTTTATAGAATTTCGCTCCTGCATAGAAGTTGTAAATATTAAGAAGTGAAATATTAAGAAGCGAAAATTATAAACAGGACATGTAAAAAGAATTCATTTAATTTACCTTATATGATGGATCCTCAAACATGTCACAAACCATTTCTCAATCAGAAGGTCAGACATCCTAAAAAGGATGTTGGCGTGCATCTTCCTTGTTCTCGAACTTATTGTAATGCTCATGACACTTCGCCTTATATTTTTGGAATGCATTGCACATAAGCTCATCGACAATCTTACGTTCCTCTCTCCGACCAAAATTTAATTCGAAATTATCCTTTAAAAAATATATATACAAGGATATTATCATCCAGAATAGTCTAAATGTTGCATATATATTAAACATTATTAATATAAATCAATTATTTAAATATTAGCAAACAACGCTTCTTGACAAGTTCTTTTACATCTTTGGAGACTTTCTGCCGGGAACTCGTAGCCAAAGGTGCATAAGTTCATCTAAGAGCACCCACATGATATTCAAACCATGATGCTTGTTATCTTTCACCTCCGGTATGTTTGTCAGGAATCTTAAACTTAATCTTACCCACTTTACGATAATTTTCCAACATCACACCACTAGTAGTGCCTTAACCCTGACGAGATTGTACTGTTAACTCTATCAAATATTTAGTTCGTTGTAGAAACGAAGTAAATAATGGTTAGAAACAATGTAATATGTATGAATGACCATAATTGAAAAAAATGACTATTAGATTTTTACTTTGTTCTGTAAAATCAATCTCTAGTGGTGAGTCAAATGGAGAGTTAGGAACAGGTGGAAAATGGATGGGAACTTCCTTCATCTTCAGTAGCATAATTTCGAAATACTGATATATTCATTACATAAAAGATTTGTCATAATGTGTAATGTGACCAAAAACTAATCAATCATCTGTATCAGTTTCATTTGTAGATTCAGCCTCATCATCTATAGATACTTCAGAAGACCCAGCATTTTGCTCAATTGTCGCATCAACAGTTTTACCCTCAATATCTTCTCTATGTAATGGAATTATCTCATACTGGCTCAAATCCACAAACAAGTTAAAGACGGGTTGATTCTCTTGGTATGCTTCTTGAGTAAAAGGATCATCTTCTTCTTCATCTTCTTAAATCTCATCAATCACACTTAAACAGATATACCACAAGCACCCTCAAATATCTCATTCCAATTATAACGACAATAATCTCGTAGAAATCAATGTTTTCTCCATCATGACTTCCTTTGACTATGACACCACTATTTTGTATTTTCCTATAGCGTTCTTGATCCATTGTGTGATACCACTTTCTCAAGAAATACATGCAAAATATCGAGCAGCGCGTCTCGACGGGCCACGTGCCAATCAATATAGTTCATCCGATATGTCATTTGTACAAACTACATATTGAATAAAACATAAACATACAAAAATACTTTTTTTTATTCTACGAGGTGTCAAAAAGAATTGGAAAACTTCTATTTCAGTTCACTGAATACTTATTCTACGTTCCCCAACAAAAGAAGCTAGGAAAGAAACGGTCGCCTTGTCCCATATCATTGATAGCCTTAGGACCTTTTGCGGAAGTAGTGAAGACTTTAGAAGTTGTATTAATTGCTCCTAGTCTTTTTTTTTATTAGAAAAGGCATATCGCATTTATTAATAATGGACATTACAAACTTGACCTGAAACATACATTACAAGCCAACTACAACATTGATAGTTCCACAATACACAACCGTGACTAACATGGTCTGGTCCTAGCTGCAAACCTCTACAGACCTAAAGTCTGAGAGACAACACAATTCTGTCCAAAATAGAGTTAACCAAACCCCACACTCCGTCTAAGATGGAGTAGAGGACACACTCTATGTATGAAAGTCCTAGAGACTTTGTGTCTTTTCAATTGCACTCTAATCCAGCATCGACGCCTTTGGTGGACTGTTCTCACAACAAAAGACTTTTGAGAAGACCAAGCGTATTGACCGTATCACATTGAAGAGACTACTGTGCTCCACTAGGACTAAGCCACCTCTGATTCTATATGATTGTCTAACCAGTTTGATTAAAGGAGAGGGAGGATTATAAGGGAGACTTAGTTCCAGTAACTACCTGACTTAGATAACCTTAGCACTTAGAACTAACCCATGCAGGAAGGCACTACTTAGCACTAGCAATAGCAAAACTAGCGTTGTGTAAAGATCAACTCCAGCTGCAATGAGTCTCGTCTTCATGTAGTTCCCGGCTACTAAGGAAGAAAGATGGCTTGGATTTAGAGATTGGGGCTTTCTCGAGCCTACCCAAGTGTAAAATGTTTATTTTTCTAAAACAAAAGACAATACAGAAATTGAAAATATATGCAAAAATAACCAATTACATCTTAGAAAGATATAGATCCGCATTTTCAACCTTGGAAGAAAATAAATTGCAAAAATAGCAACTGTGCTGGTGCGTGAGAACCATGTGCCACCCTGGAGAAATGGCGGTCTACAAGTCTGAAGTAACTAGTGGTTTTGGACCTAGAAAATCCACGCGTGGTGGCAAAAGGGCACCCTTTGCTGTGGCGCATGGGTTTCACGTGCACCCTTTGGACCGCATGTGTGGCTCACGCGCCGTTTCGGTTGGCGAAACTCTTCGCCCATCTGAAGGATTGGCGCCTTGGGAAGCCTTCGGTAGGGGCACATGGTGGTCGCCGAATGTCAGAGAGCAACAAATCAACCTTCCTCCATACTTAGCCCTGAACAAGCACCCAAAAATGAAAAAGAATAGGAGAAAACTAGATATGAGAGGAAGGAGAAATGAGGGAGGAATGAGAGATGAGAGAGGGAGGAACCGAAGCTCCTCCCCCCTACTGGGTGGTTTCTAGAGAGGAGGAGGAGTCTCTCTCTCTAAAAACTAGGGTCGGCTGGGCATTGCTTCTAGATTAGTAGACCAATGCATGCAGGGCATCAAATATTTTGAGAAACATCATCCATTCATTTTCTTTCTTCTTTTTCTTTCCAAGTAGTAGTAGTACTTACGTAGGTTGTTTAACCCTAATATTATTGCTGATCAATACCATGCAGCATTTACCTTATCTTAATGCATTAATGAATTATGATGGCTAAGCAACTAATAATTTAAGACACTAAGATCTTAAAACAAATTAATGATTGTTTTGTAGCTGGATTTGGATTTACGTTTCATAGAATTTATCCCTTGTTTTGATCATTCATCAACTTAATTACTTAACTAATCAAAGGTACTCCCAAAATTATGTGATATTACCTTACGTCTAGAATTAGGCCTTGGGATGAATACAGCAAATGGCCTTCTAATTAGGATCAATAAAATCAATTATTACATACTTTTATCAATATAATACTCAATTAGCCTCCCAAAAAATGATAAATTTATAACTATTTCATAATTATTTTATAACTGGACAGTAACTATGCAAAATTAAAAACTATTTTAAATGAAGTACTAATTTTCATAATTACATTGATAAGTTGTGTTAACACAAAAAAGCACAGTTCGGAAAGGAAGAGAGATCCATTCCCGGGACGCGCTGAGATGGTCAGGGCCTCAATCGGTGATGTGTACGTGGAGCCCATGGCAGTGGTCCAGTGCGACTGTACGGTCCCGATGCATACATCCATGGTGATAAACAATCTTTAAATAGAGGAAATAAGATAATCTAGATGAATACATAGATTTACGTGGTTCGGCACTAGGCCTGAGGTTTGGGGAGGAGAGATTTCACTATAATAAGCTTGTTTACAGTCTCTCGTAGTCTCTCATTTCTCACTGTACAATGGGAGCTGTAGATCTATTTGCGAGAGAAGCGGTTCTCTCTAGAGCCATCAGGTTGAAGAAGCAGTCGAAGAAGAACCGAAAAGTCAAAATTCCGAGAAACCGTAGGCACCCTACCCCTATTATATGACCCTCTTCATGCGTGCACCTCGGTAGTGGTGAGGCATTCTGTTTTCCGTGTCAGACCGTCTCTTCCTTTTCCATTTTATCCTAACACCTCCATTTTCTCTTGACACCCTCACCCCCTAGTCCATTCTTGTCCCCTCTCCTTCTCGCACATCTTGTCTTCAAGTGATGAACCCCTTTGATGGGCTGGGTCTTGAAAGCCATTTTGGGCCTGATGTATTTTACCCCCTCACAGTTGCTCGCGATTCTTGAGAGCAGTTTGTGACCTTGAGTCTTTTAAAGGTAAAATATGTAATCGAACTGATCCACCTCCATTCGTAGAGAAATAAATTCCAGAAGCTCGCCTTGGTCACTTGTTCTTCTTGCATTAAGAAGTAAACATTTTCGAGCTTGGGATTAGGCGGGAGATCAGCTCGATCGCGTAAGATACTTAAGGTGCATACACGTATTGGCGAGATAAGCGGGAGGTAGGCTCTACCGCACGGAGCATGTATGAAAGTTGGTCTGCAATGGTGAGGTCTGCAGGAGGTAGGCTCGACCGCATGAAACGAGTAGGGTGCGAGCACATAGCTAGGTTAGGTAAGCGAGAGGTTGGCATGACCACATAAGATGCGTATGAAAGTTGGCCGGGTAGTCAAGTGAGTTGCCCGCCTATTTGAACACCTGGGAGGCCAGTCGGTCCCTGACCTTTCCTGCCTGCTGACTCTTTATATAAAAAATGGTAAAAAGGGGCGAGCAGTTTGTAAGACTGGGCTCACCCTAAGTCTTGTCGAAAGGCGTCTGTTCTTTCGGTGTCTTTGTTTTTTTTTTTTATGTTTGGAGAACTTTCCTTTTCCGATGTGAATTGCGATTAATTTAAAGTATGTCTATTGTAACCTGCGTGAAGTGGTCAGGGAGCCCATCGACCCTTTGCTGGCAACAATTATGGCACGAGCGTGAACACCCGATGTCTGCTGGTGAAGATGCTTTCTCAAAAGAAATGTCAAGTAGTCGGAGGACATGACCCGCATTTAACTATGAGGCAGGTCGAGCCACCTTAAGGCTAGACCCACCTGTTGACCCCCATGGGAAGGTAAGCAAAAGATGTCCGACCACACTATGTTGTCTCGAAAGTAATGTCGGCCAATTGAAAAGTTGGACCCGAACTTCTCCGTGAGACAGGCCAGGCCGCCTTAAGGCTGAGCCCACTTATGAATCTCACAGGAAGGTAAGTAGAAGATGCTGCAAAATTCAAACGAGTTAACGCAAATATTTTCCAATCACAAGTGCAATATTCACAAGCCTGAGCTGTCTTGTCGGGATGTGGTGAGGGTCTGAGGCTCTATTCGTTTGGCATTCTGTTGCTGGAGATGACGTTCCGCTACTAGAGATTCTGTTGGTGGAGATTTCGTTGGTGATGTCCGTATCTTTCTCTCCATTATTTGGGCTGTCAATAGACACGGCCCGTTCTCCATTGGGGAGAGGTCGCAATGCCTCATACCAAACCGCCTCTTTCTCCCCTGAGGAGGTAATTCTGGCAGCGAAGCGGCTGGTCCGCTCCTTCGTCGTGGGGGGCGTCGAGGTAAGTATTTGGGCAACCTCGAGGCTAAACCCACTCTGCTTCGCGAGGGGAACAAGACGTCTTTGGACTCATCTAATCCCTTTGTTTTTCTATGAGAGGTATGTTGTTCGGGCAATCTATTCTGGGCCTACTCTCTCTCGTTGACACCACAGGAAAGGGTAAGTTTGGGTCAGGCTGGTGCTGATCCCACACTTGGTCGTAGCAGGGGCCAGGGTAAGTTATTTGAGTAGTCGCAAGGCTGATCTTACTCTCCATTGCGGGGGGGATAAGGTAACCTTTATGCCTACCTTTCCCCATTGTATCCTACAAGGAAGTAAGTTGTTCGGGCAGTCTGTTACTGAACCCACTCTCGGCCGTTGACGCTTACGAGGAAGGCAAGAACTTTTCTTCGGATAGCTGAGTACTGACCTGCACTCTATCACGGGAGGGAGAAGGCAACCTTTAGGCCTACATTTCCCTCGGTTGCCCTGTGAGGAGGTAATTTGGACAATGATGTGGCTAATCTGCTCCTTCACCGTGATGAGGGTCGGGATAACTTATTCGGGCCACCTTGGCGGCTGGTCCTGCTCTCCTGGAGGAGGAGGTCAAGTCGCTTGCTCACCTATCATCCTTCATGGGGAGGTAGGTTGTTTAGGGAGTTTGTTTTGGACCCACTCCCGCCCGTTGACATCACAGGGAAGGGTAAGTTTGGGTCAAGTTGCCGCTAATCCCACTCTTCGTCATAGCAGAGGCCGGGAGAAGTTATTAGAGCAGCCGCGAAGCTGATCCCGCTCTCCACTACGGTCGAGATAAGGCAACCTTTAGCCATACCTTTTCCATGGTATCCCACAAGGAGGTAAGTTGTTCGGGCAGTATGTTACTGAACCCGCTCCCACCGGTTGACGCTTACAAGGAAGGTAAGAAATTTTCTTTGAGTAGCTGAGGAATGACCTGCACTCTATTGTGGGAGGGATAAGGCAACCTTTAGGCCTACATTTCCCTATATTGTCTCGCCAAGGGTAATTCGGACACCGATGGGGGTCTGGGTAAGTTATTCAGGCCGCCGTGAGGGCTGGTCCCGCTCTCCCAGATGAGGAGATTGATCCACCTGCTCACCTATCATCCTTCCTAGGGAGGTAGGTTATTCGAGCAGTTGTTTCTGGATCCGCTCCCGCCTATTGACATCATAGGGAAGGGTAGGTTTAGGTTAGGCTAGCACTGATCCCACACTTCATCACAGTGGAGGTCAGGGTAATTCATTCAGGGAGCCGTGAGGCTGATCCTGCACTCTGCTGTGGGAGAGGCAAGGCAACCTTTAGGCCTACCTTTCCCTATGGTATCCCGCAAGGAGGTGAAGCGTTTGGGCAATCTGTTACTAGACCCACTCCCGCCTATTGACGCTTAAAGAGGAAGGTAAGTTTTTGTCTTCGGGCAGTGAAGGACCAACCCGCACTCCTTCGTGAGAGGGATAAGACAACCTTTTAGGCCTACCTTTCAAGTTTTGCCTCTCGGGGAGGTATGTTGTTGATGGAGATTTTGCTGGTGTAAAGTTCTTCGGTGGAGATTTTGTCTTCGGGTGGCCAAGGCCAACCCGCACTCATCCGTGAGAGGAATAAGGCAACCTTTTAGGCCTAGCTTTCCCTTTTTGCCTTGCGGGGAGATAAGTTGCTATAGGGATCAATCATGTTAGTGAAACCAAAATCCATGCAAGTTTTGAAGGAGGCAAACCATAATATTTTGCCGCCATGATTGATTTTTTTCATCTTCTCTTTTTTTATTTTTTTATTTTTGCTGTTGTTTGATCGAACTTTCCCGCTGCTGTTCACCATTTCCTTTCTTCCCCGCCCCTTATTTTTATTCCCCTTTCCATTTCTTCCTCATTTTTTTTGTTTCCTCTCTCTGTCTTTTCTTTCTCTTCAAGGTCGGTTTCCTTTTGTTTCCTTCTCTTTTGTGGTTCCAACCAGAATTCACGTAGGCCTAGGGTGCTCGCCCGTGGCCGATGGTCACATGGCCATGGAGAGGAGGCCACTGGCCGTGGTGCACATGGTCGTGGAGAGGAGGTTGTGGAGTCCTGCTCGTTGTTGCATGGCCATGGAGTCTAGTGTACGTGGTCGCTGACTGTGATGTACATGGCCGAGGAGAGGAGACTGCTAAGCTTTGCCCACTATGCATGACCGTGGGCAAAGTGGTCGTGTAGTACTTGTCTGCAGTGCTTGGTCGACGAGTGGAGTCCATGGAGTCCTTCGCCGCTGTCCCAAGGCCGTGAAGAGTTGGCCACTGGCTGCGGTGCCCATGGTCGTGGAGTCCAGTACATTCCTCATGCACTGGTGCGCGGCTTCAAGCCGCTGCTAGCCACCATCTGACAAGGTGTGAAGGTAGTGTTCAGGTGGGGACAAAAAATATCGACGGTCCACATGGTGGCCGCCGGCACCCCCATCGTGCTACGGTGCGACTAGGCCGAGGTAATCTCCGCAACAGGCAATCCCGTGCTTGTGGTCATGCGGCGGTCTCCATCATGGGGCATTGGTCGTGGACCTTTTCCAAGGTGACAAATGGTGCCAGCTGGTCGCTTGGTGACAGCTGGCGCAACCCTCTGGCTTCACCACCGCGGGACCGTGCTTTTCCGAGTGCATGTTTCTGTGCGCCTTCATGCCCAGCTCAGACGCGAGGTATGGCCCGTGGGTGGGGGCCACTGGCGCCAGATAGAAACCAACGACAATCCATGTGGCAGTCACCAGTGGGTCAACGAGCCTCACAGCGAGGTGGCGCTTAGCTTCTTGGTGCACGGCAAAGTGCACCTGTGTGCACTTTGAATGGCACTGTGCGTGCCAAGCATAGTTTGAACATGCATGGGCAGTGGACAGTGCCTGGCCTATGTGTACCTATGTATGCTCCCAGTGTTTTCCAAATGTACTGTGTACTTAAAGTACACCAAACAATGGCATTTACAGCTTGAGTGGCTGGGAAGTTTGGTTCCCAACCATACATGCTTAATGTATAAAAAGTGCAATGCACTTTTAATCGCCAATTTCCTGCAGTAGTGCTTTTCATAAAAATAAAAGTGGAAAGACTGAAGATACATATCTAGAAGAGTTTCATCTCCTCCTTTGGAGATTATTTAGCACGCCGAGAGATCGTCCTTCTTCTGCTTTCGTTACAAGAAAAACCTCGATCTCACAGTCGGCGTCAACTGTTAATGTAAAAAAATGCACTACAAGGGAATAGAGATCCATTCCCGGGACACGCTGAGATGGTTGGGGCCTCAATCGGTGATGTGTCCAGGCAGTGGTCCAAGGCTATGTCCACGGGTTCCACACTAGACCTATGTCCACGGGGTTTGGGGAGGAGAGATTCCATTATAATATGTTTGTTTACAATCTCTCATAGCCTCTCATTTTTCACTGTACAATGGGAGTTGCAAATCTATTTGCTGGAGAAGCAGTTCTCGCTAGGGCTCTCAGGTTGAAGAAGTAGTCGAAGAAGAACTGAAGAGTCGGAAGTCCTAGAAACTATAGGCACCCGCCCCTTTTATCTGACCCTCTTCATGCGTGCACCTCAGTAGTGGTAAGGGATGTCTACTTTACGTGTCTGTCCGTCTCTTCCTTTTACATTTTCTCTTGACACCCTCATCCCCTAGTCCCTTCTTGTCCCCTCTCATTCTCGCTCATTTTGTCTTCTAGTGATGGCCCATTTCGATGGGCTGGGTCTTGAAAGCCATTTTGGGCTTGGTGTATTTTACCTCCTCACAAGTTGTATAATAAATTATAAAAGAGTTATAGGTATATCATTACTTTAGGAGTACCTTTGGCTCCCATAATTGCATGGAAATGAACCGAAGTCTCAAAGCCATATTTTCACTTTTCAGTTTTTTCTTGTAATTGAACATTTTCAAGCCCTTGTTGCCAAGGGAAATAATACTACTATAGTTTTTTATGCAATGGATGAACCTTGTAGAGATGATGTTTGTGATTATAATTTCCTAGATAGCGAATGTGGTTTTTAATATCAATGTAATATCAATATTAGTATTTGGTTATTTAATATCACAAATTATTAAACTTTTTTATGTTAATATAAATTTTTTTTGGAGATATTAATTTTCTTGTATATAATTGGTTTATATGTTGGTCATCAAACCCTTTATCATAAATGTAGTTGTAGTTTTGAACTATTTATATAGTTATCCATGTATTATATATGAAATTATATTAATTAGTTTAAAACAAATGCACAAGTCAGTTAAACTCATTTATATGGAATATTACGTGGGTCGTGTTGTGTGGTATTATCCGTTATTTATACAAGTTTGTTAGGGTTTCAGGGGCTGACGCATTTAATTAGATGGGTCGGGATTGGATTAACCAATATAGTCGAATACTTATAACTTAACACGATACGAATACCTTTGCCAGATCATATTACCTCACTATCCAGACGCAACTTAAGTATCATGTACATCTATTGAGTTGATTGAGTTGGATTTTAATGTATGGGGTCAAGACCTTTTCTCCTGCAAAATTCTTCCATTAGGAAAAAAACAAATCGATTGTTTATTAGGTGTGGATTTCATAAGGATCAATTATAGATGTAAATACGAATGACGCAATAATTGAATTGAAGAATTTTGAGAATTTCTATGCCACAGGACGAGACAGAGAGTTGTAATGTATTCCTTATACAATGTTACAAAGTGAATCTTCCCACCTTGGTGAACCGTGGGTTTATACAAAATAACTAAGTAAATTTACGTAACAAAGCTAAAATCATGCAATAATTAATTAAGTTAAGCATATACAACCAAACCATCTCAAAAACACAACTGATCCATCGTTGTGGAGGATTGTGTTGCATGGTATCCTCCTCTATACATTTTGTTGACTTGATGCTACTTCAATCACGATCTATGATTTTGGGAGTTGATCTGTTGTTATTGCTATGGAACTCGATAGAGGGATTCCTAAAGAAAGTAAGGTGCACGTACCCCAAATCATGTTGAGTGCATGAACAATTGCAGAGGATTGAATTTTTAATACTTTGCACTTCACTTTTTCTTGAATGCACTCATGGGCATTGAAAAACAAAGAGCAGAAATGAAGGTGTGATAGGGCTAGGCACACAAGCTAGCATTGGTATTGAAAAACAATTTTAGAGGATTGAATTGTACAATTCAAGTATGACATGCATTTCATACTTGTTGCATGTTGGGTAGTGCAGGACGTTTTTGCTCCCTAGAACTGATCGAAGTGGATAGATCTGCTTTAGATGCTGGAGAAAACGACAATGTTGTTTTGGTGGGACATGCCGGCAATGAGTTGAACTAGGGGTGTAACTGGTTTGATTTGATCCGGTTTTTGAAATTTTTTATAACCGAATCGGTATATACCAGTTTTGAAAATTTAAGAATTGAAACTAGACCGATTCACTATCGAAATCGAAACTTCTAATTTTTCCGGTTTCAATCTGGTCTAGTCCGGTTTTTTCTGTTTTATAGATAAACAAAATCATACTCCAACAAAAATTTAGCAAGGGATTGATCCATATCCCATCGTTTATGTTATATTAATTTTATGACATTATAAAATTAAAATTTATAAGTTATATCAAAATTCAAATGTTACATTAAAAATTATAACATAATTTTGGGGAAAAAGGCTGGAAAAGTACTTCTATATTTCAATTGACAAAATGCTTATTCTGCGTCATCCAGGCCAACAAACGAACCAAAGAAACCTTGTCCCATGCATATTGTTGGCGACTTTGTGCAAGGAGTGTAGAATTTAGGCGTTCATTGTTAGGCTGCATCAATTGTTAGGAACATCGACCACTTTTCAGAAATCATAGTAAAATTGTCTTGCACATAAAAAAGTGAAATAAGTTCATGAAAAACACACGCAGTAACCATAATGAATAGTACACACTAATTGCAACCGTACTATATATATATATAATATACGAGACAAGTCCAAAAAGTAAATTATAAGCAAATAAATATTCCAATATGAAATAAGAAGCGCGGAAAACTATGTATAAATATAACAACTGATTAAGATATAAAGCAAACAATATTATATATAGCTATATCAATCTTAATAGAGAAGCATGCAAAAGCAATCTACCAACTTCACCCAACTGAATTTAGGGTAGGTTTGAATAATAGAGATATGGCTAGTTCTAAAATATTTTTAAAATATTAAGTAATAATCTATTTTAATATAATAAATCAAATCAAATTTAATTTTAATAGTTTTTGTGGGTGCGCAGCCAATACCCCACTAGCATTGTGCCTGCCATGACCATCGAGAGTCATGGGTGACAAGACTCTTGGCTAGCTGTGACTAGGCTCACTAGATTGACCCACCTTTCTCAGCCGAAGTGTCTGGCCACCAACTGGCAAGATTCTACCGCCTACGGTGGCAGCCAAAGGAGCCACCATCAGTCGCAGGGCTAAAACATATTTCTTTAGATTTTAAAATTTAGACAAAAATTCTAAGAGATCAAAACCAACTAAAATGTCATGTAACTATACACCGATTCTTTCCTACATGGCAACATAATTCTATTACCGAAATTATAAAGAGACCGACCCAATCAGTAGAATAAACTATGGCTGCCAGTGCATGCCATGCATGTTTTTACCTTCCAAAGTTCTAAAAGAGTGGAATTGAATAAATATTAATAAATAAAGAAAAAATTTGTATCCTATTAGATTTTTTTTATTGTTAATTCTAACAAAACATTGACGAAAAGGAAGAATAAGGTGATCAGGTGCTTATACTCAAACCTCCTAGGTATCTACAAATAACACGTCGACATCATATTTTAATAAAGCATATATTCTTATATATAAAAGCGTTTATCCCAAAAGGAACAATGTTTTTTTGTCTCACAAGTTTTTTTTCAATTTTACCCTTCTTTTTTAGTTGTTCTCCCTTTTTATCCTTGCTTTTTTTTTTATATTATGTGCATTTACGGTTTTACCTCTATATTTTGTTTGTTTACCCTTTTTGTCCCTTGGTTTGTTTTTCTTTTATTCATGGTTTTACGTTTTAGCCCCAGTTCCATGAACAGTGAATTCATACCGACACATTGTGTTTGAATTTCTTCAACTTTAGAAAAAAACTCATACCCACAGAGACGAAAGCAAAGCTGATCCAAAAAAAAATAATTCAAATTTCTATAAACTCAATAAATAAATCATACCGATTTGCACTAAAGGAACTAAATTGTAAAAACAAGATCTAATACGTGTAGATCTAAAGAACAAAAAAAATTATGGTAAGACCATTAGACAAATTAACAGTCGGACTTGTACAAAAAATTCAAAATATGTACAATTTCTAAGGATTCATAAAGGAAATTTCTAACAAAGACGCAGACAAAGAGAGAGGGAGGAAACCAACGCAAATCTAAAGAAAATCCCTTCAAATTTCTATAATTTCCCTAAATAAATCATACCCATTTACACTAAAGGAAATAAAATGTAAAAACAAGATGTAATATGTGTACATCTAAAGAAAATAACAAAATCTCCTCACACCATTAGAAAAAATAGTACTTGAATTTCTACAAAAAAACCAAATTAGATCAAATTTTTAAGGATTCAAAAACCAATTCATACGCATATGAAGGCAACCAAAAACTTTCTTTAGATTTCTAACGATTCACAAATATATTTTCTAAGAAAGAATTAGAGACAGACAAATAGAGAGAGAGAGATGAAAGAGATGGAAAGGTGTGGTTTGTTCTTCGTGGACGACGGCCGCAAATCTGTACACCGAATCACTCAGTCGGTGTGTGCTTTGCAGTGATGGATAGTGGCGGTTTTCCTTCGTTGAGGAAGGATGGAGCAAAAATGCGAGAGAAGACACTACGCTTGACTAATAGAAAGGTGATGAGTGTAGGAAAATGTACTCTAAATACCCTATTATTGGACTAAAATGCTAAAATATGAATAGAAATTATAGGAATTAAAGTTTATTCTTGAATTGAGTTTCTATTTACTTTGGGATACTCCTAAGCAGATTTTTATGTCTAATTTCAGGGTCTATAAAAGAGCAAGTCAAAACCCAGTTAAATTCAAAAGACTTTCAAGTGAGCAAGATGTTGGAACAACTTAAGAACTTTCAACGAGTGTAGGACTCTTCAGATAAAGATAATGATGGGGTTTGAGAGTAATTCGGATAAAAAAAAAAATCGGAGTCCAAAACGCGCTAGAAGACAGTCTGAACATATTTTAGTATTTTGATCATAACTTTCCACTCACATATTGGATTGATACAATTCTTGCTGCGTTGGAAATCTATCTTAAATGGCTACAAATTTGTCGATAATAAGAATTTCTAAATTTGAACTCCTGAATCACGTGCGTGGCTACCAAAATGAGTCCCACAATTTAGGCGATTTTTTTATGCATAAATCATGAAAACATTAGGGTTTTTTGCCTACCATATCTAAGCATATCATTAGCACAAAATTTGGGAGTTTTTGAAAGAGAGGAGGACAGATCTAGAGAAGAGAAAAATACAATTTTTATTTTTTAGTTCTTCTATAGAGAACTAAATATTGGGTAAAGCCTAGGGTGGAAATTGATTGGTGAAAATACTTGACTTTATTTGAATTCATATGTTAATTTTTATTATTTAAGATTTTAGGATTCAATTCTCTATTTTAATTTAATATTATAAGTTTGAGAAAATTATATTAAATCTTGATATGGTTTGATTTTGTTGAGCTATAGGATTTTGAATATATGATTGTGACTTAAACAAGCTTTTCATACTATTGATGTGATCTTCTAATGCACTATTGTTTATGAACATAGGGTTGTCTTTAGATCTGATATTCATTTTTATATATGAAAACCATGGTTTGTAAATGGGGAATAGATTCTATAATTAAATTTGAGAAAGTAGATGAATATAATATTATATCTTCCAATTAGAAATTTAGTGCTATAATTCTTAATTGTTTATATCGTTTGGATTGAAAAAGTCGGAGTATTGGATCCGATTTATGGAAGCCCAAAGCTTTACTTACCTTCTTATCAATGTCTTGATCTTATTTTAAATACGTGCTTTAGGTAGAATTTTCAGATTCTTGTCATATTATAATTTGATCTTTTCGTTTAAGCTTGCGTCTTGTTGTGTTTCTTCTGGCTCCCTGTGGATCGACACCCTGAACTATACTATAACATAGCGTACTAGTTTGGGCGTAATCAAAAGTCTAGCAGTTCTTCTTTGTTTGTGAGGCCACAGTTGCATCTAGCGACAGAGTGTGAGGAATAGAAGTGGTAGCAGATGAAATGGGGAGAGGGGGAGAGAGAGAGACAGAGTGGAGATGCAGAGAATAAATATGTAGGGTTTCTTCTACAAACGGTGTCGCATAGGGTGCAGGGGTGGGCTTCTACGAAATTTAGGTGTAGTGGGGCTTTCGATGTTAAATTTTGGGTTTCCCATGTGCATAAATATACTACTTCAAAAATCGACCCATATAAATAAATTATCATAAAAAAAATTAAATGTTCATAAGATTTTTATGAAAAATACTGATTTTTTTAAAAAATAAACATTAATCTTGGACGGCATGTTATTTTCTTCGCTTTTATATTATGAAATTATTTAATTTATTTGTTACATTTTAGTATTTGGCATTATATTGCTTTTTCTTCTTTATTTTACATGTAATTAGTTACAAACTTATAATTAAAAAGTGTTTTTGTTTTATTAATCTTTAAAAAATGTTAGGAAATATTGTTACATAGATTAAATTGATGATTTTTTTTTTCCAAAATTATGAATCAAACTATCTTTCAAGTTATGCAGTGATGAAATTATTATTTATTAACATATACGTAAACAATTTTAATACCAATTGTTCAACAAACCAAGTAGATTAGCTCTCTCACAATATGTTGGTACAACAACACCATTAATTGTTTTCAAATCATGCAATGATGTTGGTCCTCTGATATGATTCAGTAATATTTGCAAATAATATCATTCACCTTCAAATGAATTTGCAGTGACAATTTGGCCTATAACACTTTTCTTTTTTCTTAGAGTCCAAACTTTTTGCTATTGATTCCAAACAAAATTTTTAGGAAATTGTCTATACAACAAAATTATTAATCCAAATTTTTAGTGTAACAGAAAATGATGCGCTACTAGAAAAAATAATTACCACAATTTAGATACATCAACAAAATCAACTTCAGGCAATACTACCCAAACGGTAACAAAGGTTTATGATATTATTGAGATTCTGAAACCCACACAACCAATGATGGCATAATTTTATTCCCTAAAACTAAATTATTTTTTATATTGAAATTTCTTTTATCTCTACATTCAAATAATATTGACTTTCATAAGTATCTATTCTTAATTGTCATATTTTATATTTATGTCTTACATAAATCAAGATTTTGGGTTAGAGGAAGATTTTCTGTGCACTGGATATGAATACAATGAGAAATTCCTGTGCTATAATTGCAAGAACAGGAGTATCTCCCAACCACAGTAAATATTTTACTTCATAATTTTAAATTCTAAATTTTCACATCATATTTCAAATATAATTAATAACTATTAGTATTAACCAATAATAATTGTTTCATTATTTGTAGTTTTCAAGCCTACATGGAAGTAGATGATATTAGTGTATGTATAGCAGTTGTCGTGTTTGGATCAGTAGGAGAAGAAATAATGGATTGTACAGCCGTTGATCTCTTAGAACACATAGGCGAGGTAAAATGTACATTCATAAATCTATTTAAAAAACTTGATACATTACTTTTTTACATGATCTTTTCATCATTACAGGAGCATCTACCATATTTAGCAAACATTTCAAGTAAAGTTTCCATGAGAGAATGGATTATCTAATTAGGCGCATAAATAAACCAACATGGACAACTGCGTCAAAACAAGCTCAACGTCCTCTCTATTAGCCTTGTAACTAAAGCAACAACATAAACGTTCCAAATCTTTTCTTGTGAAACTTTCAATATTGTAAATATATGCCTAAATACAACACTGACTTGTATATAAACTCAATGTTTCTTTTATACTTTTATTATTTTTATTTAACTTTTGTAAATTTATGACCTCTTCTAAATCTGTTTGAGTTTTTTTATTTACCTTCTCATTTACCTCTTCCTGATAAATAGCTGCCAAAACTTTATTACTTTAATGGCAATCCAAAAATGGGAATGTTCGGCTCCAAGATATTGGAAGGGTGGTTTGTTGGGCTCCTCTTCCAGTTGGGTATTTAAAGATGAATGTTGATGGTGCTACTTTTTTTTATCAACAGAAAGCTGGTATTGGTGTACTTCTTAGAGATGATAAAGGCAACGTGGTTGTGGCATGCAGTAAAGTGGAAAAGGAAGTTCTCTCTTCATAGTTTATTGAAGCGATTGCCATGTTGAGAGGTCTACATATGTGTGTTCAGTGGGGGGTGCCGAACTTGCTGCTTGAAACAGATTGTTTGACTCTGGTAAATGCTTTGTAGGATGGTTCAATTTTTTTAACAAACTTGATTATTTGCGTAGAGAAATCAGAAGGTTAATGAGAGGTTTCAGTGATGTTCAGATTTCTAATGTTAATAGATTGGGCAACTCTGCAGCTCATATACTGGCAAGATATGCATAGGGGTTGATGATATTGAAATGTGGTGGGAGGGGTGTCCTTCTTTTGTATCCCAAGCAGTTTGGCTTGATAGAAGCAATATTTTGTAAGGACAATTGTTTGCTAATTCAATGAAATCTTTGATTAAAAAAAAAAAAAAAAACAGGAAAACGAAATTTTCTTAAATTTCATATAACTTTTTTTTTTATAAAACAAACATCTTCATTTGAGATCAACAATTACAGACATTTATCAAGCGAAATGACTTGAGAAAGAAAGTCTAGAATATAGTCCCACCACATCTCAATACTATCAACCCTCAAGCATTCATGGCAAGCTGATGAGCTGCCATATTCTCCTCCCTATACACATGATTAAAAGAACAACTTCCAAAACAACATTTCAACCTCTATACTTCTGCAAACAAAATCCTATGGATGGAGTCCCCCATATCAATTTGCTGGAGCGATTGCACTACCAACAAGCAATCACTTTCAACTAGTAGATTCGAGATACCCATGGAGGAACGCAATTGAAGCTCCCTGAAAACTACCAACAGTTCAATAGCCTCTGGATCTTCAACTTTACTTTCAATTTTACTAGCAACCATTACCATATTTCCTAATGCATTTCTAAGAATTACACCTACCCCAGCTTTTTGAAGATCTCCAAACATAGCCCCATCTATGTTGAGTTTGAGCACACCTACTGGAGGAGGCTTCCAAGTGAGGTTATTTCTGAGCTAATCTTGTGATTTTACAGAAACTGCTTTGAAACTGTGCAGTAAGTCCAAAGCATGATTGGACACTTTGCTAGGACTTAACCTGATCTTGTCAAATTCCAACTTATTTCTCTTATACCAAAACCCCCCACGCAAGACTGAAAAATAGAGCCAATTTGTTGGAATCCTTACCCTCAATGAACTACATAGCCAGATCAATAACATTTTGGAAAGTCTTTTGAAGTAATGAAGGGAAAAACTGCTTCCATAAGTCTCTGAGCTAACTATAATAGAAAACAGCATGGTGGAAATCCTCTATTGGATGTAAACAAGCTGCATTGTGCTTCATTAATCACATGCTTCTTTAACAAATTATCTTTTGAAGGTAGACTCTCTGTAACTAATTAATCGTCAAGAAGGAAAAAGGAAATGTTTTTCTTGAACATCGACATAAATGTTTTGTTTTAAAAAAAGAAAATCACTGATGGGCACCAACATGGACCTAGTCTTAAAGATCATTTGCAAATTCCAGATGGGCCAATTACAAGGTCAGGAGCCAAGAAGATCAAAGAGGCAATCCAAGGATTGATGCAGATCACTTGGGACGAGTTTAGCAAGAGCCCAACATTCAAGATAGGCTTGATGGATGAAGATCCAGTTTTGATTCATTTAATAAGTTATAGAAGAGGGCAACAACATGACTTAAAGACTTTGGGCACTTGAAAGCTTTCAATTCGTTTAATTCATTTAAATGACTTATTTTATTAGTTTAGAATAATTGAGTTTATTATGGGAGGGACTTAAGGGCGGCCTAGGCAAGGGCATGTTGGGAAAAATATTATTTTATTGAACTAGGGTTAGGGTTTTACTTCAGCCGCACTGTAGATGCGGCACTATTCACACAAGGGGCAATTTTGGAAGATGGGGATTTATTTTGGCTAGGGTTTTAATTAGGTTTTGCTTTAAATACTTTTTGTAGCCTCATTTTAAAAAGTTTTATGAAATTTGATGAATTTATTCATTGTGAGTTGAGTTTACTCATCTTGTTCTTGTTTGAACTTTTGAACTTACCAAAGGTAAATCACAACCTTTGTGGCGTTCCTCCTTGTAATCTGGGTTCTTGAGACAAGTTCTTCAACGGGTCTAGATTTTAATATAATCTAGATTCTGGAAACGAGTTCTTAACGGGTCTAGGTTCTCCATCCATTGATTTGATTTTGACTTTCTTGGGTGAGTTTTCAAATTGATTGTGGGTTCAAGAGATTCTATTCCTACATATTCATATCAATCACCTTCAATATTTAAATTATGATATTCCATTTAATACCAATATCAAAGGTATTATATATAAAATGGACAAACATCAGTACGTAGTCATCATGTGCTACAAATATAGGCAGTTGACAATTAGTTGTGCTCTTCTGCTAAAAAACTCTTGCTGTAATATTTATGAGAGAGGATATCGTATTATTTGTCGACATACATTGATCATCGACAATCTTAAACTCCGTACAGTTTACAAGAAGTGAAACCTAGCTAGCTATCAAGAATTAGGACCCATGCATGCTTATTCTGATCTTACATGTATACCTTAGCCTAACAACAAACACTGCTTAACCTCTCTTATAAGTCTGATCTCTCTAGTTCTGATCCATGACATAGAACTCTGCGTAGGGCTTCTTATTTTCTAGAGAGAGCAAGGTGCACCCCAGGATCATGGTGAGTGCATGAACAATTGTAGAGGATGGAGTTGTTAACGCTCTGCACATTGCTGTTCACGAATGCCCTCATGGGCATTGAACTTGTCATTTTTCCTTTATGACTTTTAGTCTTCCTCAGATTCCCCACGACCTCATCGCTACTAGTGCATTCCCAGTCATTGCCATGGCTTTTTGTTTTGGGATTTTCATTCTTGTGAACAACTTCATGATTCTTTGAGGACTGGATTAGTTTCATGAAGGCGCCTTTGTTTTCTCCAGCAATTGTTATAACCCTCATACCCACTTCCTCTAAATCCAAAATATTTTTGCAACTACTTTTCACCATCTCCTTGGTTTCATATTCTTTTGAAACTTCTTCCTTTCCAATGGTCTTGATCCGAACCACCACATCTTTCTGCTGGACCTCCATTTGGATCTTCTGCTCAAGCTCACCCTGCGACTTCAATTGGGAAGGCAAAATGGTCAAAGCAGATGGTGGTGGAGCCGTAGGCTTGGGCTTAGGGGATTGAGGTAAGGTTTGAACAATAGGCTCAATGGTTTTCGGAGGTTCTGGTGCTAGCGGGGCAGTACCTCTGGCTGCTGGACTAACAACCGCAGATGGTCGTGGGGTGGGCTCTTGAGATTGAGGTTGTTGAAACGTCCCGACCAGTGGCCTTATTGATACAGGCCGAACCATAGGTGGGCGTGGCACAGGAGCAGGGGCAGGGTTCGGGATTGGATCAACTGGGGCGGGTGGGCGAGCTAATATTGTAGGTAAACGGAACAAAGGACGAGGGCGGGGGGCCTGGGTCTCCATTATTAAGATGATTTGTGCAGAACTGAGTCAAAGAGAAGAACAACGAAACAAGCTGAAACCTTGGAATGGGCACAAAGATAGATGGCTCGCAAGTGCTGTTATTTATAAGGAAAATTTTATACATCATATACCAGGCATATATTCTTATGGTGACTCAATGAAAACCCAAAGCATCTGATCAAATATAGTTCCATAACAAGAAAGAGGAACATGACAAGGGAGCATGTTGGAACTCAGAACATTTCTCTTTTTGGTCATCTTTTATATATTTTATAACTAAAAGTTTATGCGTTTCAGAATTTCCATCATTCTTAAGGTAAGTACGTATGAAGAATAAAAATATTTTTATTTTGCGAGGTGTCAAAAAGGAGTGGAAAACTTCTGCATTAATTCAGTTCACTGAATACTTATTCTGCGTTCCCAAACTAAAGAAGATAGTAAAGAAACGGCCGCCTTGTCCCATATCGTTGATATATAGCCATGGGCTTTTTGCGAAAGGAGTGAAGACTTTAGAAGTCGTATCGAATATTTTGAGAAATATTAGGCATTCTTTTTCTTTCTTTCTTTTTCTTTTTCTTTCCAAGCAGTAGTAGTACTTACGTAGGTTGTTTAACCCTAATATTAATTGCTGATCAATAGTACCATGCATGCACCTTATCTTAATGCATTAATGAATGATGGCTAAGCAAGTACTAATAATTTAAGACACTGAGATCTAGAAACAAATTATTGTTTTGCAGCTGGATTTGGATTTATGTTTCATAGAATTTATCCCTTCATGTTTTCATTCGTAGAAACAAAAGATTTGGGAATTTAGGACGAAAATAAAGCGTGTCAAGATCGTCCTAATATCATTGTCCCAAAAGGTATTTTGAAATGAAATCATCCCAAAAATTATCTTTTGAGACGAAAATTTGCAACACCTTTCGAACGTGATTCTTTTTTGGGACGGCTGAATTTTGTCCCATAAAGGAGTTCGACCACCAACAAAAAAACGTTCGAAAGTATATGTATGTTCGAACGTATCCTACATGGGTGATCGATCGATATTAGTTCGTTCGACCAAAGAGATATAAGGGAACGTTTGAACAAACCAATTCATGATCAAACGAAAATTATATTTTTATAGATTGAGTAAAATGTTAATGAAATGATGAAGCAACTTAACAATTAACATCCATTCGAATGGTATCATGTGATGTTCGAACAATTGTTTCCGATGTATCTTGTTCGAAAGTTTCATGGACGTTCGAACGGTTAATGTTTTATTTTAACCAAGAATTTAAAACAAAATAAGCATAATTAAATAATATTTTAAAAAAAATTACATTACAAATGGCTCAATACAAAGAAAAGTAGTCATAAGTCCAAACTAAATAAATAAAATACTAATAATACTAATAATCAAATCCCAAAATTATGACAAAACTTTATAATTAAATTCTAAAATTATGTAAGCAAAACACGAAAATCAGTTGCTTGGAGGTCTGAACTGTTGCATAAGCATCTACATTTGGAGTTAC
Organism: Juglans mandshurica; assembly: GCA_022457165.1. Lineage (NCBI taxonomy): Eukaryota > Viridiplantae > Streptophyta > Magnoliopsida > Fagales > Juglandaceae > Juglans > Juglans mandshurica. Next base: position 22,722,732 of record CM039628.1, read on the forward strand.
ATCTCTCTCTAGAACTCTTCTTGTTGTTCTTCACACTATTTGATGCGCATTTTCATGTCTGCTTGTTTCGCCAATTGAGCATCTAACTCATGTTGTCTTGCAATCAATTCTTCGTTCTTGGAATTCGCATTCTCTAACGCTATAGAGTACTTGACGTTGAGGAAGAGCTAAAAGGCTTTACACAGCAACTCAAACCCCTAAAATATCATGGACGTTGACTCAGAAGTACTTGTGTAAAAATTTCAACATCACTTGTTGAGGAATTTTGATCTAACATAGCTTCAGCATGTAGGGCAACCATTTTATCCTACACACAATATAAAAAATTAATATGTTCACAAATATTCAAAGATGTTTAATTAAAACAGATTATAATACTTACATAATTATCACGAGTATCAGGATGAGTCCACTCTCCATTACGATCAGTATGTGTTGCAGCATATAATTTTGTCACATCATAATTGGTATCTGACTCTTGCTATTAGAGACATTGTTAAAATATAAAGTCAATATTAAAATTAGTACCCCAAAAAAAAAACTATATAGAATAAAAAATATAAAATATATTACCAATTTTATTGAGAGGCGATGGAAATATCTTGAGCCTGCATGATGATAAATCTTTAACTTTGATCTATTTGTTTTGTTTATAGAACTTCGCTCCTACATAGAAGTTATAAATATTAGTAGGCAAAAATTATAAATAGGACACGTAAAGAATTCATTTAATTTACCTTATATGATGGATTTCCAAACATGTCGCAAAGTTTTTCTCAATCAGAAGGTCAGACATTACAAGGTTGGAATAGGAGGTATAGTTAGAAACTAGGAAGGCACAGTAATTGCTACATTAAGATCAACTCGTGAGTTTTTTCCAGATCCTCATTTGCTTGAAACACTTGCTATCCTTAAAGCCACAATGTTGTGTATCAAACTGGGGATGCAAAAAGTGCAATTTGAAGGGGATGCTTTATCAGTGGTCAATGTAGTTAAAAGCAATCAGGAGAAGTGGATTTCAGATGGATTGCTAATCATATATGTAAAACAGTTACTAGGAAAGGTGCCTCACTGGTCAATTATGCATGTAGTTCAAACAATGTAACTCATGTATTAGCTAAAAATGCTCTACTCCTCACTGAGGAGATCATTCAACTGGAGGTTGTTCCTCCATGTATTCTCTCTTTGTTACTTTAAAAGTAATGAGATCGGTCTTTTATCAACACAAAAAAAAAAAAAAAAAATCATTGTCACTATAAAAAAAAAAAGGTCATTATCGATCGAGTATAACTCACAACGACATTTTTTGTTTAAATTTATTTTATAATAAAAATAATTTTACAATCTAACATATCACAACAATTACACATTAATTTATGAATTTATTTTTATAAAATATTTTTGTGACTAAATTATTTCCCAAACATATAAACGTGTTTTATATTGAAAAGCCAGTAGTCATCTATTTCTAAATGGATGCATGAACTTAACTGTTTTATTAAACATGCTCTGCCTCTTAAACTGGATTCCCTCTTTTTTACTATTTTATTAAACATGCAAGAGTGGAATAAAGAATAACTCTATTCTAAAGTCTCTACACCACATACATTTAAAAAATAAGTTTTGAATTTTAAATCTTACAAATCAGATTGTATCATGTAAATGGTGTATAGTTTAGAAGCCTTATAATACCATTTGTGAAATTAAATCCAATAGAAGGATGTTATTCAGAAGTTTATCCAACACGGGTTGGTATTGTTTAAAATAAAAATAAAAAACACAGTATGCATGCTAAAATAAAATAAGCCAAAGCACAATGAGTACTTCAACAAAATTTCCTTCAATTTGTTATAACTTTGTCTCAAAGGAAATATTTTTCTGAACTCTGGCAGAAATATTTTCGTTCAAGTATACAATCAAAATTGGGATATTCCATTTTATATGATTAAAATTGGGATATTATGAAAACTTGTGAGAAAGATGATGCCAGCTAGAAAAAACCCAAAGAGGGAAGGAGGGAGGGGAAGAGAAAGAGAGGAACATGAAAACCATCAAATTGATTATTCAAACTACATAGAACAAATGCACACAGACAAAACATTCCACTACGTTTAAGGCTATGTTTGGTTATTTCTATATATAAATAATTCACTACTATTTATAAATTATTCATTACTTTTTAATTATTATTCATAAATCATCTGAGATCGACTTAATATCCAAACGTAATCTTAAGTTGTTGGAGAGAGTTTGCATACCAAACTGGCTTGTTCGGAAATAGATCTCATCACCTTTCCAAACATAATTCAAATAAAAACATTTTCAAACTACAATTACTCTTCCGAACGGTCAGTCCATTCCTGGGGTTTTAACTACTCCCAATAAAAATCGACGGTGTCAAAAATCCAACACTCCATATCACAAGACTCATCACATCAAATAAAAAATCCAAAACCACAAAAAAAAAGAGCTCCATCTTCATGTGACTATTGTAAATATCTTGAACACCCAGAGTAGTAGCAACATCAAAAGAAGACGACAATGAAGAACAAAGTACCTGTTATTCGTACTTTCTATCCTCTTGATTTTCACGGCACTAGCCGACTTCGCCGTGCTAGTCTTCATAGCTTTTACCGCTCGTAGATCAAATAATGCCCTATTCAAAGAGAGAAATTTCTCTCTTTCTCATCCAACCCAGTCAAGAAAAAATAGAAAGATCATAAATACCTGTAAAAAAACTCCTTGAACCAAAATACTGGATGAATCACATTCATTCACTTGGAGAATAAAAGAAAACCCCAGTAGTGAACGAATCTCCCAACAATCCCAAACCCATCTTCACTGCCAACTCTCCGTATATTATCACTCTTTCTTCTAATATAACAAATTAAAAATAAAACCTTACGAGTGGAAATTTAAACCCTGAAAGAGAAAGCCAAATGAAAATCCCAAAAAAGCATTACAGATTTCACACATCAAGGCTCTGAAGCTCATTTCTCTCACAAAAATCAAGAACGAACTCCAAAATATTTAAAAAAATAAGAACGATAGAAAACCAAAGGTTTTGGCACCGTAAAATGGCACTGCGCCATGAAATTGCCACCACCTCCTCTGTCTCTCTCGCCTCTGGCCTTTTTCTTCTTTCTTCTTCTCTCAAGCATCACATTTTCTGCATCCAGAAACGCTTTGGAACGGTTTGCAGGGGGTTTAAATGGGAGAGAAGAGAAGGGTGAGGGATCTGGGCGAAAGTGGATCATTCAAATTGCTTTTTCCCTTCCATAGGTCTTTGTGATTGTGTGCCACAAGGTCTGATTGTTAGCAGCCCCATGGTGGCAAAAAATCATTGAAGGCTGTTTTTAGCTTTTAACAATGTGACCAATTAGAATATTTTTTGTCAAAGTAATCGTTACAAATTTTTCAAACTAATCATTACAATTTTTTCAAACTTTTAAACAAAAAATAGAAAACAATTCAATTTTTCTTAAAATTCTCAAACAAAAATAATATTATAAAACTATATTCTAACAATATTTTAATTTAATAATATTTTTTATTCAAGTTTTTTTCTCTCTTTTTACAAAATTCAAAAAATGCTCAACTCAAACTATCTCACAACAATTCACAAATTATTTTATTACTATTCACAAAATTCTCATATCATCGATCTCACTCCCTAAACGAGCCCAGCTAGATTATAGTACTTAGATTTAATGTACAGATAACCTTCTTTTCTATTATTGCAATATGCTAGGAAAGAGGGCAGCAAAGGAAGGCTGGAGATCCTAAAATTGTTCCTATCGCGGCTCAATAAAAAAACCCAAAGGATCTCATAGTCGCGAAATAAGCATTTATTTCGTTTCACATCCATACTCGCCTCCTTTTTTGGGTTCAATCACATTCAAGTTTTTTTTTTGAAGTTTTGAAAAAGAAAAATCTCCAATTCTATTCACTAAATAATATTGCTTAGAGCACTATTTATTCAGGTTCCAGACCGGATATTAGAGTATTCCTTGCCTAGAACTAGAATTTCAAAACCGGCCAGATGACTTGGGCCAGAAACCAGATTAATCCGAGTTTTTACAACTCGGAAACCCGGGTTCTAAAAACCATATTCATCCGGTTTCCAAGTTGTACCTGATTTTGTTTTTTTTTTTTTTTCACAAAAGCCTATATTATTAATTTTTTTTAAAAAAAATAGATAATGCTTAAAAGCATAATTTTTTCTTTATTTAAAAGCCTATATTCTATTAGAATTTTTTCAAGAAAAAATGTTGAAAAGCATATATATAAAACAACTAATTACCTTTTTAACTAAATTCATCTATAAAAAATCAATATTTATCGTGTAAAATGCATGCAACACATAATGCAATTCACTACGTTTTACATTATTTGGTATTTATACATTACATTATAAAACAAAAAAATTACAATATATGAAAATTACATATCAAAAGTGGATTACAGAGAGCCAATGGTTACTATGTCTTTAAACACTTAGAATTGTTGTAACCCTAGTTTGCTTAGAATAATTGATCAATACCTTTATAATCTACGTTGTTATAATCAATTGTATCAAAGAAAATTACTTTTCGGGCACCAAACCATAATCAATATAGGTAGAAAGCACAAAATTGCTCAAAACTATACATGCTAAAGATGAAGAAACTGGATATACCATGATGATGGTGGCAGTGGGGTCTTTTGGCATAAGCATTTCTTTTTCCCAACTGGTCCTGTAATCTTTACTTCAGATCCAAGTTTTAAGTCACCGGAAATACATCTAACATTTAAATCTACTGGGGACCAAAATAATTTTTTTAAACTAGTTGTCTCAACTCTCAATATCTATCTCATCCCAAATTTGCAAACAGCTAATTTCTTCAAGTTTAATACACACTGGAGGAATATCTGAAAGTACTGAAATATACAACAGGGGTTAAGCTCCATAGGCACATGGTCCTCACCCATCAACTCTTATCAATGTTTAATTGATTTTATTGGTCCCTGTACTATTCACTAGCATGCACCCTTTTTTTTTTTATGGGAAATAGACTTCATTCATTCATAAAAGCGAAATTACAGTTGTGACTGATACATACAAGAAAAAATTCAGATTACAAGCCAACCACTCACGATTGGTGTGGCGCCCCCAATCCCCCTTATAAAAATACATGAGGATCGAGACACCATGATGGTGACAACACGGTCACACATCCCAACAAAGTGCCAATGTGTGTACATGCAACGGTGTACAAATAAAATAACGCAGCGGATAGTCAAGTAAGTACCAGAATTTAAATACAAACTAAATATCAGTAGAGGTTTAAAAGCAGTTATACAGTCATCCAAAATAAAGTTAACACATGACCCGAAAATACAAAAGGGTAAAATAAAATAACAATAACCAGTGATCCCAGATCACTCCTCGGGCGGAGCCGTCTCCTCAGGCTCGTCCTCCTCCTCATCTGCATCAAAATCTGCGTTACCACAGAATGGTACCGCAGGTAAGTAAAACCCAAATAATCCTCAGGAAAGAAATGCATTAAATGCAACCAACATGCATGCATATGATGAAATATGCATTTTCCTCAAAACATCATTTTCCCCGAAAATGATAATTTTTCAACACACGCCAAAATCCCATTGGCCCAAATATCCGTAAAACATTTTCCCAGAAAATGATTTACACAAAAACCAACTCACACTATTTTCCAGAAAATAGCCAATTAATCCGTTATTAACCTATGCACCATGGCCTCCCCTAGGGACCATCCGCAAGTCCTGGCTTCGTAGCGATGCTCAGTTCCGCGCCCAGCGCGTTCATGGCCGAGCACCCACTACGCAACAAGCGATGCCCAGTTCCGCGCCCAGCGCGTACATGGCCAGACATCCTTTAGTCCCCGCCAGCAGAAGGACCACGGAGTAGGCACGAATCTCTCGTCCGATCCCATTGTCGCCCAGCGACAATCCAGGAGACGTTACTCAGTTTATTCCGCTCCCGAGTAACCAGAGGAGCTCCACCGAGATAATGCTCCATCTCGGCTTGGGGTCGTGATACACACGCACCCAAAAATATTCTCACATAAAATCATAACTTTCCAAATCACACATGAGCATGAATGCAATACACGAAAACCCAGTTTTCTTTACAAACATGATCATGCATGAAATAATGAAATGCACATGTACCAACACCAATCCAACGTCCATCAATAACCAGTCCCATCAAATCCAATCCAACAACTCATCAACAACTAATAATCAATTCAACCAAACCAACCAAACAACTCCAATCACAAATCTATCCGACCCTCGTACTCTTCGGACTCAGTCCGGCAAAACCAATCAGCAGACTAAATACAGTGAAATGTGTTAGTGTAAAAATACATTAAATTCACAAGAATTCTTTGGAGAAATACTTACAGTGCAATATAGCAATTTCCGAAGGATCACGAAGTTGAAAAAGGCGACGTCTGAGCAACCCCACAATGTAAAATACACTGCGGCCGTAGGTCACAAATACCAACTTTTCAACGAAGACAAACGAAGACCCAAAAATGATAGGGTATGGCCTAGAGAGGTCGGTGAAGCCAATGGTGGTGTTGGTTTGCCGTGGGTGGCGGCGCAAGGGGTGGTTTTAGGCCAAAAATGCACAAATCGGAAATGGACTTGGTGGGGCTTCACCGGTGACGGATCGGAGCTAGGGTTGGGTCCATTGGGTTGCCAAGAGGTCGGGGATGAAGTGGTAGGAAGATGGTGGCCGGTGGTGGCGCGACGGCGGCGCGCGAGCTCAAAGAATGCCGCGGCTTCGTGGGACTCGTGGGGGCTACTAGCGGCGAGTTAAGGGCTGAGATTGGTGGGGGTTGATGACCGACGGGAGGGGAAGCTGTGGTGGTGGGCAGTGCCAGTCACGGGCGGCTCACGGCGGCGGGCTGGGTGGAGGCCAAAATCGCACGGGGAGAGAGGGAGGGAGGGACTCGCGCGGGGAAGAAGGAGACCGAAGGAGAAATAAGGGGAAAAAGAAAAAGAAAAGAAAAAGAAAAAGAAAAGGAGAGGAAAGAAAAATAGGGAAAAGAAATGAGGTCCAATCCTCATAACTTGGGTTACCAAAATGATCCAACGGAAACGATTTTAAAACCACAAGTTAAATAAAATAATTTAAACGTAATGGTAATGTCAATTTGAAATAATTAAATCCCACAGTAATTAATTTAAATATTAAAAGTAATTTAAATACATAACAATAAATAAATATTAAGAAAGCACATAAAAATAATTTTCACCAAATTAAAATCATAGAAATAAACTCACTAAAAATCAACCAATTTCTAAAATAAGAGAATAAATTTTTGAATAAATAAAAATAAAGCTTCAGTAAAAATGCACTAAAATACAGGGTGTTACAATTGGGGCTCCACCAATACACAAATTCCTTTGTAACTAGTATGGTCTTAACTTCTATAACTATCTACAAACAAACCGTCTGAGAGACCACACTCTGCTTAAAGTAGAGATTTCAAACCCCACCCTCCAGAGGAGGACGACCTTTCACTCTATGGACAAAATGTCCAAGAGACTATATTTTTTTTTTTATTATTAACTTAAAACAAAGGAAATAATAGAAAACATAAATGATACATAGCAAAAAAGCAAAATAGAGCTTGAAAAGCTGTAGATCCGCATTTTCAACCTTAGAGGAAATCAAAAAAGCAAATACAGAGATTGTGGTGGCACTTGAAGGACATGCACAACCCTGGAAGTACAGTGGACAGTCGAGTTTGAAGAAACCGATGGCCTTGGTCCCAGAAATGTCGCGCGTGGCGGCGGTAGAGCTCCCCTTATGGTGGCACGTGGATGTCACGCTCGCACTTTGGACCACACAAGTAGCTCATTGGCCGCTCCGTTCGACAAGATTCTTTGCCCATCTGAAGGATCAGTGCCTTGGGAATCTTGTGATGGGGCACGTCGTGGTCGTCGAGCTCCAGAGAACAACAGATCGACATTTCGCCCTATTCTGAAAGAAAAACACACAAAACCCAAAAAAAATAAAAGAAAAAAAACTAGAGAGAAAATGGAGGACGGATGAGGGAGGGAGGAGCCAAAGCTCCAACCCCCCCTCCTCTAGTCTGGATTTTTTTAGGGGGGCTGCTCTAGAGAGAAGAGGGAGAGAGCGAGAGGTGTGCTAGGGTTTTTTTCAACGGGTTCCAACTGAGAGACCCAGCATGCACCCTTGTTAAGACAGTGAACCGCAACCAACTCCATGGCTAAAAATAGAAACACGGCTATGAGCTATGTATGCACCCTTGTTAGAGAGATATATCATTAAGACTTAAGGAACAAAAAATTTTGGTACTTACATTATGCTTTTTTTTTCTCTACCAAAAAGAGAACCCTGTTTTATTTTCTAGAGTAATTTTTTTCTCTCATGTACCCTTTTTATTTTCCTAGCAATACAGTATAAAACCCATAGGCAGACCATAACCACCAAGAAACCCACAACAAACACGACAGATCAAACACAGCAAGAAACATAAGCCAAGGATAAGGACGATTGAAAACGTTAGGGCACCCCTAAAAATATAGAGCCAATCAGTATAGAAAAATGTAAGAAAACTATTTTCCAATCCATGATAGCCTGCAATTTAATTTATTGATTGTTTCCCTAATATTTTATTTTTGCTCTCCTTTAATATGCTCTTTGAGCAACAAACAAAGAAACCCACAACAAACTAAATAAAAACAAAAGCAAAAAATAGAAGAGAGGATAGAAATGAAAACATATAGGGCATCCCAGAAAAATATATAGCCACTCACTGCATTCATCCAAAAGAACAAGTACCCATAGAGCTCTCTCTCTCTCTCTCACTCGGACTGAATGATTGATTTGAAGTATATTCCGTCTTGATCCTCCTTCTGTGAACTTATACTAATGGTCTAATTATCTATCTCTCATTAAAATTCACGTAAAAATAAAAGAATACAAAAAAGAGAAACAGAAGAACCAAAACGTAAACCCTAAAAAACTTCATAAAAAAACCCATGTTTAAAAGAAAAAAAAAAAAAAAAGCAAATCTAGCAAAAGACCTCATATGCTTCATACCCACATAAGGTTTGTTCAAAGGCATTGCTCATAGATCGATCGATCGAGAGAGAAAGAGAGACTTGCCGAAGTGAGAGAGAGAAGTGAAATCACATAGGGGGACTTAAGGCTCGGTTTGGATTGAGAAATACTCTCAACCGATCTCATCTTATCTCATATCATCGTTAATATTTACACAAATTTCCACATAAAATACAATAAACAATTCAACTTTTTCAAATTCTAAAACAAAAATAATATTATAACAATATTTTATTCAACTTTCATTTCAACTCATCTCATCTCAACTCACTATCCAAACCTAACCTTAGAGTTAGATGGATTTTAATTTGTTTTTTTATAAAAACTAGGTACCGGGTTAAAAATTCGGTACCCAGGTGTAATACTCGTAACCAGCCAGGGTTGGGCCGATTCAGGTGATGCAATTTTTGGCCTGGATTTTACCTAGGCTGGAACCCGTAACCGGAACCGGTTATTCAGGTTCCGGACCAATCCAGATAAACAGTCTTAATTGCTTATTCTACATTCCTAACCAAATATGGAAATGAACTTTTTCCATATTGCTCACAACCTAAGAACTTTGTTAAAAGAGTACTGAAGAACTTAGAATTTCATTGGTTGGCTTCATCAATCGCTTCCACAGTAGATCATTGCAAGATATAGAGTATTAGAAGAAATATGCCTTCTGTTTTTTTATTTATTTCTAAAAATAATATATTGACATACTCTTATGACAACATTTTAATTGTAATGATACTAGGTCAAGTTTAGGTTGAAAATGGAGCAAAATTCGCACAAATACCAAGTTTATCAGATTTAGTGATATAGACAAAGTCAAAGTAAAATAGTCATAATGTTGTCTGGTATTGGATGAAGATCATCTTGGTGTAATTGGAAAGTTCATCAAAGTCCTACAATTTGACATCATAAAGATAATAAAATTCTAATGTTTATTAGGTCAAAACGGCTCATTAAGAGAACGTGACAGAATCTAAATTAAAACATGCTTCTGCAATCCAAATTTGGCCTGCTAATCTTGACCCTAGCTATTTAAGCATAATAAGGCACGATTTTCTTATGGGACTTGATCAATATTTCAGAGATCCTTACTTCTTGCCTTGAGAGAAAACCATTGTGAGTTACCGAGTGTAAAAACCAAACAACTTCCTCTACAATATATAGACCATCACCGTGTTGATCTTTAATCACCTTGTTCTTGGGTTATTGTAATTTAGTCTATTGGTGTGTACATGTTCATTGGCCAGAATGATTTCCGGAGTTGTCGTTACTATAAAGATCAAGTTGGCGCTCACGGTGAAAGTATAGAAAGGCCAAAAGGATTTCTGAGCTCCATTATTGTAGAAACCGACGTTCAACAAAGCTTTCAAAATGATAAAATGTTGGTTCCATGTCAAATTTGCTCACCAAAGTATATATCCGCCAAGTAAATTTACTATAATCATCAAGAGAAATAACCTAATAATTGTCAACATCCACAGAGGAAATAGATGCAGGGCCCCAAACATTAGAAAATATAAGATCAAGAGGATGTTGGGTGTGATACCCCATATGATAAGGATAAAGGTAGGTGGTGTATGGGATTTCACATTGCTTGGGAATGAGAAGTTCTGGCTCTTTATAAGGTTCTAATGGGGCTCCAATTGTATCATTGACTAGTCCTTTTGGAGTATAGGTCATGTGGTTTGGGGCGTTATAAATGGTATCAGAGCCTATCCCAACCAGAAATGTGGGACTTGAGCCGTGCCACCTACGAAGGACAGGCCCGACGAGGACGTCGGGAATTTAAGGGGGGGAGATTGTGATACTCCATATGATAAGGATAAGGGTAGGTGGTGTATGGGATTCCACATTGCTTGGAAAGGAGAAGTTCTTGCTCTTTATAAAATTCTAATGAGGCTCCAATTGTATCATTGACTAGTCCTTTCGGAGTATAGGCCATGTGGTTTGGGCCTTCCATTGGGGCGTTACATTGGGAGCTCGCGTGATGGCCGGGATAAGTGAAAAGGATATGAATTTTAGCCCGTTGACAAGAGACAGGTAAATGTTTATGGCCACTTAGATAAAGTTTATTGGAAAGCAAAATATTCTTTATGAGTCGAAGAGATGGATAACCAAATTTACAGTGCCAAATGCCGACAAAGGCTGGTTCACCAACACAAGCAGATTTAACAAGTAAATTGGATGACTGAGAGAATAGGTGGTAGAGCCCACCCTTAGTTGGCCTGTGGAGGAGGATTGTCCCCATATTGAGATCCTTCACACACAACCCATTATTATCTTGAGTGAATTTGCTTACAGAAAGCAAGTTTTTCTCGATTGAAAGAACATGCAGAAGATTTTCTAAGAGTAAAGATTTTGGATGGACAAACAAATTGTGAAGCACCAATATGATGAATCGGCAAACCTGCCCCATTATCGACACATATTTTATCTATGCCCGTATACTCGTCAGCTTGTAGCGTTAAATTATCGAAACTCGAAGTAAGCTGGTGTGTCACAATGGTGTCTGGATACCAACTTGAATCTGGATGATTTACTTTGATTTACAAAAGTGGTCATATTGGCTTGGAGACTGCCAGATGAGTCTGCTTGGTAGGCGAAACCAAACGGATGGTAACACTTTAGTGCAGTGTGACCAGGTTTGTTAGAGACTTGACATCGGGTCGTGAGATGTTGATTTTGAAGGCAGAAGATTGGTTATGACCACACCCCCTCCCTCGGTGTCTAGAATTTTGCGATCCATTTCGGCCTGGAAGCTATTGGAGTCTGTTGAAGAGGAATATTGTGACTAAGACCTCGATTTGTTCAAAAAACTGTATTTGCAATAATGGCATGAGCAAGTTGTAAAGATTACCACGAAATGAAGCTAGAAAAGTCCCACCAAATATTGACACAAAGTAAAAATATCAAGTTGTAAAGATATAACACAATAACAAGCTTGAAATCAAGATTCAAAGAGAGGTACGTTGTGTTGAGGAATAATTCTACATTGTCTGTGGACAAGGTCTTGGGCATGTTTATAAGGAATGAACAATCCTATCTTGTAGAACTAGTTTTATGAAATGAGTTAGGCCTATAAATTTCTTCATGGTATCAGAGCCTGCTACAGGACGAATGGGGGCCCACACTATTTATCCTGTGACAAGGACCAGAAACAAATACTGGCTTGCACATTTGGGAAGGTGTTAAGGAATAATCTCACATTGACTGTGGACCAGGTGATCTTGAGTATGTTTATAAGGAATGAGCAATCATCTTTTGTAGAACCGGTTTTATGAGATGAGTTAAACCCATGAATTTCTTCATGTTGTTGTTCCAAACAGAATTCAAAATTTAGGAGGTGACCATAGACCTCCTGCAATGTCATTTTTTCAAACTGTGTGGTGAAAGATATAATCAAGGGGTCATAAGCATATCCGAGACCAACAAGAATGTAGGTGAAGAGTCACTATCAGATAGTGGTTGGCCAATAGCATGTAGCGTGTCGCTAAAGAACATCATTTTCTTGTAAAAGTTAGGGATGAAGTTGTTTCCTTTATTGCAAGAAGCAAGATTAAAAACTTAAGTGTATCACGCGGCCTTGAGACTGAGAACATGTATTCAAGGGCTTGCCAAGCAGCACATGAAGTGTCAAAGCCAGCCAATCACATGGGCAAGAACATCACCAGATAGAGGAGATATTATGGCTAAGCGCAAGAGGTGGTCTTGCTGCTTCTAATGGAGATGTGCTGGATTAGGTGACAGCACCGGTGCACTATTGTTAGAACCAGGTGTGGAAATCATCGGAGGTGGAGAGGTTTGTGAGCCATCCACAAATCCGAACAAGTTCTGTCCCTCAAGATAGGGAACTAGTTGTGCACGCCATAAGTAATTTTATCATCTGCCCCCAATCATCTATGTTGTAATTTTATCTTTACCAAAATGTCATGATGTTTCCAAACTTCCATTTCTGGATATCTCACTCCATCTAAGACCAGGACATGATATGGATTGAATAAAATATACCTGCACGTATTCCAACCTCAACTTATCTACTAAAATGGACATATGTGAACATCCGAACGTATGAATTAGATTGATATCAGCGAAAGGATAAAAAGACTTCAATGAAGAGTCCTTAATTAGCATATGAGGCTTTCTTTTTTTTTTTTTTTTTTTTTTGAAACATAACTCATTTCTATTCAATTAATCCAAAGGAATACAAGAAGGGAGAACCCCCAAGGTTACAATATGATCATGGATGGAAAGAGCATCTTTTGCAAATAAGTGAGCCATTGTATTGCCATTTCTCCTAACATGAGAAACCTCCCACTTGGCAAAATTTTGAAGGATCTGTTTTGCCTCACTCACAAACATACTTACACTGTTACAACCTTCTTTATCACTTCTCAAGGCATTAATGACTTGTAATGAATCCCCTTCGACAATAACTTGAGATAGACCAAGCTCCACACCAAACTGAACTGCTTTAAGGGCTCCAAAAGCCTCTGCTAGTAGTGGATCGGGAAAGAGGAGTTTATTAGTTCTCATGGTAGCAATGGTATGACCAAAGCTGTCCCTAACTGCTACTCCCACTCCAATTACTCCTTTTGCCTTATCTACTGCACTATCCCAATTCAGCTTAATCCAGTTTGATGGAGGAGCCTGCCAATCCTCCTCTAATGTATTAGTCTGCCCTCGATCTAATCTTGATTCCTCCTCAATTAACAGATCCAGTATACCTCTTGCTTCCCTCACCATAGTATTGGGGTGTGTAAAGGAGCCTTCAAAAAGGAGTTTGTTTCTTCTCCACCATATCTTTCTGGCCACTACTGCAAGTTCTTGTATGATTCGACTGTCCATGGCCTGAAATAAGTCTTCTAGTAGTTGGATCATAGCCATGTGAGGTTGATGACATTTTTGTAAGCTTTTTGAACATTGGCTCCAAACAACTTTAGCTAATTCACACCTCCATAGTGCATGAGCTGAGTCTTCTATCTCCAAGTTGCAGATTGGGCAGAGGGAGTTCTCAACTATTCTCTTCTTAAAAAGATTTGAATTAGTTGGAAGGGCCTCAAGGCATGATCTCCAAAGGAATACTTTGTCCCCAGGTTGCACTTTTAATTGCCATATCTGTTTCCAAACTGCTTTGAATGAAGAACTACTTGAAGCTTGACTTGGTTCGAAGTGAGTTCTCTCTATTTCTTTATGGTACGCACTCCTTATTGAAAAAACACCATCTTTTGTGCCTTGCCATACTAATCTATCTCTGCTGTTAAGTGAACTGATGGGGGTTTTAAGAATAATCTCAGCTTCTCTCTGATTAAAGATATGTTGCACCATAGTACTTCTCCATTGCTTGGTGAGAGGGTCAATTAGGTTAGAGACTGCTGCACTAATTCCCAACACACTAACATTACTTTGAGCCCTACTAGGATTTGGATAGAGAATCCATTTATCCTTCCAAATTTACACTTGACTCCCATTTCCTATCCTCCAATAAGATCCTGCTTCAATCAAAGGTCTTGCTGCTATGAAGCTTCTCCATAAATATGAGGGTCTCGCGCCTAGTTTTGCTTCTTGAAAAGTGGATTTAGGGTAGTACTTGGCCTTCATTACATGTGCAGCCAGAGAGTCTAGATGTTGGATTAGTCTCCAACATTGTTTTGCCAGCATAGCTATGTTGAAAGCCTTAAAATCTCTAAAGCCCATCCCCCTTCAGCTTTTGCTTTTCCCATCTTATTCCATGATATCCAGTGAATTTTGTGCTCAGTGTTTTGCTGCCCCCACCAAAAGTTGTTAATCACACTGTTGATATCTTTGAGCAGGGTTTTGGGAAGCTTGAAAACAGCCATTGTGTAGGTTGGAAGTGCCTGAAGCACAGCTTTAATGAAAACCTCCTTCCCAGCTTGAGACAGCAATTTAACCTTGTGATTACTGATTTTTGATCTAATATTGTCTAAAATGCCTTTAAAAGTCTTGTACTTGAGCCTTCCAACCACTGATGGCAAGCCCAAATATTTCTCATACGTCAAACCATGTCTCACCCCTGCAACGGATAAAATATATTGATGTGTGATCCTTGTTGTGTTCTTACTAAAAATTATGGAAGTTTTCTCCGGATTGAACCTTTGACTTGAGCCTTTCAATAAACAATGTGAACACTTTCAAAAATCATTTTTTTTAGGCATATATATGCAGTACTCAATTATAGTAAAAATTATTGTATTTTACGAAGTAACCATATATGGTTATTACACCCCAATTGCAACACTACTACATATATGAAATAATTATTTTCGTCCAAAAAGTAATGCATGCAAAAAGAAAAATCATCAACATCATCATCATTATTATTATCACTATCATTATCATTATCATTATATATAATATAATTTTCGAATGAGCTAGGTACCCGCATATATAATGAATTAGTGAGATAGACATCTATTAAGATCTTTTCACCTGCTCATATTGTTTCATTCATGCATAATACATGCAAAAAGAAAATCATTATTTTCATTATATGTAATGTAGTTTGCGAACAAGGCTAAATAAGCAAATGTAAGCATCTTGATAGATGTGTACCTTACTAATACATTATGCATAACGTATAACTCATGCAAAAAGGAAAATCATTATCATTCTCATTATCTATAATTTAATTTGCGAATAAAGCCAAATGAGTAAGTGAAAGGATCTTGATACATGTATACCGCACTAATGCAATTGGCATAACGCATAAATATTCCAATAGAAACCAGGAAAAACTATGCAAATGACATAAAGCAAACAATATATAACTCTCAATTTCAATAGAGAAACAAAAGAAGTCTCCCAAGTTCACCCATAATGTCAAAGTACTAGACACGAAATGAAGCTTTTTTTTTTCTTTTCAAAAACCTAGAATATTGCAACACAATTAGATCTATTACCGACATAATTATAAAGACAACATGACAACATTGCCCCTCAAAAGAAACAAGCAAGCCCACAATCACTAGAATAAATTTTTATTCTATCAAAACCTTGATGAAAGAGGAAGAATAAAAAAGTAATGTTACATACAGTCGTAAAATGTGTAAGCGTCGCGTAATTGTTTTGAAAAATAGTAGAGTCTACTATTAAAAAATTTATTTATTTTATATAGATCCTGTATTTATTCATTTTTTAAAAAAGATTGTACAATAC
This sequence comes from Juglans mandshurica, assembly GCA_022457165.1. Classification (NCBI taxonomy): domain Eukaryota; kingdom Viridiplantae; phylum Streptophyta; class Magnoliopsida; order Fagales; family Juglandaceae; genus Juglans; species Juglans mandshurica. The sequence continues at coordinate 22,739,026 of CM039628.1, forward strand.
TTATACACTCTACGACTACAAATATGATTTCTATATTTGTAAAGACTTTGAAACTGAAGCTGAAGCAGTTGCCAAAGAAGCATCGGAAGACTTCTTCCAACTAAATGCATGGCAGCAGTCACGAGCTTAATACTATGAAGTTCAATATCGGTGGGGTCACACTTGGAAGACACCATTAATATTAAGACAGACATGTAACGCCCCGATCCCGAAAGTCCGAAGAGTTAGCTCTTAATACTTAATATCAACTTCAATAACACAACTATAAAATTCAGAAAACTCCATAAAATGTTAATCCATTTAATCAACCCAAATATTTATGCTCCTTTGTGGGGACAGCAAGGAAATTCACAATAACATAAATTAAAAACTCTCTAAAACACGAAAAGATCCTTAACTCATCAAATCAAAAAAACTAAAAATAAATCCCTCGGGCACTTATAAACATTTATAAGTGCCCAAATAAACATTTAACCCAAATATCTGAAAACATTTATACCCTCTGGCACTTATTCCACTACGGACGTCACACCTTGCTAAAACTTCCTACTCTTGTTCTCCAGCTGAACCATCAAAATTATCTGAAAAATAATTGGAGATAAGGGGTGAGTTATCAACAACTCAATAAGCAAAAGACATATACTAGTGTGTAAACATGAGCATTTACAGAGTTCAAAATGCAGAACAAAATACTTTCTTTCAGAATGCAGAATCAGAATATTCGTTTTCAAAATGCAGCATCAGAATATGTTATCAAAAATATTAGAGCGAAAGTTCAAAAATATTCATAATCAAAATCCTTTTGGCATAGCATAAACTGAAATATCACATCTTATCTTATCAGAACAGAACAGATACCATGTTTAACCCCCATGGTAGGGTTGTGCAAACCCTGGTAGCTAACCGAGCAGAAACAGAATGTGAATCTTCCCCTTATTCATTCTTAGAGCCCCGAGTGTGCACATAGGAAAGACCACGCAAAAAACCACTTTGTTTCCAAAGTGGGTGCACCAGAAACAGAAACGTTGGTACCAACCTGAACAGAGGCCACAGTTTTACACCTGTGGTAAGGTCAGAATGAAACAGAAACAGAAACAAAATGTTATGCCAAAGGTTTTCAGAAATCAAATCATATCATATCAGAGTACAAAAAATCTCAGAACAGAACAAAATCAGATCACAAAAACATAATTTATGCACAAAATTTCATATTCGCTCTCTTTTTCAAAGGTCAGAAACAGAATGCCAAAAATAAGCTCACGTCTACACCAGTCATGACAGAAAATACTTTCTTCTTAAACAGAATCTCAGGAGTAATGCAGAACAAATAACTGAGGAGGTTCAAATTTCTTTTCATAACCAAATATGTATATTTTCCAAAAATCAACCTCAGCTCATTTTATTTCAATGCAAAGTCTAGTATAGGAACCCCGCTTACTTGGACTTCTTAGCTTTTTCAGAATTTTCCTAAAAAATGTCAAACAATAATTAATCGTCACCTATAAAATAATCACGTAATTCTCGTAAACTTCCAATTAATCATGTATTTCGATATTTAATCCTAAGCTTCTAAAATAACCTATTTAATTCCTCAAAACCTAAAATCTCATAACCTCAAATTATAAATCATCGCTTTCTAAAATCATCAATGTTGATTTAATAACTTTGACTAAAACATTTAAAAGTCTGCCATATTTATTATTGAAAACAAACTATAAAGTTTAATACTAGATAATATAATTATCCCAAAATATTTTAAAATAAACCATAACTATTTTCTTAAATAGACTAAATCATATCTAAATTGTAAAAATAACATTACACCAATATTGTTTACTCTAAAAATAAAACTTTACTTAATAACATGTTAAAATACTTAAGTGATCTTCTGTAATCATAATTAAAATGTTCAAAATAAAATCTTGCACTTACCAAGTACTTCTAAAAATATATTATCACTAATAATATATCTCAAATCTTTATTTGAAACAAAACCTACACAATGGAGCCATACTCACCGAGCGATGGAGGGCACGAAGGCGGCAAGTTGGGGGGTTGTTTACGGTGGTGGGGGCGGCGGCAGAACACTGGTTAGAGAGAGAGACCAACTAATGAGAGAGAGAGAGAGGGAGAGAGAAACCTCACGTAGAAAAAGAGAGAGAGACGGAAAGAGACGGAGAGGAGAGTGGGAGAGTTCGGCAGAAGCTTACCGAGAGGAGAGCGACAGACCTAGATGGAGTGCAGCGCCCGGCGAAGCTCCCAGTGCAGCGGCGATGCCGAGGAGGAGGTTGGAGGCGTAGGGTGGCAGGTTGGTTGCACACGATGGGGAAAGCTACTTCTTCTGTTTCAGAGGTCAAAAATAGAGTATGTCGTGGGTCTTCTTCCTTCAACGGCTGGGCGATGGTGGTTGGCTTTCTGTGGTGGTGAGGACAGGCTGGAGGGTGGTCTGCTGTTTGCAAGGAGGAGTTGCTGACTACGACTTCGTGTTGCAGGGCAGCGGCGTCACGGAAAATAAAACGGTGTTGCGTTACGGCTTGGCCAGTGGTTGGGGGTGCTGCACGGCTTGGGGTGTGTTTACGTGACCGAGGTGGAGTTTTCTGCAGTGGCTGTCTTTCGGTGTTGGTGGTTTGCGGTGGAGGTTTATGGTGGCCTGGTTTATGAGTGCAGAGTTGACGAGCACTGAGCCAAGAACGTGTAGAGGCAGTGAACGAGTGGGATTTATGCGTGGGTTGCTGCGGCTACTTCTTTTTCAGGAGAGAAGTACATGTATATAAAGAGTTGATCGGAAAACCCTAGATGAAAACCAAAAAGGACGGGGGATGTGCATGAGAGACGTGCATGGTGAGAAAACAGGTGCGTGGCGTGCATGGCATGGAGACTAAAGGGATTTTCACAGCTTGCGTTTTGGACGGGGTTTTTTCCTTTAAAAAAAAAAAATTTGATCTCGATTCAAACTCTAAAAAAAAATTACAACTTGTCCCACTAATTTTCAGTTCAATAAAAATTTCACCTAATCCAACATATTTAAAGATTTGAACCTACTCGACAAACTCATAAATTATTTGATATTCAAAAACAAACTTAGACTCGTAGTCTATCCCAACAATAATTACAAATTTCAAGTGGGCTTTTCATTACAAATTCGGACGCGAATTCCTTGCTTGGCCCGGGTGTTACAAGACACGTGTTGTAAAGATGGCACACAAATTTCGGATACATCACCATTCTATCTAAAGAGTGGACGGAAGTTCGAAGTTCTAACAAAGCATCTTATTCACAATTTTCCAGCATAGAGAGGCCATATAGCTAAAACAAAATAAGCTGCCAAAACACAAGTTGTATTTCAACAAAACTTTCTTGAATTTTTTATGACTAATTCGTCAAGAAGGAAGAAGGAAACTTTATTTCTGAACTCCGACAGAATATTATTTTTTGAATAAAAAAAGGAAAAGGAAATCACCTGAAAGATCTGAAGTACGATATTCCATGTAATACGATGAAAAATATAAAAGGGCAAACGTGAGGAGCTCTGTTTTATTCGTTGACATTAATCACTTACATATTCATGCAAACCGCATGTTTATTACCAAACATAGGTGATTGACAATCTTCAACTACACTTTACTAGATCAAGTGGATTAACCTAGCTATGAAGAATTAGAATCCATGCCCTGTTTAATCACCAACAGTAGTACTCTAGTCACCTTTATATAGTTTATTCTCTAACATAGCTTTGCCTAACAAGAAACGCTGCTTAATCTCTCCAAGTATCTCTCCTCATGTTCTGATCTTTGATATGGAACTCAGCATTGGGCTTCCTAGTTCCTAGAGAGAGCAACGTGCACCCCAGAATCATGGTGAGTGCATGAACAATTGTAGAGGATGGAGCTGTTAATGCCCTGCACATTATTGTTCACGAACGCACTCATGGGCTGTGAACTTGTCACTTTTCCTTTGTGACTCTTGTTCTTCTCCGGATTCCCCTCCTTGTTGCTATCAGTACCACTTTTCGAGTCACCGCCATGGCTTTTTGTGTCAGGATTTTTATTCTTGTGAGCAACTTCATGTTTCCTTGGGGATTGGATTAGTTTCATGAAGGCACCTTTATTTTCGCCAGCAATTGATATAACCCTCATACCCGCCTCCATTGAATCCAAAATAGTTTTGCCACTACTTTTCCCCTTCTCCTTGGTTTCATTTTCATTCGACACTTCTTCCCCTCCAATGGTCTTTTGAAACACGACGGTCTTCTCCTGGACCTCCATTGGGATCTTCTGCTCAAGCTCGGTCTGCGCCTTCAGTTGGGAACGCAAAAGGGTTAAAACAGGTGATGGCAAAGCCGAAGACTTGGGTTTAGGTGATTGAGGTGAGGTTTGAACAGTAGGCTCAATTGTTTTGGTAGGTGGGACAGGGCTAGGCACACGAGTTGTGGGGGTAGAGGTTGCAGTATTGGTAGTGGAGGAAGTTTGTGGTGGTGCTGCTTTAGAAATTGATGAAGTTGGAGATGAAGAGGGGGATGGCGCCGCTTTAGGTGCTAGAGAAGTTGCATCTGAAGAGGAAGGACCAAAACTTTTGGCACTAAGTGATGTTTGCACTGATGACGAGAATGCAACAGTTGGCACTTCGGAAGAAGAGGAAGCTCTTGGAGTTGGAGATGATGGAATTGATGCAGTGGTGGCAACAGGAACTGTTGCTGCAATGGCAGGAATTAATGGCCTTATTGATCTAGGCCGAGCCACAGGTGGGCGTGGCTCCGTAGGAGGGGCAGGGGCTGGGACTGGGGTAGCTTCTTGAGCTATTGTAGGTAAACGGAACAATGGACGAGGGCGGGGGGGCTGGTTTGCCATTATTAAGGTTATTTTTTCAGAACTGACTTGAAAACAACTAAACAAGAATACTTGTGATGGGCACAAAGATAGATGGTTGATGTTTATTGTTATTTATAGTACTACAATAAAGAGGGAGAGAGGGAGGGGCAGAGAGAGAGAGGACCATGGAAGGCATCGAATTAATTCTGCACTACATACAACAAAAGTACACAGTAAAGATTATTCCACTGCATTTAGATCGTTCGAATGAGTTTGCCTTCTACCCGTGACAGAGTTTTACTCATTATAGTACCCAGGTAGGACTTAACTTCGTGAGGGAGTGGTATAGCATCCTTGAGTCGGTGAGATTGATCCAGTGGCATTGTCAACTCAGTGGGGGCAGCCAAACATGTTGGGCTTTACATCGGCAAGTTCTTGATGGGGCTGAGGCTCCCCTTCTATCACCTAGTTCGTGACATTTTGGACTACGTACGCATGGCTACCATTCAGCTCTTGCCCAACGCTTGGAGGATCTTTATGTCTCATTGCATTGTTAGGAGGCAAGCCTTAGAGGCATCAGGGTAAGAGAACCCTGACTTTGTAACACCCCATATTTTAGTGTATTTTTAATTAAAAGATTATTTGTTATTAATTTAAAATTTATTCTCTTGTTTTAAAATTGTTGGATTTTTAGTTGTGTTACATTTTATGATTTTTAGTTTACGAAAATTATTTTTGAAGTGCTTTCTCTAGATTAATTATTTTTATGCGTTTAAATTTCTTCTCAAATTAAATTAACTTGTTGTGGGGTTTAATTATTTATTTTTATTTTAATCACTGCGTTTGAATTATTTTATTTTACTTGTTGTGTTAAAATCATTTCCGTTGGATCAATTTTGTGACCCAAGATATGAGGATTGGACCTCATTTCTTCCCCTATATTTTCTCTTTCATCTTTTCTTTTTCTTCTTTTTCTTCTTTTCTTTTTTTTTTTTTTCTTCTTTCTTCCCCTGGCTCTCCCCGCGTGCCACAACCCCCCCTCCCTCTCTCCATCCGATCCTCCTTCTCACCCCAGTGCCGCCATGCGCCGGCGGTGACCGACACCGCTCGGCCCACTGTCCTCCCCAGCCGCCGGTGACCACCCCCTGTAATCTCAGCCCCAACCGCGCCGCCATTAGCTCCCACGCGCACCACTAAGCCGCGGCACTCCTTGCGCCGCTGCGCCGCCATCGCTCCACCTCCGGCCACCATCTTCTCACCGCATCATCATCGACCTCCTAGTAACCTAATGGACCCAACCCCACCTCCGATCTGTCACCGGTGAAGCCACACCACCATATTTCCGTTTTGGGTATTTTAGCATTCTACCGCCCTCTGCGTCACCACCCACGGCCAACCACCACCACCACTAGTTTCACCGACATCCCTAAACCCTACCCTATCAATCTTGGGTCTTCGTTTACACCCGTTCAAAAGTGAATTTTTGAGACCCAAGGCCACAGTGTATTTGGCACTGTTTTGTTGCTTCGTTGCCGCTTTTTGCACCTCCGTGATCTTTCAAAAATTATATTATAGCATTGTAAGTATTTTTTTTCAAAGAACTTTTGAGATTTAAATGTATTTATGCGCTAATTCATATTTATTGTGAATTTATTGGTTGTGCCGGACTGAGTCCGATGAGTAAGGGGGTTGGTTGGATTGGATGATGGAGTTGTTTGTGTGAGATTGGTTTATGCTATGAAATTTTTTGGCTGTTTCAGGTTTAAATATAGGTGTTTTGAGTTTGACGTTGGTCATGGTGAATATTGGTATTTTTTAGGAAGTGATGATATATTTTTGGATTATTGGTTTGATGTTTTGGAAATGTTTAGAAGGATTTGTTGGGGCCTTTTAATATCTAGAAGTGTTGAGATATTTTTTTCCTGTTGTGGAGTTGTGAACAGAGAGAGAGTAGTGTGTAGTGTCGTCTTGGTTAAATTGTTGACGATTGCTTGGGAGTATGAGCTGCTAAAATAAGTGTGAGTTAGTGATAATCGGAGTTGACATTGGTTTTGATGCTTGTATTGGACAATACTGAGATTGGTATAGAATATTTTGGGTCGAAGTGTGGGCTGTCTAGATTGTTATTTGGTTGTTTGAGTTTGATTAAACTTGCTGAATTATGGTCTAGAAATTGGGTCTTAAGTTGTCTAAGACCAATTTTGTGTTGTTGGACTTTAATATTTAGTTTATATTATTTTTATGAATAGGTGACGAGAAGGATAGAGACCGTATTCAAGTCATAGATAATGCGCTGCAGGATTCAGGTAAGCGGGGTTCCTATGCTAGGCCTTACACGAATTATTTGAGACTGAGGTTGATTTTCTGAAAACTTTGCATATTTTTGTGGTGAAATGAGAACTTGGGAAACACAAAACCAACCTCGGTCGTTTATTTGCATACTCATGAAATCTGTACGAAAAATAGAAAAATATGTTCTGACATGCATTGTGTAGACATGAGCTAAATTCTGTCATGTGGTTTCTGAAATCTGGAAAAAGAGCGATATTGAGAATATGAAAAGTTGTGCATTTATTTAGAAGGATGTTCTGGCTTTTGTGTTCAGCGTGTGCAAACTGTCTGATTCTGTTTTAGTACTCTGTATTATTTTGATATAACATCTGAAAACCTTTGGCTTGGTGTACTGGTTTTCGTATCTGACTCTGTCTCTGCTCTGCTCTGCTCTGCTCTGCTCTGTTATGCTCTGCTCTGTTTGGGTTGGTACCAACTTCTCTGTCTCTGAGTGCACCTACTTTGGAAACAAAGTGGTTTTATTGTGGTCTTTCCTATGTGCACACTCGGGGCTCCGAGAAGAATAAAAGAAAGATTTCACCTCTGTCTCTGCCTGGTTTGGCCACCGGGGTTAGCACAACCCTACCACGGGGGTGAAACATGGTCTCTGCTCTGTTTGATGCTCTGTTTTGATCTGATGATGATTCTCAGTTTATGTTATGCCAAAGTACTATGGGTTTTTACTTGTCTTAAAAACCATCGCTCTGTTACTTATGAAAATATGTTATGTTCTGCATGATAACTCTGGAAAATATTTTGTTCTGCATGCTATACTTTGTAAATGCTCATGTTTGCACGCTAGCATATGACTTCTGCTTACTGAGTTGTTGATAACTCACCCCTATCATTATAATATTTTTCAGATGATGTGGAGAGTCCAAATGAGGACCTGGATTAGATTGCTGAATGTGTTTAAGCTGAGGAGATGTTGTTAGAAGAAGAATTCCTGATGTTCTTAGTTTTAATGTTTTTGAGTTTTATTTATATCTTGGGTTTCAGTGAGATTTATGAAATTATTGGTTGGGTTGTTATGACTACCGGGAGATTACGGACTCCTTAGTTTATTTTTAGCTGCAGTAATGACTTTGTGGAGTTTTCAATGTGGCTATTTAGAACATTTGATATTGAGTTTTGCTATTAAAGATTTGAGTTTTATTTTAGCTGTGTTGGAAAATAGGTTCTTAAGAGACATGTAGTAAGTCTCCAGACCAACCGGGTTTGGGGCGTTACAGACCTTATTGCATGTGTGTTCTTCCATGTCCATGGTGTAAGAAGGCATGACGGAAATCAATGCAGTTTCTGTTTGCATACCAATTATCAAGTCATCTACCTGGAATCCCAATGCTCCCACATCAAGAACTAGGACTAGAGATTCTTTCTCGTCTCAAGATTCGGTTGGGAATTCCCTATTGGCAAGGCAGTCCGCCGCGAGTTTCCAATCAGGGCCTCTCAACGTTCCTTCCCTAACAGTCGTAGCTTCAAAGTGACACCCACCAAGTGGGGATCTTATCTACACGTGGGTCAGGGTGATCCCAAGTTCTGTTAGTTCAGAGGTTGTCCTTACCTGGGAGAAAGTAGATCACTCCTTGGTTATGCTAGACCAGTGGCATGTTCTGGGCTGTCAAGTTCCAGTCTCAATGGGACTAGGTCATGCATGTGGGCGCAAGAAGTCTGCCCCTACCTTGTCGAATGCCAAGGGAAAGAGACTGTGTACAGAGGGCGATGAAATCCATGGTGGGTCATGTGCTCGTCGCGACGCCGCTTGCCCAAAAGAGACCAGACAGAGTTCCTGGCCTCCAGCCATCCCTTCCTCCAAGGATTAAAGATATACACGGTGTTTCCCTCCACCGTTGCACTCTCATCATCTCACCCGCGCCTGTTTTTGTGGAGGTAGTGGAGTCTTCTCACTAATTCATGGAAAGAGCCTCATAAGCCATCTGAAGTGGTAGAGGAGAGGAATTAATGGGAGGAGGCCTACTACCAATTGGGCAACCACTCGCATGTGCAGGAAGCGAAGATTGCTGCACTAAAGGCCAAGGTGTTGGATTTTCTATGCACTTTGGCCTTTAGAGGGATCTCCGTTGGCGGAGGCCCCAGGCGACTTGGACCGGCCCTTAGAGCATGAGTGGGAGGCCGCCCAGGTCGCATTGTTTCTGAGGACGAGTTTGTCATAGAGTGTCAATGCATTGGCGAGTAGAGAGCCTAATTGGAAAAGGTGGTAAGGTCTGCTTCTGAAGCGTAGGAATGTTGTTCCGCCTATACAGAGAGAATTTTCAAGGTTGAAAGAGTCCAACCCAAAACCTTGTCTTGACCTCGACACTGCCCTAGGAGTTGGCGCAGGCTAAGACTAGTCAGTGAACTATTACGGAAGAACTTCACAAGGCTGATGGGAATTATGTTAAGCTTTCCAAGATTACAGAAAACTTGCGGGGTAAACTTGCAAAGTCTAAGTAGCATGCCAACGAACTGGATGCCCAACTTAAGCCATCGAGGAATGAGGTTGTTTGCCTTTCTCCCCAACTATCCACGGCCCTTCAAGTTTGCAATCGAGCATGAGGAATCAGGTACAACCTTGGTTTCCAGAAGTTGAGAAACTTCTTGCTAGCTCATGCTAGAAAAGCTTTTAGGTCTTTTGAGCTGCGCAATCTCCTCCCTGACGCGCTAGCCTTGGCCATCTTGGACTGATTGGAAGCCAACATGATGCCTGACGCTTTATTCGCTCAACCACTTCCTTCCCCTCATGATGGTGGCCCGAAAACCTAGGTCTGGGGCTAGTTCCTCCATTTGTTTGCACTAGTTACATTATTATTTTATATATCTTGTAATAGACTTGTTTTGTAATGGATATACCTTGTTATAGATGTGTTTTTGTGACTAATGGTTGTTACGGGTTTTCTTTCATGCTGGTCACCAATCTAGTTTTTTCCCTTTCTTTTTCTATTGTGTTTACCCTATTGATTACCTCAACTGCGAGTGTCGCGAAGGAGGGCGTTAACCTTGGTCACCAAAGAACAGCTTGCACTTGGCTAGACTTTGCTTTTCAGACACACGTTGGTCACCAAGGTCATGCTAGTCTTGGTCGCCAAAGCTGAACCTGCATTAGGCTAGGCTTTGCTTTTTAGATACGTGTTGGTCGCCAAGGTCGTGTTAGCCTTGGTGAGTCTGCACTTGGCTAGGCTTTGCATTTTAGATATGCGTTGGTCGCCAAGGTTGTGTTAGCCTTGGTTGCTAAATGCGAGCATGCACTTGGCTAGGCTTCGCTTTTTAGATACATGTTGGTCACCAAGGTTGTAATAACCTTGGTCGCCGAAGTTCAGCCTACACTTGGCTAGCCTTCACTTTTTATATACGCATTGGTCGCCAAGGTCATGTTAGCCTTGGTTGTTGAAGCTTGGTCTGCACTTCTCTAGGCCTTGCTTTTTAAATACACATTGGTCGCCAAGGTTATGTTAGTCGAAGTGGTGCGTTGGTCATCAAAACTCAGCCTGCACTTAGCTAGGCTTGGCTTTTTAGATGCGCATCACTTGCCAAGGTCAATTTAGCCTTGGTCTTCGAAGTGTAAACTGCACTTTGTTTATGCGAGCATTAACAGTTTCTCTCGAACTAGCCTTTATCATTTGAAAACTCATGAACATGACTACGTGAATAAAAGTGATCTTTATTCATCACTTGTTTTGGTTACACAGAGTTAAACAAGATATTTTCTCACGTTCCACTGGTGTGGCAACTTCTTTCCATTCATGTCCTTTAAGTGGTACATGCTGGGTCTCCTGCTGGCTACAACGACATACAATCCTTCCCAGCTTGGTCCAAGTTTGCCTTCTCCTTCTTTTCGGGTGGTGGTGCCGACTTCCCTTAACATGAGGTCTTCAACTTTGAATGCCCTGTGTTTGACTCTCTTATTGAAGTAATATGTTGCCCTCTTCATGTAGGCTATTACTTCTGCTCTCTTTTCTTCTAGCAAGTCAAGGTTTCCTTCTTGACCTTTCTTATTTTCTTCATCTTTGTAATACTGAGTTATGCAACTCGGCACTCCGATCTCCACAAGTATCACTACCTCACTACCGTATGTCTTTGCATAAGGGGTCTCTCACATTAGGGTTCTCACAGTGGTTCGGTATGCCCACAATTCTTTTGGAAGCTCTTCGTCCCACATTCTTTCCGATCGTCTAGCTTTTCTTCACTATCTGAAACCATGTTTTGTTCTTTGCCTCTGCTTGCCGATTCACCTTCGGGTGACTATAGGATGAGTACTTGACCTTGATTCCAAATTTCGAGCATCATTCTCTATATTGGTCGCAGTAAAACCAGCGTCCATTGTTTGAGATCAAGGACCGCATTATAAAGAACCGGCATACGACTGACTTCCAAAGAAACTTTATGATGTTCCTCGCCGTAATTGTAGCCAAGTTTTCGCTTCCACCCATTTCTTAAAGTAATCTATGGAAAAGACCGTGAATTTCACCCCTTCATTTCCTAACGACATGGGTCCCATAGTGTCCACGCCCCATTGTACGAAGGGCCAAGGTGCAAACATAGTGGTCAGTTCCTTATGGGACTACAAGGCAAAGTAGCGTGCGTTTGGTACTTGGTACACTTCTTACCCAATTCCTCCTTGTCTTTGGTTTCATTCCACCAATAAAACCCACCCTCATAGCCTTCTGTGCCAAAGCTCTAATTATTGAATGATTCCCGCAAACTTCTTCGTGTATTTCTGATATTACATATTGCGCTTTTTCTTTGGACATGCAGCAAAAAAGGGGGGGAGGAAAAGCACCTTTTGTACAATACTCCATCAATCATGGTGAATCTGGCTACCCTGAGCTTCACCTTCCTTGTTTGAGTGTTTCCCTCCAAAAGTTCTTCGGTAGTGAGATACTTCACCACATCATATGCCCACTTTGAGACAGTCGCCCCTATCACCGATTCTCCTCCAGTGGCATCTGATGAATGTTGAAATACTGGAACATATCAAGCCCATTCGCATACTCATTGTAAATACAACTTAAGCTTATCCCCCTAGCTAAATAATCCCATGTCACCTAGTTCACTATTAGCTGGAAATCTGCGTGCACTTCAACTTGCTCACGCCCAATCCTTTTGCCACGGCAAGTCCTGCCAATATTGCTTTGTAGTCAACCTCTTTATTGATTGCCTTGAATGCCAACGTCACAGAGTAGTACGTCTCTTTTCCCTATTCTGTTACCAGATAGAGGCCTAATCCCCCCCACCATTATGGCAGGAGGAGCCGTCGACGTATGCTTGCCATGGCTTTCCCTTCGATGCATTCAGTGGTTCTTCTAGGAAGTTGTTGAACCAGTAATGAAGTTCAGGAGAAGCCAAGAACCTAGCCTTTCACTGCACTCCTTGGTAGATAGTCTAGATCAAACTCACTAAGCTCGAATGACCAATTCATGAGCTTGCCTAACGTATCTAGTCGATTTAGGGCCTTCTTCAGTAGGGCTTCCATCATGACCCTTACAATGTGAGCCCAGAAATAAGGCCTTAACCGGCGTACCATCCTGACTAGATTAAAAGCCAGTAACTCTATCCAAGGATAATGCATCTCCGCTCCTCTTAGATCCCAAATAGTGTAGTACACAAGCCTCTGTCTCTTTCCTTCTTCCCTCGCCAGTGCCACTTACCACATCTGGGGCAACCAAAAAGTACAGATAAAGCGTCTCTCCTAGCTTGGTTTGGCAAACAGGGCGGTCTAGATAGGTAAGCTTTTTATTGCTCGAACACCTTATCGCATTTTTCATTCCAATTTTGGGTCTTCTATAGCACCCGAAAGAATGGCAAGCACTTGTCAGTTGATCTTGACATGAACCTGTTCAATGTCGCTATTCTGTTGACTAGTTTTTTACCTCATTTAGATTCCAGCGAGGCTTCGTCTTCATTATCGCTTTGATCTTTTCTAGGTTAACTTTAATTCCTCGATCTGTCACCACGAAGCCTACGAATTTGCATGAACGTAGTACGAAGGCATATTTGGCCGGGTTGAGCTTCATGTTGTATTTGCGTAACACGGCGAGGGTTTCTCGCAGATCTACTATGTGGTGGTCCGTCTCCTTGATCTTAACTAGCAAGTTGTCTACATACACTTTCATGTTGCGTATGATCTGTGTTTTAAGCATGCGGTTCACTAATCACTGATGCATCGCCCCTGCGTTTTTCATGTCGAACGGCATCACTTGAAAACAATATAGCCCCATGTCCATTTTGAAGGACATTTTTTTTTGTCGCCTTAACACATCTATCTCTAGTTGTAATCTGAGTAGGCATCTATGAAAGTCAACATCCGGTGTCCCAACGATGAGTCAACTATCAAGTCGGTCTATGGCAAAGGGAAAATGTCCTTCGAGCGTGCCTTATTCAAGTCCGTGAAGTCTATACACATCTGCCACTTCTCGTTCGCCTTCTTTCACAATCTTCAATGCTATTATCTATCTGGCGTTGTAGCAGTCTTCAATGCTATAATTTCCCCTTCTGTAGTAAGAGCAATAAAGGTCGGACTCGTGCCTATCCACATTCCTTCCATTGTCATTTTCTCCTATACTTCTTCACCTCCCTATACGTTCATACTCAGTGTGCTACTCGAGAGCTTGGGTGGGTCGTATGTGAGTTGCTTCCCCACTTCCGATCATCACACCAACCACTTCTCATTCTCTCCTTCTTTGCTCTCCCCTTACTTCCTTCAACCGCCTCCTTCACCTTTCTATCCACATCATTCACTTCCTCTTTTCGTGGGTACGTTAGCACTCTCAATGTGTCTTCCACATTGACAAAGTCATCTACACGATCCATGAATCCCCACAAATTTGTTGGTGTTTTCTTTGCCAGTTTTGCCATAAAGGGCCTTCTGAGCCATACCCCGCCTAGAAGTTTTGCCAGCATTATCTTCTCATCTTGATCTTTTGCTGTCAGACGCTCTTTGTTGAACCAGCTAATATACCCCTTAAGGTTTTTTTCCTACCATTGTTTCACTATAAGGAGGTAGGCTGTTGGTCGTGGTCTCCTCCTGCTTACAGTGAGTTATGTGAGGAACTGCCTACAAAGTTCCTCGAAGATGGTGATTGAGCCTGCCTGTAAATTATCATACCACCCTCTCGCCACGCCTTTGAGATAACGTGAAAGCCAAGCATAAAATCTCCCCTGTGAACCTGTATAAGGTCTATTTTCAAAACTTTAAACTTTGGCGGGATGAGTACAGCAATGATCTCTGTACTACATAGCAGGTTCATGCTAATGAGCAAGTTGTCGACCGATGACAATGCTCCCACTCACTTCACCATCTCCTCATATTTGTCCATGAGATCTTGCAAGTTGTCATGCATCCTCTTCTTCTCTTTCTAGTCGTTTGGGGTTCGTCCTCCATTGCTTTCAGACTCCTCATCGCACTGTTTGTTCCAATCTTGGCTTCTGCACCCTTAGACCCTACATCCTTTCACTTTAAGACCTCGGTCTCCTACTACAAGGCCTCTCTACCTCCAGCGTCATTCTTTGCAATCATCCTCCATCTTTGCGAATCCTCTCTCCGCTTTGTTGTTCATCTATTCACCTGTCGTAGTTGCTTCCTACTCAGGGATTGTATGAGACCATGTGGTCGTGGGTTTGAATTCCACAGACGGCACCAAATTGTTTATGCGATTTCTAGCGATGCCTTCCACATACTCTGCCAACTTGAAACTAGGATAAAGTCTCAAGGAACCCACGTACTCTACCAACTTCTCTTCATAATCAAAAAAACCAAAAGCCCTTTAGAGCATACCCCGATGCGAGTATCTCACCACTGATAATGTCCTTCCGATGCGAGCATCTTGCTTGGACCTATCCTTGTGGATCCTGACCTCATAGGGATATGGTTGCTTGGACATCTTCCTATGCTTTACTTTGGGCCTATGCGTTGTCCTATCTTTTGCTTACCCGTTGTTACCTGAATCTCTCGTGATTTCACCTTTCCTCGCTAGCCATATATATATGTGCCCAACACTTGGGCTCTATTTGGATGCACAAAATATTTGAGTTTATTTTGCTATAGATGAGGATCCTCTCATTCCAAATGCACACAATTTATTTCATCTGAACTAATCTCATCTTTTTCATCATTGTTGAATGAAAAGACAAACCAAACAAACCACTGCACATGGAAGAGGAAAGAGAAAAAAACCTTTCTTGTTTGTGCACGCGGCTTGGCAAAGAGAAGAAGAAAGACAAATCACTTCCGCACCCCACCTCTCATATTGGATGGCAAAGGCATGACAAAATTCGAAGAGTTTTGCTATGTACAAGCAAGTTTGCGTACTAATCTGCGTACTAATCTTCTTGTCTTCATATTCTAAATTTAAATTAGCACTGTTTTCAATAAAGTCTACTTTCTAACCAATCATATTGAATGGATGCGCGTATTAGTGCGCAGAATCGCTTACAACTAGATTTTTCCAAATTCAAATCCCTTCGTACGGCGTGGCAGATCCATATAAATAATTATGTTTTATTATTAAAACCTATAATAAAATAATTATTCCATTATTATAAAAATAAAATAATCATTAATTAAATTCATTCATCACTTTTTCAAATTTTCATAAAAAATTAAAATCATTTCAACTTAATTTATACATCCAAAAACATCTCATTGATACCAACTCAGTCAAACTTTAATGTATCGATGCCCTTTTCAATCTTAGGAATTGCAAGGGGTGTACTCGTCATTTAAATGCTTGGAAAGAGAACAGCAAAGGAACGGTGGAGATCCCTATATTATTTCTAGATAAATAATACTTGCAGTCGTGAGTATACAAGTATCGTATAGTCGTTTTAAAAAAAGTAAATAAATATAAAACCTATATAAAAAGAAATTAATTTTTTAATAATAAATCTTATTCTTTTTTAAAATAACTGTATAGCATTTACACAATCTATAACTATACATAACATTACTCTTATTTATTTATATGGCGGCTCAAAACAAAAACCCAAAGCATCTCCTAAAATAACTCAAGAGGTGGACGGTTTTGCACCATAGAATATCTCTCTTTATGGATTTTAGTTACGTATGGTATGAATCAGAATTTCAATTCATCTTTATTTCCTTTCACATCGATACTCACCTGACACCTCCTCTTTTTGTACAATCACTATCATTTCATTTCATTTTTTTTCTTTTCTTCTTTTCTTTTTTTTTTTTTTTTTTTCAACGCAAGCTATCGTATAAGGACAATAATAACCTTCCAACAGAATAAATCAGTTTATAATTAATAAATTAAGATAATAAAATTATTTTGTAAAATTATAAGATATTTTTTATATTAATTTTTTATTAAAAATAATATTAAATACAGCTATAAATTATAAAAATAACACGTGCTTCTTTTCGTAAGTAGTTGAAATTCATTGTTAGGCAGCTCCATCTATATATACAATGCACCTAATCATAAAGCAAATCAACGGTACGCAATTACACATGAGACGTTGAAATTTATCGGAAAAAGCTGGTATATATTGTTTTGCGGCTGGATTTTGAAATATATTCAATAGAATCTATTCCTAGCTTCTTGTTATTCTTTAATTTAAAGGAATATTTTCACTATTTATTTTTGTGTTGTAAATGAACTTTTTGCGGGCATTCTCATCCGATTCCTTATAAATTTTCTTATAATTTGATTAAAAAACACAATTTTAAAATTTTCTTCTAAATTTCATTCATCTTTCAAAAAACTCATACATCTTACTCCTTATTCTTTAGAGAGCTACTACGTCCACCACTCCCAGCTCCCGCTGGGAGCTACCGTTAAGCAAAATATATATATATATATATGTATTTTTTAACACTTTTAAATATTTTTAAAAAAAATAAAAAAAATTATAATATTATTAAAAAACACTTCCTTAATCACTAAGTAAAAAAATTAAAAAAAATTAAAAATCACAGCAATAGAAATGAGTGGTAAGAGTAGCATTTTTCTATTTCTTATCTATTCTATTAAAATAATTTTTTTCTATTCTTTTTTTATTATTTTTTTATCTCACTTTCTTTTATATTCTTTCTTTATATTCTATTAAAATATAAGTCTGGAATAAAAAAAAAAAAATCAAAAGAATGATTTAGTATGTGTACAGTTGCTCTCCAAATTTGAAAAACAACTGTACACATTCTAAAATTAAAAGTTACTATAAGGAAGCTGATGTAGCTCAATTTTCTTCCTTTTCCATATTTTTTCATATAATTTAACTACGGACCGCATATGAAGAAGCGGATGAGAATGCTCTTATACCCTACAAAGCTCTACCTTCTTTGATTCCCCTTACAACTTATACCTCTCGCTGTGAAATTTTTATTTGTTCATTTGATGTTGTCTTTAATAGTTATTCCTAAGAAGTACTAAAGCTAATCTTATTAAAAATAAAGATTTGAGTTTCCATATATAGCTATTGAATTTGATCGACTTACACAAGATCTAGCAAAAAACAAAACAATTATGATCAGGTATTTTCTGTAAAAAATTACTATTTCCTGTTAAAATAAGTCTGTGCAATTGAGTAATTCTACATACAATCATGAAATGCGTAAACGCCACGTAATCGCTTTGAAAATGAGTGGGGTCTACTATTAAAAAATTAATTTTTTTCATGTGGGTTTCATGTTTTTATCACTTTTTTCAAAACGATTACGCGGCGGTTGCACAATTTACGGTTGCAAATATTTTTTCTCTTATTTTTTTTATTATTCATTTTGTACTGTGACACATCGCCAAATGCGATTGGGGATGACCCATAATTTGTTCTCAAAAGTTCTCTGCCTCTAATCAATGTAATCATCTTACGCTGTAGCTTTATTATCTATATCAAATTTCCATGATCTTTCCAAACTTTCAATACCTCGGTCCATCTTATAAGACAATTAACATGTGTGAAAGAAAATTAACCTGAAACTCTTTTCATTCCAAACTTCTTTGCAAGTCTCTTTAACAATGAAAATCTCTTATAAAGAGTGAGCCAAAAATAGCTGCCATATATAAGAGCTCGATCATATGACAAGTGAATATTGGAATCTCATAGTTGCCGACAATGGGCGTAGATCAATTAAAGGAACGTATTGCTTAAGCTGCATAATGCAAAGGGTTTTGCAAAAGCTTGGGCTCATGACACACATGAGATGGATTGGGAATTATATAGCCTCTTCAATGGTCTTGATGTCCAACCCAACCCATACTCAACAAGGCTATGCTCGAGTTCTTGTTGTGATCAAGTTTTCCAAACACGAGAAGGCCGTTTACGTGTATTTGGATAGGTTTTAGCTTTGAGGATGTGTTTTGAAAAGATTATATATAATATGAGAGATTTCTTTGGTTTTGTGTTTAATATCATCATCAAGCTGTACGTGAGGCTTTAGAATGCACTCCAAACATATTTTCACCCTCCCTTGAAGCTACTCTGTTAGTTCTATTATATGATCAACTCCCGCCCTAACCATGGTCATGGGTTATATAAGCCCAAATTCTTACTTTCCTTCCAACCCTACCCACCACCCTCTTTACCAGGATCGAGCATGCAGCCCTCTTAATAATAAAGCTAAAGCTAAATCCTTTGAATAATCTGATGCAGATTGCTAGCAAGTAGAACAAAAATGGAGAGCAAAGAACTTAAAAAATGCAGAGAACCTTTGAGAGACTATGAAAAATGAGAGTAATCCTGATATTATGTATTTTCTGTACAGTAAAATCTATTTATACACTTGTATGCACTAGAAGCCTTCAAGTAACAAACTGAGCTAACTAAGTCAGTTATATACCCGTGTGATTACATACACATCATAATAAATAAACTCTGATACTCCCCCTCAAGGTGGAGCATCTATATTAAGAATGCCCATCTGGCCAAGTAATCCGTGGAAAGTATCACAGCCAAGTGGTTTTCTGAAGAGGTCACTAAGCTGATGCTTTGAAGAAACATAAAAGGTCTTGACAATTCCAGCTTGTACTCTCTCTCTCTCAGTAAGTGACAATCCAACAAATTAAAATATCCAGCTTATTTATATTTTTCATTTTTTGGATTCTTTTTAATTTAGTAGGTAGGTAGGGATATTTTGTCGTTTTTGTAGGTTTTACAGAAATAATTTTATGTTTCTAAGTGGAAAAGTAAGAGAACATTGTGGAACTTGAAAGTTTGCTCACTAATCATAAAGTACTTCTTTTCTAATCATAAAATTCATTTTGGAGAGACAATAATAAAAAATCATGATCTTGATTCAGGACTTCTATCCAAACTTAAAGAAATCAGTGAGAGAAATAGATTATCGATATATAAAGTGGATCTTGCAATATTTATTGTTGTCTAAATACATCAAATAATCAATAAATATTATAAAACGAATTTCATATATTTAAGTCTTCCATTCGAGACATTCAAATTCGAATAAAAATTTAAAAAATATCCTTTTTAATCTAAATTGTAAATATAATTCCATGTGTTTCATCCACATATATAAATTGTGGCCAAGAAAACAAACTGAAAAAATTGCCATTTCCCTTATTTCCTTGTATATACTTTTAGGTGATTTGTAACCACAACCACCAATTGCCCTTTAAATTCACTTTTAAGCTACAGACTATGCCCCCACTTGAGAGAGGCCTTTTTTTTAATTCCACCAATTAGGGCGGCTTGGATGATCAATTTCCTTTTACACAATATAATAGTTCGAGTTTAAACTTGTTTGAACCCTTTTACACTGTTTCAACTATTTTACAGTGTTAAGCATGTTCAATCTTGCTTTTTCAAAATATCAAATTCGAAGGAAATTAAGAATTGTTTAATTAATATTTATTCAAAAATCCTTTAAGGCCAGTTTTAATCATGTATATATGCATCATATTATATATGAGACATTTAAGCATTAATTAATACATATTTAGCATTGAGTAATGTTATATACTGTTGAGGAATAATCTCACATTATCTATGAACAAGGTCTTAGGTATGTTTATAAGGAATGAGCATCCTCTCTTGTAGAACCGATTTTATGAGATAAGTTAGACCCATGAATTTTTTCATGCTATCAAAGCCAGGTTTCGATCCTGGGACCTATGGGTTATGTGGTTCTACAAGATAGAATTGCTCATTTCTTATAAACATATCCAAGACCTTATCCACAAACAATATAAGATTATTTCTCAACACTCTCCCTCACGTGCAGGCTAATTTTTTTTTTTTTCGTCCTTGTCACGGGATAAGTAGTGTAGGCCATAATTCATCTTGTGGCAAACTCTAATACCATGAAAAAAAAAACAAAAAGAATAGGAATTGGAAAAAAGATTCACACAGGGGCGGCTCAATATATTTTGTTGCCTAAGGCGATTATTAAGTACATGACATTTTAATTTAAAAATGATAATAATATTTATATATTAAATAATAAAATTTTATTGAAACTTTATGAGATGCAAAACAAATATTAATATTGTTTTGATTAATAATATCTATAAGTCCTATAACAATTTGAAAGAGAATCTAGCTTTTCTGTACATAGAGTATTATCTCTCATCTATATATATACTTCTTTTAATACTTCATTTTGAAAACAAATAAGGCCATCGACATCAAAATAAAAATCATATTTTATCAAATATTCAAGAGTAATATATCATCATTTTGCTACTTCTATTCCAATTTTATTATTGTCTGAAAATTTTGCAATAAGATTTTTTTTTTAGTAAAACTTTTATAATGACTGGTTTTTTTTTTCTTTTACCAAATTTTACCATTTAAGATTGATTTTATTTTAGGCAAGAAATTTTCATCTTTTGTGCTAACTAATATTTTTTCTATAGTTTATTTCTTAGCTAGGGTCATAATAATTGTTTTCTTCATTTAATTTGGAGGCCTACTCAAGGTGAGGGACCTTAGGTGGTGGCCTTAGTTACCTACCACTTGAGCTGGACCTGGATTCACACTTCATTTCAGATATTACATATCCTTATATACATCATGTAGTCAATGAAAAATTAAATATAGGATCATAAACAACATAAATACAAGATTTACAGAATAATACAATAAAGGAAAATTTCCATAATCTTCTTTTTCAAATCGTCACTGTATCAGAATTGGTAGGTTCCATGATTTTAGCAGTTTCAACTTGATGTTGGGTGGCATACTTTCCAACTTTGGTAGACTTGATTTCATACTTGATTTTCTTCCTTTTGTCTGGCACAATTGTTGCATCATGGTTAACATATAGAGTCCTAGAGTAGGTAAGCCATATGTACTTTTTTCAAAAGGAATGTGATCCCCTATTAAAATATGAATTTTTTCACATAAATTTCATATTTACCCTTTTTTTCAAATTAAATGCGCAGGACTTACACATCCTGAGACTATATAAATCAAAAACACTGGAGAAGAGTATCATTCTTCTTGACTAAAGGTAACTAATCGTGTTTATAAAAATTATTAACCAAAAGAGAGTGTAACAATATGTTTTACTAATTAACATGTCCGGTGTGTCATCACACTACTAACGGCTTGTCCGTATTATGTTTGTAAGAAAAATTTTATTCATCATCACACTACACATCATACATAATTTTTTATATTTTTATTTTTTTCTCTTAGTAAATATGTAGTGTATGGATGATGAGTATAGGAAATCCATTAGTTTATGAAGAATAAAATTAAAAGTAATAAAAATAATTTTAACAAATTAAAAATTAAAAATTAGTATGGTGTGTTGTGTGTGAGAATGATGAGTAGCAAAACTTTGTCTGTAAAATGTAAATACATGCCATATTTAATTCATATAATATCAACTATGAAGTATAGAGTCCTTAGATTTATTTTAATATCATATTAAATTACTATTTAATCCGATAAAGAAAAAAGGTAAATCTAATGGTTTAAGTATTCTCAAGTATAAAGGCCAAACATATCTGGTTAAAAGTATAATTCATTTTTATACTTTGCAGTTTTTTGTACTCATAAGTGCAAATGCAGTTTTTTATTTAATTATTTTTTTATATATTTTTAAATATTTAAAAAAAATAAAAAAAATAATAATCACTTTCTTTCTTAATCATTTGACAAAAAAAAAAATCAATCAATTACTTTTATCGATTCAACTATAATTTTCTCTCTCTCTCTCTCTCTCTCTCTCTCTCTCTCTCTCTCTCTCTCTCTCTCTCTCTCTATATATATATATACACTAGTTTAGAGTTTACATGCAAGACACGTATTCTCTGTCAAAAGTTCTACTCCATATTTTATATGGTAAATAGGAAGATGTATATCAATTAGAACAAGAAGTATGATAAATGTAAAGATAATCATAAATCTATTCAACAAATTTTACAAATAATTATAATTATACTTGAAAAATATGAAGAAAACAAAAAATGTAAAATTATTAAACACATATCAAATCAAATATTTAGAACTCATTATATTTAAATCATAATAGAACATGTATTGCTCTAATCATTATAAGACCAATTAGACATGTACATGATAATACTAATAATAATAATAATTGAAAAAATAAAATAATATTATTTTTAGTTTTTTATAAAATTATAGGATATAATTGCTATTAGATTGATAAAATATTAAAAAAATAGACTATTCATTTGAAATTTAAAACAGAATAATATTCTATTCAAATGAAAATAATATTAATTTAAAAAGTGTCATTCAGTATGATTTATTATTATGAGAAATAATACGAAGACAATTATTATCTTTTTGAAACGATATCCTATAATAATAAAATATTATTTTTAAAATTTAAAGACAATATTTTCATTTTTGAGCTTAAATATAATATGATTATTCTTTTAAAATTTGGAATTACTTATCGAGCGTAGAAAATAAAAGCATGCCCTTATCAAAATAAGTTTTAAAGGATAAAAAGTATTATTAATTCTTTTACCACAAAAAATAAAATAGTAAATATGATAAATTAAAGAACAATTATCGACTGATGCATAAATTAGTACCTAAAAACAATAATTGCATTTTGTAAAATGAGAATATTATTAGCCCAATGAATATGATTTATTTTATGAATTACTATGAAAAATAATATGAAGATAATTTTTATTTTTTCAAATAATATTATATACGAAAAATACTATTATTTTTAAATCTAAGAATAAATATAAAAAAAATCCTAAGTTCTTAATTTGTTCCACAAAAGTTCAATAAACTGAAATCTTCAATTTAAATAATTTGTAAGTTCATTAATATTATTATTATATTATTATATTCTAATTAATATTAGAATAATAGAAAATTTTAGAGAAAATATATTTACAACCGTGAATTGTGTAACCGCCGCGTAATCGTTTTGAAAAAAATGAATAAAACATGGGACCCACATAAAAAAATTAATCTTTTAATAGTGGACCCCACTCTTTTTCAAAACGATTACGCGGCGGTTACGCACTTCACGGTTGTATGTAGAATTACTCAAAATTTTAATGATGAATGAGGCCAAAAATGTGCCAATGAGGCCAAAAATGTAACTGTGCAAATGGGGACAGTGTGAACTTAAACAGAATCCATTGTTCATGAGTAATTAATATTAGAATAATAGAAAATCTAATTGTATTTTTAACAATGAATTAGAGGACAAAAATGTAATTGTGCAATTGAGAGCGAAAGCGTAATGAAAAACTCTAAACGCAGGCATACTGGGGGAAGGCCCCGAGAACGGCATCCTACATGGAGTCAAACACACCGTTTTGGAATAAATAAAACGGTGTGTTTAGTTGAAGCTGAAATTGTGTAAATACCTCAACGAAACGGTGCGTTTCACATTTTCACTAAAATTGGTTTCTCTCCTCTTGCTCTCTCTCTCCCTTGCCCTCTCTGTGCGACTCTCATTTCCAACCCTAACCCTAACGCGACAGACCCTTTCTCCTATATGCTAGAGGATTTTGCTTGAGTACTCAAATTACTTCTTCAATTCTCTCCTTCGGTAATGAAGTCTTGTGCTTCTAGAGGTGCAATCTTGGGTCATTAATCATACCAATGTAATTTTACTCTAGCTTCCATATTACCTATTTTTAGTATTCGGTTCGTGATAGTGGCTTTGATTTTTAAATTATTCTCAGTTAATTTTAACTTGCAGATTTATGAAGTTTCTTGAATTTCTCGAATTTTTATAGTTATTTATTAAATTTTTTGGGTATTTTGAATGTTTGTTCTACTTGATCTTGATTTATTTTCTCATCATTCTTGGAGGTGTTTCTAGTTTGATAACTTCAAAATTTTGGAATCTCAGCAGATCTGTGGATTCTACTTTGGAAGATCAGTGGATTCAACATGTTCACCTAAAGAACTGTCGTATCTACTTAAATTCTCAGTTGGGCATGTTTTGGTTGTCCGTGTAGAAGTTTTTTCTTTTTAAATATTCTTTTGCACTTTTATTTAAATATATTGTAGTTTCTTCTTGAATGTTAGTTGTCATCCTCTTATTATATTTGCAGTTTCTGGTAATGTTGCGGTTGAGATGACAAATAAGTTTTGGAATCAGGGAGGAAAGATGCTACGCTGAGGAAGAGAACTGAGAAGATATTTATGAGATCTCAGAGCGAGGATGCACGAGATCTGACGTTGCATTTCCTTCTTCTTCGGATGAAGCTCAAATGAACGATGGTGTCTTCTTGCCGCTGCATTTTCTTCTTCTTTGAAGCTTGAATGAACGGAAGGATGAAAATGTTTATTTGCATATGTGGATTATTCTTCTTCCTGCTTTTTTTTTTTTTTAAATATAATCGCCACATCAGTGGTGTTCACATACAGACACAGACTTGTGCTTGTATGTAGCAGAATGTAAGAAAATAGGACAAAAACGTAAGTAGGCAAAATAGTAATTTTACAATGTGAACTCAAAGATTAGAGGTAAAAATGTAAAGGAGATGCTAGGGGCTGATAGGGTGTGATAGTCGTTTTTACACCAGGGAATAAGAGATTACCACGTATGGGTTTTAGCAAAGTAATTCCATAGACCTGCATGTATCTTTGATCACTTTTTTTTCTACTTATTTCTCCTTTTGTCCGACGCTTCATCTCTCTCTCCTCCTCCCCCATCTTTCTCTCTGTGTAAAATAAAGTTCTCACTCGCACACCACTTTTCTATTACGTCTTTTTCACATATAGAATATAAAGAAATATTACTAAGGGAAAACCTGGAGACCGGTCCAGCTGGTCTTCTTCAATAAATAGCCCTCCAATAGCAAGGCTCCACGTAAGCTTTTCATTTTACATGTTCTGCATTTGGCAACACCCGATCACAACGTCTCATACAGCCCTCCCCCACTTTCTTCGTCTTCCACTCCATCACAACCCACACTCATCCCACGGCACGGACGAAGCTCAACCTCCCAGCCAGCATGAAAGGAGCTCAAAAATTTTAGTTTGAAATTCAAAATAAAGATTTTGAGGTTCTTCAGTTGCAACAGCAGATTGATTAGGCAAACCAGAGGTGGGAGAAACTTGAGAAGAATCTTAAGCTCAGGGGCTTGTCAACAAAAGAATAAGAAGGTTCCTCAGATGAAAATGGATATTTGCCTGCAGATTTATACCCTAATCTGTTTACATCTACAGCAGAAGCTACTTTCAAAGCTGTTGTTTCTACTTCAAATTTTTCTAAGTTGTTCACAAGTTGTTGGTTCTTTATGCCAGCGTAGATTATGATTTTTCTACATAAAAAACTAGCTTTCAGTGGATTTCAGCAAGCAAGCTTAAGATCTTTATGGCTTAGCAAGCTTAAGCCGTTGTTTGGTTCTTTATGCCAAAGAACGTTTAGTGGGTTTCAGCAAGCAAGCTTCTCTGTCAAATCGGATGATCTCACGGTCATTAAAGACAACTTCTTCCACCAATTTGTTTCTCTAAGGGAGATGGATCCATTGGACATGCTAGGCCAAAATCCAGATTCCATTTTTGGAAAATTTTGCAGGAGCAAGTACCTAGTGGTAGTTCACCCAAAGAAGAAGAAACGAGAAATCCCCTTTTTGTTTTTAAAAAAAGAATTCGAATCGATAAAGACTACATTTTTCAATCGAGCCTAACAAAAATTTTCAATGCAAAAATACTCGATTTTTAGATCATTTCTACTAGAAAGCAGACAGGGATTTGAAGTTGATATTTTACCTAGTCGAATATCTCACCAAAGTAAGACAACAACAGGGCCGCAGGGGTGAAAGCCCCTTCAATGTTTAACCTTTCAGTTTTAATCACCTGTATCCTTCTGTATTGTGCTAATTAATCACTTTCTTACGTGTCTGATGCTTATTGGAGGGATGTTTTACTCCTATAAACAGTATGGCTGTCTAGAAGCATTTCTCTATACTAATGGTCTTTCACTTTTAAAGTATAACAATGCATATATAAGAGCACTAGCATTGGATTCATAAAATGTATCTTCAAATTTTGATAAAAAGTATATATTTTTCATATTTCTAAAACTTCTTTATCCATAACTCCACATTAGATTAGCTATTGGATTCATCAAAATAATAATATAATATTATTTTTTTTAATATTAATATTTTTTTATTTTTTTCATATTTTACAATTATACTAACCATATGTTAATTTAAAGACATGCAAATTTACTTAAGAGAGACCACAAGTACCTTTATATAGTATGCCAACAAAACTCTGCCTATCAAGAGACGCAAATTCAAAGCCATGCTTTAAAAAAAATATATAAAAGACTATAAACATTGCCTACACTTCGTAATTATAGAAAATGTCTACACTGATTCTCAACAACAAATAATAATCGAGTAAAAATGCAAAATAATGATAATAATAGTCACAAAGCCGAGCCTGATTTTAACAATCACTGCTTGAATGAATACATTGGCTACACAACTCAACAATTGACACCATGGAGTCATATAGGCTACCCAGATCAAGTAAAACATGAAATGAATAATTCAAATTACAAGTAGCAGTTCCCCTTCCAAAATTAAGTCACAATTCCACAAAACAGCAACTAAAATTCATATTTCAAGTGACTACCCAGATCACAGTTCCCCTCAACAAAATCAAATCACAATTCCACAAAACATGAAATGAACAATTCATATTACAAGTCACAGTTTCCTTCCAAATCAAGTCCCAATTCCTCAAAACATCAACTAAAATTCAAATTACAAGTGGCTGCCTAGATCACAGTTCCCCTCAACAAAATCAGGTCACAATTTAGATTAGCCTTTCAAAAATACGTTCATCTATTTAAAACAAAACAAATTCAGATATCATAGTGGATGTTCGGCCACATGTTTATCCAAAACATGTGGCCAGGCAGCCACTAAAAGCTGGGAATGTTTTTGTCATAGCCAACAGTTACACACCTCTATGAGGTGTGGATGGAGATGTGTCGAATGTACCTTCAGAATTATTCAAAGAGTCCTCATAAATTTTCCTATGAATATTAAGAAAATAGGCTTATTGCATGACAGTCATGTTAGAAAGATCATTGCTCATGATCTCCGCCTCGAAAAGCACAAAGAATCCAAAGAGTCCTCATAACAGCATTACAATTAGCAGTACCCAAAAAAATTCAGAAAACAATTAGCAGTAATGAGGATGTATTTTAACAATTTCTTCATCCAAATTCACATGAATCAAGTAGAAAAAGTTAATTTTGCAAGCTACAAAGTTAATTTTGCATATGGGACACATCAAAGTTAATTTTGCATAGTTAATTTTGCAAGCTACAAAGACCCCAGAATAGCAAGCTACAAAGTTAATTTTGCATATGGGACAATTTCTTTGGTGTTAGCAAGAAGATCAAAAAAACCAAAACTACTCTCTCAAGATCCTGCTGCACATTGCATAAAAATTACTCTACTTGCTAACACCAAAGCAAAAATGTTGTGTCCTTAGTCCTATGCTTTCTCTATCGCTTGAGAGAATTAAGAATCAAGATTCAGTTCCATGAAAACCTGAATTAATTAGTTACAGGCTTGATTTCAGCTAGGGGTGGGCAGCAGGGCCCCGCCCCCGCTGCCCCGCCCGGCTTCCGCCCCGCCCCCGCATGGGCGGGCGGGCTAACCCGCTCCGCCTATGCGGGGGCGGGGTCCCCCGCCCCGCATAGAGAGGGCATAGCGGGGACGGGGGGCGGGATGACCGCTGCCCCCGCACTGGGGCGGGGGAAAAACCCCCATCACCCTCATGGTGCGGGGCGGGGAGACCCCGCGGGGAGGGGGTGCCCCCGCCCCGCACCATGCGGGTAGCACCCCTAATTTTAGCCCCACAACACATACCAATTCTACTCGACTAGCAATTCAAGTTTCTTAATTTCACACACAATACATTAGAAATTAATTGAAAAAAGCATCTATAAAAATGTTTGTGTTGAATACTTGTTTATCCATGTGTTGTCTTCTAGCTTTTAGGAGGAACCAAGCCCTTATTAAGCATTCCCCAGATATGCTTAATAAGGGCAGATGCGCTATATTCCAACTCCCAGATATGCATGAACACATCACTCGACCACCTGTGGGGTTAAATTCCCAGAGAAGGTATGTGGTTATTGTTGAGGCCTTGTTACACATCTGTCAAGTCTGTTTCCACTTTATTTGTTCTCTTTTTCCCAATTTCGGTATGGGATCAAGTTTTTTTGTGGATAGAGATGGAGACAAATGGAGGTATCAAAAACGGGTTTGCATCAAGTTTGCATTGGTTTAAGATTTTTAATTGATTCCGGATGACGGTACTTGATAAATGCTTTTGCAGATGATATTGTATTCTTTCATGAGACTTAGCAGGATTTAATTTCAACTTACAAATTTGGAGTGGTACTGTAAAATCTACAGGTTTTACCTTCTTAGGTCTAGTAGTACTAAAAGCAAGCGTGTGGAATTCAATTTAAGTGAAAGAATGGATGGAGGGATGACAGAATTTAATGGTAGATGGAAACTAAAAAGGACAGTTTTCATATGTGGGATCAATAATTTATAAGGATGAAGTTTCTTTCAAACAACTCTTTCTTTCAAACAACCCAAACAACAGAACGATTGAAATACATACATGGAGTTGAAAATTTCTTCATGGGAAAAAATGCATACATAAGCATACAAATGTGGTGCAAAATTTCTCATACATACATATATGATTAATATATATATATATATGAGAGAGTGAACTCACGGAGATGGAGAACGTTCGGAGCAGAAGAGAAAGGAGCGGCAACGGTGCGCCTATGGAGGTGAAGGAGGTCCTCTTTCACCTGAAGCACCTCGTACGAACTTGAATATCTGCTTCACGAAAATGAATTGGTCACTATCTCGGCAAAGGATATGATACAAGCTTCGCGAAAAACAGAAGAGGAAACGGAGGGAAGAAATGGAAGAGAAAGAAAGGCAGAGGAAGAAGGGAAATCTGGGAATCGGGAAGAAAGAGAGAGGAAGAATCGAAAGGGAAAGGAGAGGAGAGGAAGAAAGAAAGGGAGAGGAAGAATCGAAAAAATCACTGGGATTTCAGGATTTCGGGATAGAGAAGAAAGTAGAGAAAGGGAGGGAAGAAATAATGAAATTGTGTGCGAAATAATCATTTTCGTAATAAAATAATCCAGTAGATGTTGAATAGTAGTTTTTCAAATATGAAGATAAATGAGATTCTACTGTAGATGAAAGCTTCACATTTAAGTAAAAGATGAATCCAATGCCGTGTGTTTAAAGTGAAATTCATCAAATTTTAATAAGCGATAAAATTTATTCAGGAACCGTCTTTGACTCTCCCTCCTTCGTAAGTAGGGCTGTGCAAAATTTCGAAATTGCCAACTCCGCCCGACATCCGCTCCGATTCTAACTCCGTCGAAGTCAGAGTGGTCGGACAACGAAGTCGGAGTGCGGAGTGGCTCTGAATAGTGAGTTGGAGTCTTAGAGCTCCGAACTCCAACTTCGATTTTTTTGAAAAAAATCAATCGACGCCGTTCCACTTAATGTAGAACAGCGTCGTTTCATCATACTGGGGGTCCAAAACACCGAACCCCCCTTCCCTTCCCTTCTCCATTCTTACTTCTTCCTCCTTCCTCCTTCCTCCTCTCTCAAGTCTCACTTCTGAATAGCTGAACCAGTGAACCTCCACCTCGCCGCCTCATTCCATCTCTATAGCCGCCGTGAGTCTTTGCTCCTCCGTAGTGCACGACTTCAATCCGAGCTTCAACCTACGGTGAGAACCCGATTCCGAGCCCTAAAACTAAATTGCTTGATTTAATTTTATGTATTTCGTTACTCATAGCATGCACGTCTGGGTATTTTATTGTGATTGAAATGAATTTGTTTTGTAAATTTGTAGTAAGGAAATGTATTTGATAAAATGTGTAATGTGTTTGTAAGTTGTGTTGTATGCATGCAATGTGTTTGATAAAATGTGTAAGAGATGTTTCTATGAAATTAGACAGATTCTCCTTAAAGCAATGTGTTGTATGCATGCAATATTGCAATGTGTTTATCTGAAACTATCAAGAACAACTGAAAGAATCATATTGTTATATATTATATATAGAAAATAATGACAAGCTGGGACGTTTGAGCCTAGATATAATTGATTAATTGAGACCTTGAGCTCGTGACAGTCCATATATGCACATATAATACACTACAACAGAAAGGGTCTTTTGGGACAAAAATTTTCGTCCCAAAAGACCCCAATTTCGTCCCAAAAAAAGTTTTGGGACGAAAAAAATTCGTCCCAAAGTCGTTCCAATATCACTGTGCCAAAAGGTATTTTGGGACGAAAATTACCATTTCGTCCCAAAAAATTTCTTTTGGGACGAAATTGAAGGAAACCATTCGAACACGTTCGAACGAAATTTTTTTTTGTCACGGTTTAAATTCGTCCCAGAAAATAGTTCGAACGGAAAAAATTTTAAGTTCGAACAGTAGTGACATGTTTGAACGATTTCGAAATATGTTCGAACACACATGAATTCGTTCGAACGTTATGAATTGTCTTTGTGTTCGAACGTTAAATGGTCAGGTCGAACGGTATATGGGTTCGAACGGTATAGGCTATTTTCGAACAAGACTGAAATTAGTTACGTTCGAACGTTGTGTGATCGTTCGAACTCTACGAACATAAATTTCGTTCGAACAATACGTTTACGTTCGAACGCTATTGTCGTTACATAGAGTTGAACGTTTTACGTTCGTTCAAACGATATCTCTTTAGTTTAAATCAATAATAGAAAACCAAATAGACATTCATACCATTTGAAAAAATACATTAGAAACTATTTAACACTCACAAAAGTGTTAAAATAAGTGCAAACTAAATAAATAACAGTCGAGACGAGTATTGTTCGTACATAAATAGATAATCTCAAAATCCATCAGTTGCTTGGAGGCCCGTACTGTTGCATAAGCTGCTGCATTTGGAGTTGCATCTGTCTTCTGAACTCTTCTTGTTGTTCTTCATGTTGTTTGAGGCGCATCTCCATATCTGCTTGTTTTGCCAATTGAGCCTCTAACTCATGCTGTCTTGCAGTCAATTCTTCGATTCTGGAATTCGCATTCTCTAGCGCTATAGAAGTCATAGATGCATTCCCAGAAGAAGAGGAAGAGGGACCAGGCTTTACACAACGACCCAAACCCCTCAAATATCCTGAACGTTGACCCAGGACTTGTGTAAAAATGTCAATATCACTTGTTGAGGAATTTTGATCTGACGCAGATTCAGCACGTAGGGCAACCATTTTATCCTAGCCATATATAAGATAAAGAATTAATATCGTCATAAATATTCTAATATATTTATTTAAAACAGGTTATAAAACTTACATAATTTTCACGGGCATCAGGATGAGTCCACTCTCCATTACGATCAGTGTGCGATGCAGCATATAATTTTGTCAAATCATAATTAGTATCTGAATCTTGCTACAATAAATGTGTTAAGATATAAAGTCATTATGATTCATCCAAATAATTAACTATATCCAATAAAAAAAATAGCAATACCAATTTCTTAGAAAGGCGATGGAAAGATCTTGAGCCTGCATGATGATTAATCTTCAATTTTGATCTATTTGTTTTGTTCATATAACTTCGCTCCTGCAAAAAAATTGAAAATATTATGAAGCGAAATGATAGATAGGACAAGTAAAATAATTAAATTTCATTATACCTGATATGATGGTTCCTCAAACATGTCACAAAGTTTTTCCCACTCAGAAGGTCGGACATCCTGGAAAGGATGTTGGCGTGCATCTTCCTTCTTCTCAAACTTATTATAATGCTCATGACACCTCGCCTTATATTTGCGAAATGCATTACCCATAAGCTCTTCCACAGTCTTACGCTCCTCTCTCCGACCAAAATTTAATTCGAAATCATCCTTAAAAAAATAGTCACAAACACATTATCATTTATAATATTCTAAATTTAAGTAAAATATAGAAATTTATTATACTAAATCAATGTTTTAAACATTACCAAACAACGCTTCTTGATAAGCTCTTTAACATCTTGGGGGACTTTCTTCCATGAAGTCGTTGCCAAAGGTGCGTAAGTTCGTGTAAGAGCACCCACATGTGATGCAAGCCAAGCTGCTGGTTGTCCTTCGCCCCCAGTATGTTCGTCAGGAATGTTAACCTTGATCTTACCCACCTTCCGATATTTTTCCAACGTCACCCCTCTAGTGGTGCCTCGACCTTGACGAGATTGTACTGTAGATTCTATAAAATATAACATTGTAATCATTTTCATTTATATCTCCATTATAGGACCTTAATTAATAACTTTTATGAGTATTAGATTTTTACCTTGTTCTGTAGAATCAATCTCTAATGGTGAGTCTGAAGGAGAGCTTGGAACAGGTGGAGATGGGTTGCGAACTTCCTTCCTCTTTGGCGGCATAATTTCAAACTACTGATACATTCAATAAGTAAAATATTTGTCATCAAGTGTAATGTTAACACATAATTGGTCAATCAGAATCTGTATCAGTTTCATTTGACAATTCGCTCTCATCATCTGTAGATACTTCAGATGATTCAACATTTTCCTCAACTGTCGCATCAACAATTTCAGCCTCAATATCTTCTCTATTTAATGGAATCATCTCGTACTGGCTCAAATCCACAAACAAATTTAAGGCGGGTTGACTCTCTTGGTATGCTTCTTGAGTAGAAGAGTCATCTTCTTCTTTATCTTGTCCTTCCGCCTGAGGGATAACATCATATATATTTCTTGGAGAATATTTTTGAACTACTCGCCATTGATTTCCTAACTTCGGGTCATCTAAGTAGAATACTTGAGATGCTTGAGAAGCCAAAATAAAAGGATCATCTTCATACCATTTTTTTGATGTATTAACACTCAAAAAATATTCATCATCACGGACTCCAGTACGAGGATTGCTTAAATCCCACCAATCACACTTAAACAGATACACCGCAAGCTCTCCCAAATATTTCATTTCAATTATATCGACAATAACTCCATAGAAATCAATATTTTCTCCATCATGACTTCCTTCGACTAGGACACCACTATTTTGGGTTTTCCTATAACAATCTCGATCCAGTGTATGATACCTACTTCCCCGAGAAATACATGCAGAATATCGAGCAGCGCGTCTCGCTGGGCCACGCGCCAATGCATACAGTTCATCAGATATATCATTTGGATTATTCGCATGCAATTGTACAACCTACATATTAAGTAAAGCATATACTATATCAAAGTTGAAATTAATATTTTTTAATTTGTTATTGAGTAACGCATATGTAATTTCATTACCCGTTCTTCAAACCATCTCGGGAACTCCTCTTCATGTTTCTGGTTTATATCATTTACTCCTAGTTCCTTGAGCACGTTAATATGATCACTGAAATTGATGATTACCACAAATATTTTATATTTTGTATTTTTTTAAAAGTAATAAGGCAATTTTAATTAAGAAAAAGTTATAACTTACTTCAAGTAGTTCTCTATCTCAGGGCAATTGTTCAGCACGTACCACTGAGCTTTCTCGAACTCTCTTCCACACAAGTCATAACCACGCACTGCACCAATTGAACGAACTTGTTGGGAAAACACAGAAAATATATTCCGTTGTTTTGCTCGGTCAACGTCAAAGTTTCTTTCTGGCCGATCAAAACGAGTGTCAACTCCGTGGAAATATTTGGAACAGAAGGTATGCCACTCATCGTCAATATATGCTTCTACAATTGATCCTTCTGGACGGGCCTTGTTACCCACTGTACGTTTCAACTTTCCAAGAAATCGTTCAATGGGATACATCCATCTATATTGAACTGGTCCTGCAAGTCGAGCCTCACGTGGCAAATGAACGGCTAGGTGAACCATGACATCGAAGAATGACGGTGGATAAATACTTTCTAGCTTACACAATATTATGACAATTTCTCGTTCCATTCGATCCAAAGCTTCTACATTCAACGTCCTAGCACATAAGTCTTTAAAAAATGCACCCAACTCAGTCAAAGCCACGCGCACATCTCTGGTCAAGTACCCACGGATACCAATAGGCAAGATACGCTGTAAGAAAACATGACAATCATGACTTTTTAATCCAGTTATTTTCCAATCATTTGTTCTCACACACCTTGTTAGATTCGAGGCATAACTGTCCGGTAATTTGATCTTCATTAGCCACTCACAAAATGTAACCCTTTCATTCATTGACAATGTATACCACCCAATCGGCATGTAGACAGACGAACCATTTTCTTGCAACTGCATTTCCCGTCTTATTCCCAACCGCTTCAAATCCTTCCTTGAGTTTATTGTATCCTTTGTTTTTCCTTCAATTGACATCAATGTTCCCAGTACGGATTCGCAAATATTTTTTTCAATATGCATGACATCAAGGCTATGTCGTAATTTTAACTTCGACCAGTACGGGAGTTCGAAAAATATACTCTTCTTTGTCCAATTCAACTCATTCGTAGCTCGTTTTCTCTTTCGTTGTTTTTTACCAAATTCATTACAACCAACATCTATAAATTGTGCAAGTACATCTTCGCCAGACAAATATGGTGGAGGTTGGCCCCATTCAACAGTTCCATCAAACATTCTAGAATTTCCACGCCATCTATGGTCACCAGGTAAAAATCGACGATGACCCATAAAACATAATTTCCTCCCGTACGTAAGCCATTCAGATTTTGTATATTTGTTACAAGTTGGACATGCCATTTTCCCCTTAGTACTCCAACCTGACAAATTCCCATAAGCTGGAAAATCATTTATTGTCCACAACACCGCAGCATGCATCTTGAACGACTTGCCTGTTGACTAATCAAATGTGACAACCCCATTCTCCCACAAATCTTTCAATTCTGCAATCAATGGCTGTAAGTGTATGTCTATATCATTTCCCGGTGACCTCGGACCTGAGATGAGCAAACTCATCATGAAATATAGATCTTTCATACACTTCCACGGTGGTAAATTATATGGCATTAAGTACAACTGGCCAAGTACTATGACTAGTACTCATGTTCCCAAAAGGATTAAATCCATCTGTTGCCAACCCAAGTCTTACATTACGCGGTTCTTCAGCAAACCATGGGTGTTCCTGATCAAATTCCTTCCACACCTGGGAGTCAGCAGGATGTGACAAAATATTATCGTTCCTTACTCTATCTGATGAGTGCCATGTCATATCTACAGCCGTTGCACGTGACATAAATAATCGTTGTAATCTAGGTATCAATGGAAAGTGGCGTACGACCTTTTGCGGAACATTTGCCTTGTCCGATGTCCATCTTGACTCGTGGCATATAGCACACTCGTTCAACTGCTCATTCTCTCGCCAAAATAATATGCAGTCATTCTTACATGCATGTATTACGTTGTAATCAAATCCGAGTCCTCGTTTCAACTTTTTTGCTTCATAGAAGTTACGAGGTAAAGTATTGTCTGTCGGCAGTGCCTCTTTAAACAGCTCAAGTAACATATTGACTGCCTTAATAGATAATCGACATATTGATTTTATGTGAAGCGATCTTACGGTAAACGACAACTTACTATGTCTTCTGCATCCTGGATATAGCTCACGCTGTGAATCATTCCACAGGCGTGCAAAAGTGTTATGGCTCCCATCACTTGAGCTTGATGTGTCCGTGTCACCTTGATCCATAAACATTCCCGCACCGATGTCACCTAACATTTCCTCCATATCCTCATCGTAATCATCTCCAACAATCTCTGGTTGTACATCTTCATCGATCTCTTCTTCTTCATGTGGAGCCTCAAATGAAGTTGGATATGATTCACCGTGTAAGACCCAATCAGTATAACCCTTATCAATACCTTTGACAAACAGATGCTCTCTCACCAAGTCTATCTTATGAGAACGCAAATTCCTGCATTCTCTGCATGGGCATCTGATACGCCCATCACTATCACATGTACCCAATGCAAACTCTAAGAATTTCTTAACACCTTCAGCATATACATTGTAATTCTGACCCAATCGATCGCTAACTCTCATCCAACTCTTATCCATGCCGACTATATTCATTACAAACAATATTGTAATGCATTAGCAAACAACCATGTATCATGTACCAATTAATGAGTATGCCACCTTTCACCGGGTAGTTGGTCCTATCCCGTTCGGGATTGTAAGATCATAGTCGCCAACCTATGAGCAAATATCTGTTACGTCCAACAAAATTTCGGCAGCATCTCCCCATAGTTCTCCAAATATGCTCGTCTGGTTGTGTGCACTGACGATTAACACGTCGTTGCACCATCACCGAAACTGCATATCCAGAGAACAATGGATGAATCTACCAAAATCATAATGTTGGACGACAACAGATATAGTTCTATAGTTTGCGAGAATGATCTTACAATCCCAAACTGTCCACTCTGGACAATTCAAGAGTTATCAATCAAGCATTCATCCGGATTGATAACTCTCGAACGGGTCTAAGGTTTATTTTGATGAATAAACAATACAAAATATGCTTGAATATGTGAAACAATAACAACATATTATTTATACAACAATACAAAAAAAACATAATTAGTAGGTATTATTTCAAGATTTATTCCAGAATTTAATTTAAATATTAGTTTTACCTGTTTATAATTAAGTATTTTAATTTAAAGATTTAGTAGTATTTTAATTTGAATATTAATTTTATTAATTTATAATTAAGTATTTAAGTATTATTAAATCTTAACTATTTATATTTTAATTTAAAGATTTAGTAGTATTTTAATTTGAATATTAATTTTATTAATTTATAATTAAGTATTTAAGTATTATTAAATCTTAACTATTTATATTTTAATTTAAAGATTTAGTAATATTTTAATTTGAAAATTAATTTTATTAATTTATAATTAACAATATTAAATGGTAATTGGTCCTAATTATTTGTGATTTAGTAGTACATATAATTTATATATATTCCAAACTATTTGTATTTTGTATACGGTATTGATGTAATGTCATTACCCGTTCGAACGATGAGAACCTATGTTCGAACAAAATGAATACATTCGAACGGTAATCCTAACCCGTTCGAACGTATTCATTCCTAGTCGTCTTCAACAACGCCGAAAATTCCATTAATTACAAACTCTAACAAACACAAACAACAATCTCAAAGCATACAACTTTCTAACATTGCAAAATATTAAGTTCAAACCATACATTTCTATTTTAAAATAAATACCTGAATTTTTGAAGATGAAAATGAAATAATCCGAGAATAATCCAAGAATAATCCGAAAATAATCACAAACTATCCTAAAAGTATTAATCCGAGAATAATGGAGTGAGATGAACAATTTTTTTGAGCTTAAAGACTAGTTTGAGAAAAAATACCTCTGATATGCGAAGGGGTAATCTTCAGGCGACCACAGCGACAGCGTGCGCAGGAGGAGAGAAACAGAATTGTGAGGTTCTGTCGTGTTTTTGAAGAACAATCATGTTCGAACGGTTATTTACTAACCGTTCGAACGTGAAAATATTAAGCGGGAGATAATTCCCTCCTAATTTTCACGTTCGAACGTATAAAAAGTATGTTCGAACGTTATTGATTTATTTCCGCTCAAAAATTAAACGTTCGAACTTTAATTTCTAACTGTTCAAACGGTATTGTAAATGTTTATTTATAATTTTTTTAATTATAAATAGTTTAATTGGCGGGATATTTTCCAACCACTACAATAATCCGTTCGAACTATAACAAATTACGTTCGAACGGTAATCCAGTTGTCTTTAATTGGCGGGATGTTTTCCCGCCATTTGCCTTTTCCGTTCGAATGTTTTTTTTACGTTCAAACGTTAACATATGTGTTCGAACGGTGTACGAGTACCGTTCGAACACATATCCTTTATGTTTAAATATAACTTTTTTCATCATTAAATGAAAAGTACTATAACATCATATGTATTAGTTATATATACTATCATATATAATGTAATATATACTAAATATATAGTATATATAGTAATATATATTATCATATATATATATATAGTGACCTATACTATCATATATATTATTAAGATCATATGTATTAGTAATATATACTCACATATAATATATATCACTAAGGTCACATAATAAAGTGTAGAGAAATTTATAAGATGATAGTATATTAGTAAGCTATACTCATATATAACTTTAGTAGGTAAAGTATAATGGAATATATAATATGACATATATTAGTTAAGTATAAACTCATACCATAGAGTACTACATGCTATTATATGGTACTATATATATATTAATATATCATAAATAACACTTTGATAGTAAAGTATTATGATATATTACTATTATACTATAAAAAAATATTTTATAAGTTATTATACTTTCATTTAAAGTATTCTACTATTATAATATTACATATATATTACAGTATATATAATCTACTATAATAGTATATATATTATACTAATTTATAGGAATATAAATATAGTATATATTTAATATATTTTTTAATAAACTTCCAAAGCTTTCGTTCGAACTTGAAATAATAACGGTCGAACGGTTTTATATTACCGTTCGAACATTAACTATTACCGTTCGAATGGTTATGCACGTATAAGTTATCGCGGGCAGCGATTTATCTCACGCTGCCGTCCCCACCGTTTGAAAAAGCGAGAAAACGTTTGAACGCACTACATTCACCGCCGTCTGCCGTCGTGATCACCACATACGTCAAACACTTTTCCTCCCAAGTAAATGTATGTATTTTCAAACTCATTTTACCGTTTATTTTATAATTTTATGGTTTTATTTGTTTTTTTTTTTTAAATTACATTTTTTCATCAATAATTACCGTAAAACATCATAAATCTATCGTAGGATGTTTAGAAATGAAGAGTACTTTGTTTTTAGTCGAAGAAACCACGGAATCGATTAATTTTTGAGTATTTTCATGGCCGCTGAGTTGACTCAGCCATGGCCGAGTTAGATCTGTTTTACGTTCGAACGGTATTAACCAGTCCGTTCGAACGGGTGAACCTGTACGTTCGAACTTGATAGACACGTTCGAACGTTATTAATTGTCCGTTCGACCATATATTTATACGTTCGAACGCTAATTATTAAATTCAATCCATTAACATTTTATTAGCTTATTAAATTGTTTTCATCGTTTAATTGATTATATGTTCTATCAATTAATTTATTAAATTGCTATTAGTATATAATTTTGTAAATCTTTTAGTCGTAATTAGATTTTATCACTAATCTTGAATGTATATTTTATTTTTAAAATTTCAGGATCATAATAATGTCTTATCGGGGCCGTAAACGTGGTAGATCAGGAGAACCTTCCATCCAAACAGTTCGAGAGCGAACCGTTTTACTTGAGCGACAGGTAAAACTGTCTGATTTTGTCGCTCTTATATGGGAGGGTCATTCGCTCCCATCAGTATTCAATGATCGTGGTTGGGCACCAATCTTAGATCAGCGAGAAGAAGGAATGGAGCTCGTTTCCTTCATTGAGATCGTTACTGAGTTCTATAAAGAGCTCGGTGCTGCTAGCCCAGACGATGGAGGGGCATATAGGATCTGTGTCCGAGGAGCTCATGTTATATTTTCAGCGGACGAACTTGCTGCATATCTGGGTATTCCTAGGCTTCTTGATGCCTATCCAAACCTGCCGCCTAGAGAGTCTGGTCCTTCAGGTGATGCAGCTATGTCTCAGGACGAGGGACCAGATTACACAGATGAGATCGATACACTTGCTGATCACGAGGTCAGAGACTTGATTGTTGGTCCAGATGGTCCAGTGTACGATGGCTCCAAGAGTATTAGGCAGGCAGATTTATCTTCTTTCTTCAAGATTATGAATTTGATCATTGCCAACAATATTGACCCACGGCAGCACAAGACCGAGGTCGGCATGGATCGAGCGAGATTTATGATACGGGTCGCTCGTGGCATCCCGATCGACCTCGTTGGTTATATATTTGAGAGGATCCGATCAGAGGCACGGTTCATTACGACAGATATACTGCCGTTTGGGATCCTCATCACTCGATTTTTGCTACATGCCGGGGTTGTGTCCGAACCTGCCGAGCGTTCCCGATTTCCGATGGCACCGATCAACAGCACCACCCTATCACGGAGCACGGGACACTCTAGATTTCGTTTTCGTGGGGCTGTTCCTGACAGGGCTGAGATTCAGAGAGATGCGCAGCCGGGAGATACTGGAGTATCGACTGGTGAGACATCTACACAGGCTGAGACATCACGCACATATATTCGCGAGGAGATGGCCGACATATTGCGTGCTGAGATCGGTGTACACACATCAGCAGTGATTGATGCAGTGCATACTGCCATGTCTGAGTTGCGTACAGAGATTATGGCTACCGTCGCTGGGTTACGTACAGAGGTTAATGAGTTACGTACAACGATTAATGCCAATAATGCAACTCAGGTCACAGTTAGTACTCGACTGACACAGGTAGAGACACAATTAGCTGCAGTCGAGGATGTGTGTAGAGACCTCGCATCACAATAGTTTTTATCTTTTATTTATATTTTCTTTTGTTGTAATTATGAACAATATATATGGCATTTTGATAATTTGCTTTATTTGGTTGATTAATATATATGTGGTTGATAATATTTATTTAACTAAAAATCTTATTTAACGTAAAAGAAATCATTAAAATATTTTAAAATTAATTACATAAAATTAATTAATGAATTTGTATATATGATAGATATTTTTTATATTTTGAGTTTCGTATCGAGATTAATATTATACATTCGAATGTATAAATGTGGTGCTTGAATATGTTGTAACTAAATATATTCCGTTCGAACGGTTTAGAAACCTTCCTGTCAGGATTTGCCACCAAATATTTTCCGTTCGAACACAAAAAATTCTCGTTCGAACGTTTTTGAACTTTCCCCGCCATAATAAAGTAATTCTCCGCCAAATTTTACTGTTCGAACGTATTTTTTCACGTTCGAACGGGAGAAATTTTTTTAGACGATTTAATTCGTCGCAGAAAATACTGTTCGAACGGTTATTTTGACGTTCGAACGATTTTCTAAATTCATCAACTTTTTGGGACGAAATTTAAATTTCGTCCCAAAAAATGACTTTTAGGGATGAAAAAAATTTCGTCCCTAAATAATTTCGTCTCAAAATCTCAAATTTGTTGTAGTGATAAGAATTAATAATCATGTGTAATTAATGCTATATCTACATGGATGGGGATCATGATTGGTGGATTATGCATGCTAGCTTGCTCATTAATTAGCTAGGTAAGGTATATGAGTGTAGGTTGATCCCATCCTAATCCTAGACCCTTTGAATGCCAAGTTGATTTCCCATGATCTCTTAATATTAAATGTTTTTGGGGTTTTGTAAAATATATGATCAATGATTCGAGACATGATTACTAAAACAATGGACTCACAAGTTTGTTGTTGCAATGTTATTTTTTTTTTCTTTTGGGTATATTAATATTTTTTTTCTTATAACTTTATATATAAGTTTAAAATTTGAGCTTGAATTATTAGAAAACATAGTCAGTGTTTATATGTATATATGCACAGAATGAGAGAGAGAGAGAGAGAGAGAGAGAGAGAGAGAGAGAGAGAGAGAGAGAGAAGCATTAATTCATTAACCACGTATAACTACTCAATTTAACTTTCTTTGAGTAGGAATGTTGTCTATCATTAATTTACCTAATCGGCAGAAAGCAAATGAGCTAGACACAAGTACTACTCTTTAGTGGGATTTCACTTTCACTACCGAATCTTGTCTAAAAGGGAGATGGAGTGATGGACCACCTAAACAAGCCACACACATCATACAAAACAACACAAATCATCATAGTTTAAAAATAATCCAAAACCAATAAAGATCAGTGCTAGCAGAAAGGGACATCCTTCCATAAAGCTCGATTTAACAACCCCTAGCTAAACCCATTTATTAATTTGATACCCCAAATAATTTATTTTTGTTACATGCAAGACCATATATATTTATATATATATATATAGACGTACGATTGAATTAGATAAATTTAATGCATCTTGATCTATATATAAATACATAACAATTTTATATAATTAAGGTTATTAATTAGCTAGAAGGTGGAAAAATTAATATATTTTTTTTAATGACAAGATAACAATTTTTGTAATTTGGTCGATAGGACAACACCACATGAGAGACTACTGGCTAGTTAGCTGGGCGTGTGCAGTACCATGGCGTGAACCTAAGGTTATCATCCCAACTAGCTTATAAGGTGGTGGTGTGTGGTGGATAGACTTTTTAGTTTTTATCATCAAGTGTTTAACAAGTGCAAAAGCTAGATAGATCAGACAAAATACGCATATTATTATTGTAATCACCTTTTGTCTAGAATTATTGTTGTTCCTATTCCCCCCCCCCCCCCCCCAATTCCATATATATATATATATATATATATATATATATATATATATATATATATATGTTCTTTACCTGTCAAAGTTGATCTTATTCAGATGCTGGCTTAAATTAGTAATATTTTAGAACACTTTATGATACAATAATACATGTCCTATATCTTTACGTTGATTTAAATTTTTAATAGAATAAATCTTCACAACTTCCTCACACTCCACACTCCACATTTTTTTTAATTTTTATTAATTTTTTTCTTTTATCAAATATTTATTATATGAATAATGAATAGAAAATTTGAAATAATTTAAAAAGAATAAACTCAAAAAAATTAAAAAAAAATATTAAAAAATTTAAAATTTTAAAAAAATGTGAAGTGTGGAGTGTGATGGAGGTTGTGTAGCAAAACTCTTTTTAATATAGCCTAGTTTATTTTTAAACTAATTTTTTGCTTTTATTTTATTTTTTCAGCTTTATTGATTGTGATTTAGATCCTTGACCTAGTGGAGATGATCGCCCACAAGGGGATGTGGCAGATGCCAATGCTACAACTCCTACACCGGTAGGTACTTCCACTCCTAGAGCCACATCTAGGGCAGCTACATCTTGTGCAAGTAGTCGACTCCCACTCCCAGTAGATATAGACGATGAGGATATGTTCAACGAAGAGGAGGAGATGCCCATTGAGCAAGATCAACCACCATGACCTTCTAAAAAGATATCCTGGACATAGAAGCATTTCACCAAAATTCTTGGTGATATTGCGAACCCGGTAGCAAGATGTCATTACTGTGGACAACTTTGTGGATGTCATTCGAAGAAGTAAGGCACCAGTGTATTAATAGCACATCTAAATGGTTGCCAACGATATAAGATAGCAAAGGGATTGGCGGCCACTGATCATACCAACCTCAGTTACCAAACTTCTACAGCCACTAATGGTACACAGACTAAGAAATTAGTCATCCCTCAATACAGTGAGAAGATGTTGAGGGATATGCTTGCAGAGATGATAATTACTGATGAGATGCCCTTTACCACAGTCAAGAAAAGAGGCTTTCGAAAGTTTTTAAATTTTGTTGAGCCACGATTTCTCATTTCATCACGGTATACGGTGATGCGAGATTGTATGAAGAGGCATGCAAAAGACAAGGTGGAGATGAGGAAGATGTTTATTACCACTGGCCAGAGAGTGTCGTTTACGACTAACATATGAACGTCCATACAGAACGTCTGCTACATGTGTATCACAGCACACTACATTGACAGTGAGTGGATTTTGCATACAAAAATTATTGACTTTAAAGATATTGTGGATCATAAAGGTACTGTCATTGGGGCGAAGATGGATGATTGTTTAAAGGACTGTGGAATTCAAAAAGTGATGTGTATAACAGTTGGCAATGCCAGTGCCAATGAAACAGCAATTGATTAGTTTAAACGGAACACGACGGTGAGAGATGATGTCATTCGGGCCCACGAGTTTATTCACGTTCGATGATATGCTCATGTCATCAACCTCATAGTTGTTGAGGGGTTAAAAGAGGTTGATGATTCCATTACCGGAGTCCGCAGCATTGTACGATATGTGAGAGGTTCCCCTTAAAGGCTTGCCAAGTTTAAGGCAATAGCAGAAGATCTTAAGATTGAATGTTCTAGTATGTTGTGCTTGGACGTTCCGACTCAATGGAACTCTACATACATGATGTTGGATGTGGCACAGAAGTACCAAG
This sequence comes from Juglans mandshurica, assembly GCA_022457165.1. Lineage (NCBI taxonomy): Eukaryota > Viridiplantae > Streptophyta > Magnoliopsida > Fagales > Juglandaceae > Juglans > Juglans mandshurica. The sequence continues at coordinate 22,783,774 of CM039628.1, forward strand.
CATTCGAGCGGATGGAGGTCGAGGATGGGGGCCTGAAGTATGCTTTATTGGAGCCAGCAGGACAGGGCCTCGGTGCGCCAAACGCACATGATTGGACCAGTATGAAATACTTTGTTGAATTTTTAAGAATTTTTTATGACATAACCATGCGGCTATCTAGATCCAAATATACGACTGCGAACTCATTATTCAGTGCGCTCTCGGAGCTTCACTTCCACTTGGAAAATAATTGTACTGACTCTGGTGGATTCTTATCTACTATAGCTACTAGGATGAAGATGAAATATGATAAATATTGGAGAATATTGAGAAGATAAATAGATTGATATTTGTGGTTATGATTCTTGACCCCCGATATAAGTTGGCCGTTCTAGAATTTTGGGTAAATTTCATCCTTGGGGCAGTGAAGGCTGCAGAATTTATTAGAATGCTAAAAAGTAATATTGATGACCTATATAATCACTACAGCAATAATTGTCAACCTTCATCCGCAGCTGGTAGCTCCTCACATTCGAGACCGACGGCGTCAACAGCTTCCTCAGGTGATACTGACCCATGTGTAGGGGTTAGAGGTCATCGTATTATACAGCAGTATCATCAACTCATGTCAACAAGGAATATTATGCATTGTACATCTGAAGTTGAACGATATTTTATGGAAGCTGTTGAGGCACCTAGTGATGTATTTCAATTATTGACTTGGTGGAAAGTGAATTCCATCAAGTATCCAGTCATTTCTCGTGTAGCCCGAGATGTGCTATAAAATCATGTCACCACGGTTGCCTCAGAGTCGGCATTTAGCACTGGAGGTCGCGTGTTGAATGCTTATCGGAGTTCATTGTCACTGTCAACCGTGGAGGCCCTCGTTTGCACACAGAATTGGATAAGTGAAACGCCCATTGGACTAAATACCGTTGGCGTTGATGCCAAGAGCTATAGACTTGAATCGGGTATGTTTATATGCTTTTAAATGATTATTTAATTATTTTTAATGTTTCTAACTTCTACTTTTTATGATTTTAAGGATCTAATTGTGAACCCTAACATAATTGCCGATGACTGAAAGTCTGAGACGGACGCTCCTTGAGAGTTGAGATGGAGTTGAGAGAACCTCTTTTCTTGGTAAGAATCAAATTCTACTTTTACCGTGTTCAATTTTTTATTATCAATTTTCTTCATTTATTGATTGTAACTTTCTATCTTCATTTCAGGCATGACCAATAGACCAAAAAACATTTGAGTGAAATCCATATTTAATATTTATGTAGTTATATTTCAAGGCTAAGTCAATGTTGTTATTACGTTATAAATGGGACTGTTATAACTTATAGCAACATCATACATGTTTTTAAGTTTTTAAACTATTGTATTTAAGGTTTTTTTTTATCTTTTCAGTTTTTTTTTTTTCAGATTTGGACTTGGGTTTTGGTGATTATATTTATGTAGTTATATTTATGTAGTTACATTACATTGTGCTCTATCCGATAAAAGACTGAAACAAGGACCCACCACGTGATACTCCTATTTAGGCCGCATTGATTTTTGTCTTTTTCTTTATCATATTCTCCAATATTAATTATCTTCTTTGCAATTAGAGTTTTGGCCAATTGAGTCATGTTGCTTAAAACTTTTATTAGTATCAGATTCTTCATTCTTTTACCAGTAGTATTGGCGCCCCAAAGGCATTTTAATTTGTCTCACAACGTTCTATATACACAAAACAAAAGCGCTAAGCCACTGTACAACTCGATCTGTAAGAAACGTAGAGAAACAAACAGTCCGACTCCGAACGGAGGTCGGAACTCCAACATCCGTTAGGAGTTCCGATCGGAGGTCGGAACTACGATTGGAGGTTGGAGCTCCAACCTCCGATCGGAGTCGGACTCCGACTCTAGTTCGGAGTCAGAGTCGGAGGAACAATTTGGCTCCGAGGTCGGAAACGACAACTCCGAGCTCAACCCTATTTGTAAGTATCACAGAAGCTGTAATGGAGAAACATGTTGATCACGAGACTAACTTATTGGGCCTCATTCACATTATTTACATTCTCTTAAAGGATCTTGGTTTGCCAGGATTTCGAGTGGGAATTATTTACTCTAACAATGAAACAGTTATTGTCGCATCACTATCAGAAACTCGGTAAACTCAAATATTCTACAATAATTTCATCTTCTGCGACGAGTTTTTCTTCTCCCTTTCCATCATGATAGAAGCAGTCCAATGGACCAAAATTTTCCTCAAACCTTTTCCACCCCAATGGTATTCAATGTGTGAACGATATTCCAAATCTATCAAAAAGGGAAGACTAGAAGGACTGTGCTCAGAGTTAGACAATTGATAGTAGATCTCATTGCCACTATTACATATAAAAGCATCAAATCTGACGGGCTCACTACATTAAAACTAAGAAAATACGTGAAAAATCTAACTACAAACGAATTGATATAATAACTAACACTGCAAACATGTAGAGAAAGGGAAAAGGGAAGAGGAAAAGAAGATAATAGAAATGGGAGAGGAAAAGAAAGAGAATCAAAAGGGGAGAGGAGAATCGGGGGGAGCACTGGGGGAGAGAATAGGTAAAGGGCAAAAAAAATTTATAGCCTGTTGTAAGACTCACTGTAAGACAAATCAGACTCATATTTTTGAGATTCTATTGGCCGGTGTAAATATTTGTATGACACCCGACCGTTTATGACGTTTCCTCTAAAAGTAATTGTGCAAATGGGGGCAAAAAGTGCAATGTGAACTCAAAGAAAAGAGGAAAAAATATAGAGAAATGATACTTGCAGTTGTAAGTGTGCAAGCGTCGTGTAGTCGTTTTAAAAAAAGTGATTAAATGTGGGACCCACATAAAAAGAAATTAATTTTTTAATAGTAGACTCCACTCTTTTTCAAAGCAACTGCACGGCATTTACGCATTCCACAACTGTATGTAGCAATACTAAAAAATGTAATTGTGCAAATGAGGGCAAAATAGTAGTTGCCCAATCTGAAATCAAAGAAAATCTACTATTCATGAGAATGTAGCCTCTTTTATTATAGAATAGATATACACGCGCAAATGATGAATCTTCGCGTATGTCCTAATTTAAATTATATACATCCTCATAAATGAGAAATATTTAGTTTTAAAAAAATTATAAAAAAATATTTACTGATTGATGTAACTCGTTATAGTGCATTAAATTTTGAAGTTATTTGTATTATAAAATAAATATAAAATATCACATTCAATCGCATCAATTTTTGAAATTATTTTTATAAGATTTCTTTGTAAACTTTACAAGGCTCTTCTTAAGAAGAAATGATTTGTACAAATCTCAAATAAATAAATCTTATTTGTAAAAAAATGGATCACACATTTAAAAAGTGTAAAAGAAATTACTTTTTATTAGTAATATCCCTTTTTGTACAAAAACTTTAGGCAAAACTTGTGTATTTAAAATTTATACGTAGCATTACTCCATAAAATGTCACCCACTTTGAAACACGGAAATCATGAGTATATCCCTTTTCCATATATGTTTCTTTAATTATTTATTTTGAGGTGAATATATATATATTAACGGTCAAATTTTGATGACGAAGAATACTTGTGAAGGTTTTGATTGTTGGAAGATATAAATGTGCGTTGAAATTTTTAATAGGATGTTTGAAAAAAAGGAAGTACATACAAAATCTAACAAGTAATGCTAGATACAGTTATAAATTGTGCAAGTACCGTACATTCATTTAAAAAAAAAAGTGAGGTCTATCGTTAAAAAATTAATTTTTCTATTTAAATCTCATATTTACCCACTTTTTTTAAAAAGAATACGCGGCGTTTATATTCTCCATGACTATAAATATTATTTTTCAAATCTAATCTAAATCACCTACGAAACATATATATATATAAAAAAAAATAGAATCCAAACTGTGTGATTTTGAAGTAAGGCAGTTGGCTTGTTCAACTTTGACAGTTCATTCACGATGATTCTATGGATTAAATCCTACATAGGGTTTTGTTTTGTTATACGCGCATTGTACACGCTACATCATCCGTCCGTGACTCCGTCCACGCGCACAAGAGAATTTCTACAACCAAGTGCCGCCTCAAGTTTGAAAATGACTTGTATAGGGTTCCTACGGGTAAGTCTTGCAATATTTTTTTATAAAAATTAGAGTACACTTTGAGATCTATATCAAAAAATTTATCCAAGCAGAAATTGTTATAAGTAAGCTTTACACCACATATATTCACTTAATTAATATGTGATTTGTCATTTTTTTCAATTTTATTTAAATACATACATATTTAAGCATTAAGATAAAATGATAAAAATGAAAAATCACATATTGATTAGATAGAGATGTGTGGCGTAAAGCTTCCATATATAATTTCTCAATTATACGCAATTTGCATGTACATGCCATAACTGTAGATAACTTTACCTAAGTTACTTGTATAGTTGGGTTGTCACTGAGTCAAACTTCACATCTTCTTATAAAAAAAAAAAAATCACATCTCTACCGCTCCTCTTACACTATTGGGGTCAACACATAGTCTATGTTCGATGAATGTATTGTTGATCTCGGGCATATCTTCATGGCTCCATGCGAGCACATCTGTATATTCGATTAATAGTTGCTTCAAGACTTCCCAAATGTTGGAGGGAAGTCGCGTGCCTACCCGTGTCATTGTGTCGGGCCGCCCTGGATGCAACGTCGCCAACTCCAACGGTTCGTTTGCCTCTACCTGCTGTAAATTATGTTCATCCCACGCCTCCACACCTCGATCCAGGAGGACTAATGGTTGGGGCGGCGCTCATCTTGGTCGTCACCTTCAACAACGCAGACGTCGGATCCTCTTGCTTTGAGCTCTTGCACATAATTTTCTCGAGCCAGGGCCTTCTCGCCCCGCACTTCCCTACTTCTGCTTCTGTTGGAAACTTCATTTCAAGATGGTAAGTGGATGTAATCACTTTAAGGCTATTTAGGGTTGGTCATCCTAATATAGAATTGTAAGATGATGGGGCTTTGACCACCAGGAAATCGGTCATTGTGGTGGCCACGCATAGCCCTTTTTCCTTCCATGATAAGCAAGGTTATGGTGCTCATTGGTTGGATTGCATTCCCAGAGAACCCCTTCAACGGGGTGGGAGATGGTCGTAACTTGTTGGCGTCTATACCCCCATCTTAACAAAAGCCTCCCAAGATAGGATGTTTGTTGAGCTTCCGTTATCTACCAGGATTCGTCTGGTGGTATAGTTGGCGACCAAAAGGGTTACTACCAACACATCATCAAGCGGATACAAGACTCCTTCATAGTCTTCTTCCCCAAAGGAGATGGTTGTTGTATTACCACACCATGGGCACTTGAGAGGTCTATCTGCCATGTAAACTTCTTGCCCTCTCCTTGCCTGTCATTGTTCCTTTCTTGAGGGTCCCTCTTTTTCTTGTACATTCAAGTTATTATGAATGAGGCAGGGTCCTTGTTCACACTGGGACGCTTGTCTCTCACGCCTTCTTTCTTGTTGGCCTGAGCTGATCTTCATGTCTCCTGTTCTGCTAGAATTCTTACCTTTTGATTTCATGTCACTTTTCCTCGGCTCAATAAGGGCTTGTAGGGTGTCTTCCACATTGACAAAGTTGTCAGCTCTATCCATAAACTCCATCGGGGTCGAAGGAGTTTTCCTCCCCAGTTTGACCATGAATAGGTTCCTAGGCCATACACCTACTAGAGAGCCGTCAAGGTTATTTTTTCGTCTTGGTCGTCGATTGCTAACCTCTCCTTATTGAACCGAGTTAGGCATGCCTTTAAACTTCTTCCTCTCGCTATTTAATGGTTAAGAGGTATGCAATGGGCCGTCAGCGCCTCTTGTTGGCCATGAACTGCGTCAAGAACTGCTTAGCTAGTTCTTTGAAGCTGTCGATTGACCTAGGTCGTAGTGTTCCAAACCAACCTCTCGCCACACCCTTCAACGTTAGCGGGAAGGCTCGACAGGCTACTTAGCCGAAAAATCCGTGCAGATTCATGTGTGCTTTGAAATTCTCTAGGTGATCGACTGGGTCTCGGGATCCATCGTGCAGCCATCACCTCTACACTATAGGGCAGGTGCATACGATTCAGCAACTGCTCAACCGAGGATGATCCCCCCCAATCTTTTTGGTCATCTCCTCATATTTATTGACAAAACGATGCAACTCTTTGTGCAGTTTTTTCTTTTCCAACTCTTCAATGTTGGTCCTTTAGGAGCTTTGCACTTCTCCTTCCAGTTGCTCATTATGGCTCAGTAATGTGGTCTCGTTGAGTTCAACGTTGTGATGCTTCAGCTCTTCATTCTTCCTCCGTAGGTCCTCCATTGTCTCCATAACCTTCTTTAATTTCTCCTTAGTTTCTGCAAGTCGTGTGTCCATGTCTCCAAGTGTTTTGTCTTGATCGTGAGTTGCCTGAGAGCTTGTGGTGGCTGGCATGGGGAAATCACATTGGAGTTCGATAAGAAATCAATAAGAGATCCCACAGATGAAGCCACTATTCGGGATGTGTTCCCCACGTTATTCATCGACGCACTCTACCTGCAGTAGAGAAAGTTGGCGACCCAGAGTGCTTGAAGTACCTCTGATGCCTAACTCAATGATATGTAAAAGGGGGTATCATAAGAGCTCTGAATATCCAATTACCTGATTTGTTACCTTCTTATCATATATATAGGTCTGGGAAGTAGTTGATAAGTGCCACCTATAAGCTCGATCCTCTCGTTGTTCTTATCAGCTCGACTTGATAATCATCTAAAGAGGGTGGGCTTATCCTAACATACTAACCTTATCATCTTATCTAGCTCGTACGACGGTTACCTCATGGATTCGTATTGGTATCTAAGACTTGGGCAACTAATCCATTCTCGCTTTGGGCTCACATCCGACAAGCTTCTTGACTAGGCCCGTCCCTTTCAGGGCCTATAAGGGTCCCTCCAAGCAGTGTGGCTAGGAACTAGATAAACTCTGGAAGCAGGAGAACCTGTGGGACTCACGGACGTATGTTGTACTTCTTGTGCCATAGTAGAAGAGGTAGAAGGGGGACCCGCTTCTGAGGTTGAGGTTGGAGTACTTTCAGTTGAAGTTCTAACGGCAGGAGAAGTAAGAGTGTAACTGGTCCCGTTCAGTCCGATTTTGTATATTTTTTAAAATCGAACCAGAATATACCGGTTTTGAAATTTTAAGAACCGATACTGGACCAATTCACTACCAAAATCGAAACTTCCGATTCTTCCAGGTTCGTTCCGGTCCAGTCCAATATTTTCAATTTTACAGATTATCAATGTTAGTATTAATACGAAATTTACATATACTAAAATATTAACCTAGTTATATTATAGTATAAATACATTATTTTATAATAATTAACATATACTAATATAGTATTGAATTTAACTATAGTCTACATAAGCTCTAGACTTTTGTTTTATAAGTAAGTTCTAGACTTTTGATGAGTATATATGATCATATGTATAAAAATGTATTTAAAAAAAGAATACATATTATATTTTATTATGCCAAAAATGTATTTATCTTCTATATATATATACATGAAAAGTAAGTTTATATTAATCACTTAATATTAATGTTTATATTTAATGTTATATTAATTTTATATTATGAGGTTAAAATTTATATGTTATACCAAATGTTATATTAAAAATTATAAGATTAATCTTATGCTATATCACATGTTATATTAATTTTATGTTATAAGATTAATAGATTTGAATAATAAGATTAGAATTTTATGTTATATTAATTAATAATTTAGCATATAATATATATAATATAATATAAAAAATTATAAATATATATCGGTCCAGTTCGGTTTAAACTGGTTTTCAAAATAAGAAAACTAGTACTGCACTGATTTAGGACCGGTTTCAATTCTTAAGAATCGATATCGCATCGGACCGCTTAAAAATCGGACCGAACTCACCGGTTCGGTTCAGTCCGGTCCGATTCAACTGGTTTTCTAGTTTTTGTTTTACACCCCCAAGGGAAGATACCTCAGATCAGGGCCTCTTACCTAGCTCTGGGAGGACCATGTGCGGGTTCCCTACCGCACCTCGTTTGGGAGCTGGAATAAGGCTGCTAAGGCATCTCCCGGGAGGAGTTGGAGGTCTATGTGATGGAAGAGTCATGGCAGAGGGCGCAAATAGGTGAGAACAATCGACTCCATCAGATACCAAGGTACGTTATCTACCAAAAGAATAATCTCTGAGTAATGACTATCAAAGTCATTCCCACCTAATGGCTAACTAAGTAAACTCTATGCTCCTCCTCAAGCTTTAACCCTAGGGCCAAGAGAGCCTGGCCAGGAGATGAGTTTCTCTACACAACAAATTCATCTCCTAGCCACCTCACTTTCAGGGAACTCCCAACTTCGCCCCATCACAAAAAAGAAATAACAATCCCAATTCTTCACGTTAGAATGATTCTAATGCTTTCAATCGATGTCCTTTGTTGGACTGAAAGTTGTAAACATGGCCCCTTTTGGACTATGGGCGGTACAAATATACAAACTACAGCCTAATAAGATTGGAATTGGGGATGCAAGCTCGCTCCAAAACCCACCTCCATAGCACGCAACAAGGGATAAGGATGCGCCACCGGTTAGGGTTGATTTGTGCCATAGCGAGGTTCAAGAAGCTCAGATATCGTGGATAGAATGGCAGAGAGGGAATCGTAGGCCAGAATGAAACATCTCAAGGTAATACCAAAGAGTTCATCCAATTCCGCTCTATTAATCTATGTCTACACAATGCACCACTGCAGAAACGAACAGCAGAGAATCCCATCACAGAGGAGGCAACACAAACAGAAACGTAGAGCATACTGTCATTGCTGCAGAGTTTGTTAATTGTAGAGTTTGTTAAGTTGTTATATTTCCAGCTGTAATAAGTCTTTTACATTTTGTGTTGTAAATCCCCTATTGGTCTGCCATGTAAACTTGGTTGCCTATATAAAGGCCTGGACGTCAAATGAATATAATGCAATGAGAAAATGTTTCACTGCAAAATGACAATGCCTCCTTTCTTTGTATATTGTTGTTTTGCTTCTTTTATCTTATCATGGTATCAGAGCTGCTGACTAGCAGTCTCTTGATCCACCTTCTATCATGACAACACCATCCACAAATTCGCAATCTTCCTCATCCATCCCTTCATCATTTTCTCACATTGTTTCCATCAAGTTAACTCATGATAATTACTTGATTTGGAAAGTTCAAATATCTGCTTATTTGAGAGGTCAAGATTTGTTTGCTTTCATTGATGGCACACAAGCAATACCCTCAAAATACATTCAAACAGAGTCCGATTCTCAACTAAAACATAATCCTGCATTTCTTTCATGGCAAAAGACAGACCAAATGATACTTAGTATTCTTTTTTCTTCAATTACTGAATCTGTTGTTGGGAATGTCATCTCAGCTAGAACCTCGAGAGAACTGTGGGTCTCCCTCGAATCAATGTTCAGCTCACACTCCCAAGCAAAAGAGTTCCAAGTCAAATTTCAACTCACAAATTTGTCTAGAGGAGAGCAATCCATATCTGAGTTTTACAGTAAAGTAAGAATGCTTGCCGATACACTCACTGCCACTGGTAATCCACTTTCAGACAAAGACTTTGTCACTTATCTCCTAAATGGTCTTGGTCCTTCGTATGAGTCATTTGTTACATCCATCACCACCAGATCTGATCCAGTTACTTCCCATGAGCTCTACCACTTCTTACTCATTCATGAAAGTAGAATGTCTCACAACTCACGCAACACGAGCTCTCTCACTTCTTTTACACCATCCGTGAATGTAAGTACTGGTCATTCATCCCGAGATCAACGTGGTAGTGGAAATTATAGGGGGAACAAATATACCAAAGGAAGAACAAGTCCATTCACCAGAGGACGATTTTCTCCCCACCCAAATCAGTCAAATCCTGGCAACTCCACAAATCGACCTACCTGCCAGGTTTGCCAAAAACCAGGTCACACAGCCCTTCAATGCCACTATAGGTTTGATCATGCATATCAACATGACCCACCACATTCATTCTCAGCTCATTACACCGCTCCATCCTCTATCATTGATCAAACTTGGTATCCTGACTCAGCAGCAACAAACCATATAACCCATGACCTCTCTCATCTTAACCTCAACTCCGAACCATACTCTAGAAATGAACAGATTCGAGTGGGTAATGGACATGGACTGTCCATCAACAACATCGGTGAATCCTCTCTTCTCTCTAACTCATGTGTTTTTCATCTTCATAATTTGCTTCATGTACCCTCCATTACCAAAAACTTGGTATCTGTATCTCAATTTTGTTTTGACAATAACTGTTTCTTTGAATTCCATGCCAATTATTTTTCTGTTAAGGATCTAAAGACCAAGAAGCTCCTCATCAGCGGTCCACTTCGTGATGGACTGTATCGGTTTCCTCCGCCTCGCTTTTCTTCTCCTCCATTCACAGCTCTTGGTGAAAGAACTTCCCTCGCCCAATGGCATAGACGTCTTGGCCATCCCTCTCTCAGTCTTGTCTCCAGAATTGTGCGCTTCAACAGTTTGCCTTATTTCCCAAATGATGCTCAGTTTACTTGCCCGGATTGCCCCCTTGCTAAGGCACGGCAACTACCCTTTCCTTCTAGTTCAACACGCACCAATGGGCCTTTAGAAATAATTTGGGCTGATGTTTGGGGCCCAGCTCCTGTTTTATCAAGAAATGGGTTCAAATATTACTTGTCCATTGTTGATCATTTTACTAGATTTTCTTGGATATTTCCTTAAAGTTTAAATCAGATGTTCTACAAGTTTTTTCATCTTTCATTCAGTTTGTTGAACGCTTCTTTAATTCCAAAGTTAAAACTCTTCAAACTGATGCTGGAGGAGAATTTCGTCCTTTCACAGAACTTTGCACCAAACTTGGAATAATTCATCGTTTCTCTTGTCCCTATACTCATCAACAAAATGGGCTCATTGAACGGAAACACCGTCATATTGTTGAAACTGGATTGACTTTATTAGCTCATGCTTCTCTACCTCTCTCTTTCTGGGAAGATGCTTTTGAAACAGCTACTTACTTGATAAACCTACTTCCAACACCAGTGCTTCAAAATAAATGTCCATATTTCATGGTGCATAAAAAATTTCCAGATTATTCTTTTTTAAAAATTTTCGGGTGTTTATGTTGGCCAAATCTACGACCATACAATCGTCACAAAATCAACTTTCGATCCACTCCATGCATTTTTCTTGGGTACAGTTCATCACACAAAGGGTATAAATGTCTTGATCTCAAAACAAATCGCCTATACATTTCACGCGACGTCCTCTTTGATGAACACTCTTTCCCTTACAAAAAATTTGAAACCACTACCTCAACACAGACCAAATCCTCTCTTGTCTCCTTACCCGTCCTAAACCCGTCCATCTTAGGCCCACCACCCATTCCCTTATCTCATCTACCTCATAACCCTTCTGGCCTGCTTTCTCCCGGCCCATCCTCCAGCCCAATTCAATCCACAGATCAACCCCTCAATCCCTCAAACCCGAGTCCGTCTCCTTCTCTCAATTCTCCTTCGTCATCTTCCCCAATATTCCTCTCGTCTTCCCCTGCTATTGAATCTTCCTCTTCTCTCCAAACCAACACTCTTCTTGTTCCTCCATGGGCACCAATCATCACCCGTTCCATGACTCACTCTTCTCGACCACGTGTCCTCACCGATGGGACAATTCCATACCCATCTCGCACTTGGTCAATCTCTACCAAAACTGTACCAGATGAACCCTCCACATTTACCCTAGCTTCCAAATTTTCTGAGTGGAACGAAGCTATGAACAGAGAGTATGATGCCCTCATGCAAACCCGAACCTGGTCACTTGTTCCCCCTCAAAATGCCTCTAATCTCGTTGGTTGCAGGTGGGTGTTCCGCACTAAGCTTCACTCGGATGGTTCAATTGAACGAAGGAAAGCTCGGCTTGTTGCCAAGCGGTTTCATCAGCAACCTGGAGTTGACTACAATGAAACTTTCAGCCCTGTTGTTAAGACCACCACCATTCGGTTAGTCCTCTCTTTTGCTATTGCTCAAAATTGGTCTCTGAGACAAATTGATATTCAGAATGCCTTTCTCCATGGAAGGCTCAATGAAACTGTTTTTATGCAGCAACCACCTAGTTTTGTTGATCCCAAACACCCGAATTATGTCTGTCAATTACACAAGGCCATCTACGGCCTCAAACAGGCACCCCGTGCCTGGTTCTCACGACTAAGCAATTAGCTTCTTAGTTATGCTTTTGTTGCCTCTCAAGGGGATCCATCTCTGTTCATCTTGAAAAATTCAAACATTTGCATTTTTACGTTAGTATACGTAGATGACATGGTCATTACATCTCCCACGACCACTGCAGTTGACAGTTTTCTCACCGACCTTAGTCATGCATTTCCCGTAAAGGACTTAGGTCGACTCTCCTATTTTCTTGGACTGGAATTAGATTACTTACCAACTGGCATGTTGCTTTCTCAACGAAAATATATTTCTGACATTCTCAGAAAAACCAACATGAATGCAGCAAATCCTATTTCCTCTCCCATGTCTGCCTCCAGTAAACTTTCCAAGTTTGATAATCCAGCTTTTGAGAATCCTACACTTTTTAGAAGTGTTGTTGGCAGTCTTCAGTACTTATCTTTGACCAGACCAGATATTGCCTTTTCTGTAAACAAAGTCTGTCAATTCATGCATGATCCAAAAGTCTCTCATTGGACTGCTGTTAAAAGAATTCTGAGATATTTAAAATTTTCTATCAATCATGGTCTGTTTTTTGCCAAGAAATCTGGTTCCACTTTGCATGCCTACTCGGATGCCGACTGGGCCGGCTGTCCTGATGACAGAAGATCCACTGGAGGGTTTTGCATTTTTTTAGGAAATCATCTTATCTCCTAGAGTTCACGAAAGCAACACACTGTTGCAAGATCAAGCACTGAGGCTGAGTACAAGTCTCTAGCTAATACCACTGCTGAGATAAGATGGCTTCAGACCTTGATAAAAGAACTTGGTTTTCCCATCTTCAAGCCGCCTGTGTTATGGTGTGACAACTTGGGTGCCACATATCTCACCTCTAATCCTGTTTACCACTCACGCACCAAACACATGGATATAGATTTTCACTTTGTACGTGATAGGGTAGCTGCCAAAACTCTCCAAGTTTGTTTCTGTAGCAGCAAGGATTAGTTGGCTGATGTCTTTACTAAGCCACTGGTTGCTGATCGATTTTCTGTTCTAACGACGAGTCTCAATGTTCTTGACACCCCATTGGACTCGAGGGGGCGTATTAATCTATGTCTACACAATGCACCACTACAGAAACGAACAGCAGAGAATCCCATCACAGAGGAGGCAACACAAACAGAAACGTAGAGCATACTGTCATTGCTGCAGAGTTTGTTAATTGCAGAGTTTGTTAAGTTGTTATATTTCCAGCTGTAATAAGTCTTTTACATTTGGTGTTGTAAATCCCCTATTGGTCTGCCATGTAAACTTGGTTGCCTATATAAAGGCCTGGACGTCAAATGAATATAATGCAATGAGAAAATGTTTCACTGCAAAATGACAATGCCTCCTTTCTTTGTATATTGTTGTTTTGCTTCTTTTATCTTATCACGCTCCATGCTACTCTTGTTATAACTTGGACCATGGATGTCCATTTGTCCGAAATATTGTAGGTAGATTGCAGGCGTTCCAATTCCACCTTAGAATCAATGGAGCACCAATTGCTACTTGCAAAACTGGTCATGTCATCTTGAGAAGGTTCTCCTGAACGGCGCGAAGGTTGGGGAGACCACCACGAGGATGATGAACTACGTTTTTCTCCATTGCTTGTGAGACGCCATTAATGAAGCAAGATGTAGAGAGAAGAGCGAGTTGGTAGAGGAAAGGGAAAAAAGGAACGAATGAGAGAAGTTTTAGCTTGAGAAAGAAGGAAAGAAAAAAAAGAAGGCAGAGGAAAGTTTTATACAAAGAGATGGCCAAGGACTGAACCGACAAGAGATGCATGCACATTAAAATCGACATGATGGAATGAGCAATGACGCACAGATACATGGCCCACGTAGGGGAATTGTGCTGTAAATGCCATCAGGAACGTGCAGAGTGGAGATCACAATGGACAGGAATGTCAAGGAACGCAAAATGGAGTAGGGATATCGAAGGACGATGACATACATATCTGACAAGGCCCCGAGACCAACCGACGGAAGAGCCAAAAAGGCTATGCATGTCCTTCTCTTAAGAGTGACCTAAAAGGCAGAATTTCCAAAACTTCAGTGCATGATAACTTGGCCGGAATTTGGGGGTAACTATTGGGAGTTGGGCACCAAATCAGGAAATGAGGCTAGCTATAAGCAGGCGATAGGCGATATACCTACAATGAGTGGGATATAACAGGTGCAAAAATTCTATGTGCAGTCACTTTTACGTATTTTTTGCGTATTCCACTAATGTGATTGTCTGCATCACTTTTTTTAATATAAAATAATTATTTTAGTCAATCACATCAATAAAGTGCACAAAAAATACATAAAAGTGACTGCATATAGCAGAACTAAAAAAAAAACACAATAATAACCTAAACAACCAACCATCGGATGACTTTGGAAGCGTGCAGTCAATATGGAGTCGCATTAATGATAACGTGACAACAGAGAGCATACAACATTAATTAAACTAAAGCCTAGTACAAACCTTTCAACCCATCTCATTCCATCTTATTTCATTTCAACAACCAAATATCATTTAAACACATATATTTTTTAATTTTAAATTTTTAACTTTTTCATCTAATCATTATAACTTTTTCAAACTTCCAAACAAAACACAAAAAATAATTCAACTTTTTCAAATCTCAAAACAAAAATTAGATTAAAAAATTATGTTCTAGCCCTCTTTTAATTTTATAATTTTTTTTATTCAATTTTTTCTATCCTTTTTCAAAATTCCATAAAAATCTTAATTCAAATTATTTCACTACTATTTTTAAATTATCTCATTACTATTCATAAGTTTTTCATCTTATCCCATTAGTGTAACCTAACGAGGCCTAAGCCAAGCTATTTAGAGAGTAGAAAATGATGGGACACAGGAGAGCACATGGAGAAGAGATTTCCTTACGAGACACGCAAGCATTTAGGAGTGTTCGGGGAATGAGATGAGATGAATGATGATAATTTTGTGAATAATAGTAAAATAATTTAAGTTAAGTATTTATTAGGTTTTAGGAAATGAGAGAGAAAAAGAATTGAATAAAAAAAATATTATAAAGTTAAAATATTGTTAGAATATGATTTTTTAATATAATTTTTATTTTGAGATTTTAAAAAGTTAATTTTTTTTTTTTAATTTAGAAAAATTATAATGATTAGTTTAAAAGTGTTTGTATTTGAATGATATTTAAAAAGAAAATGAGATATAATGAAATGATATGAGATGAAAAGTATATGTTTTCAGACATCTCTTAGAACATTGGCAATGGTCTAGCCATTCAAGTATAAAATTTGGCTAGAATCTTAATTTTTAGCTATAATATCAATTTTTGACTAGGTGAGTCCACATTGGACTAGTCATTATAAAGTTAAAATAATAATATAATATTATTTTTTTAATTTTTTTTTTACAAATACAATTTATATATTTCTTAGATCTTCAAGTTTTGTAGAAATAATGTGTCTACTCTATCAATAAGTAGAAATAATGTGCATGCCATGTATGTTTTACCATTCAAATAGAGAGGGAAGTGATGAAATAATTAAATATTACTTTCCATTGTGAATAGTAACTAGTCATATTTGGAGAAGACTTAAGATTTACTATTCATCAAGTCTTAAGTTTTGGACCATTGGCTAGTCCAATGTAAAGGTTTTTTCTCACATCTAGCTAAAATTTAGACTTGCATTGATATTTGATTAGTCCATTACCAATACTCTAAACAAGGCAGAATGGCTTTTGCAGGAATTAAAATGTTGTGAGAGAACTTCGCACAAAAAATTGGAGTCGCCACTATAAATACACCAGAGGTAATGGTTGCATGCATTCTTGAACTTAAAAGTAGCCGATGATAAGTTCAAGATTGCTTTCTTTACAAAATTGCAAGAGGGTAGTATAAAGTAGAAAAATTAAATATGTCTACACACTACACACATCAATGATTGTCGCATCAACTAACAAAAATGCTTTTGTATTTTATTTATATTTTCTTTAACTGTAATGAACTTTACAATAAATGATTTATTCACACACTGGCTTGGCTCGTAAAAGTAGCGTAACTATTTTGTGAGTAAGTTCCGTTTGGATTTAAAAAGAAAAATAATTATTTTATCTTATTTTATAATTATAATTTTTTTAAATTTCTATATAAAATGTAGTAAGGAATTCAGTTTTTTTAAATTTTAATTTAATTTTTTCAAATTTCAAAATAATAATAATATTAAAAAATTAATATTTTAACAATATTTTTTTTAATTTTCATTCTATATCTGAATCTAAACTAGTCCTAAACATCTCAACAAAATTCCAAATGGGTAATGGAAAGTAAAAATTAAAAAAATAAAAATGAAAGAACGAGTTTGATGAGGTCTTGATTTCGAGATGAGTCTTATACATCACACTATCATCCTATTTTAATCATACTAAATTATATGTGGCATATTCATCACCATTAGATAATAAAAAAGTATACAATAAATTATCATTTAATAATAATAAATATTTCACATCATACTTAATGAAATAAAAGTGAGATGGCAATATAATGTACAGTACTTTTCTTTCGAAATAGATGTTCCAAGTATCATAAAAGCATCATATCTTCAAAGTACCCATACCATAACTCGGTTGTGTGGATGCGTAGAGATAGATGTTCGCTCTCGTAGGTTAAAATTGCGGCGTCCGCAATCCCCTCAACTCTTTAGTGCTATTATACGGATTGCCACTCATTAGGCTTCATTTCGATCTCTATCCTTTTACGTATCGGTATTTATCCGGATTTCGATTTCTCAATATAGGTTGTTATATCTGAGCAATGCTACACAACCTCCCCAACTTCCACACACTACCTTTTTTTTAAATCTTTATATTTTTTAATATTTTTTTAAAATTTTTTTTTGAGTTTATTCTTTTTAAAATAATTTTATTTTTCTATTCATTATTCATATATTAAAGATTTGATGAAAGAAAAAAATAATAAAAATTAAAAAATGTGTGGTGTGTGGAGGTTGGGAGGTTGTATAGATTTTTTCTTTCTAAAATTCTCAAAATTTTCTCATAACTTCATTCACAAATATCACTTAAATATAAAATAATTTTTAATTTCAAAATTTTGTAATTTTTTATCTAATCATTACATAATCATTATTCAAACACAAAAATAAATACAACTTGGAGAAAGATAGGGATCCTGTTCCAACTTTTTTTTAAAGTTGTTTTTTACTTATTCATTAAGAAAATGTTATTTAATAATATTGTGAATTTTTTTAAAATATTTAAAAGTGTAAAAAAAAAACTAAAAATTGACAAGCGAGAGCCCCCAGCGATGGGTGTAGACCCACCAATACAACTTTTACAAATTTCAAAACATAAATAATATTAAAACATTATATTCAAATTTTTTTAACTTTATCTATTCATTTTCACAAACTCCAATACAATACTTATTTTAAATATATGTTTATTCAATATTTTCTATCTCATTTCTCAAAATCAAATAAAACATTTTCATTTAGATCATTTCACTATTATACACAAAATTTTAAAATATTACAAAAATACAAAGATACCCTTGCTCTTATTCACTTTTTTTTTTAATGGGAAATAGACTTCATTCATTTATGAGAACAAAGTTACAACTGTGACCTGATACATATAGGAAAAATTTCATATTACAAGCCAACTACTCACGGTTGGAGTTCCACCAGTACACAAATTCATTTGTGACTGGTATGGTCTTAACTTCTATAACCATCTACAGACAAATCGTCTTAGAGACCACAATCTATCTAAAGCAAGGATTTCAAACCCCACCCTCTAGAGAATGAGAGGACTTTCACTCTATCGACAAAATGTCCAAGAGACTATTTATTTTTTACATTTACCTAAACAAAAGTAAATAACAATAAACATAAAAATATATGTGAAAATGACGAATTACAATTGTAGATTCAAATTTTCAGCTTGAAGGAAAGTAAAATACAAGAAACAAATAGACTGTGATGGCTCATGAGGGATATGCGCCACGCTAGGAGAGTCGAGTATAAAGAAATCGAGGTCTCTGGTCCTAGAAACACCGCCTGTGGCGGTAGTAAAAGCTTATTGGTGCGGTGGCACGTGGATCTCACATGTTGTTTTGACCCGTGCGTGTGACTCACGCGTCGCTCCGTTCAACGAAAGCTTTAGGCCATCCGAAGGATCGGTAGCTTAGGAATCCTGCGGTGGGGCGCGTGGTGGTCACTAGGCTCTATAAAACAGCAAATTGATGTTTCGTCATACTTTGGACGGGAAAAATAAACAAAAATTAGAAAATAAAGGGCTACACAATCTTTGATCTAACCAGATGGAGGAGGGAGGAAGGAGATGAAACTTCACCCCCTCTAGGTTGGGTTTTTTCTGGAGGCGAGTCTTTGGAGAGAAAAGGGAGAGAGAGCTCTGACCAGAAGCCCCTATAAAACTTCTGGACCATCGACCTCGTTTGTTTTCACTACTACTCTCAACTCAACTCATTTCATCTCATCTTATTTAATCTAATTATTATAAAATTTTCAAATTCTTATACAAAATAAAATAAATAATTCAAATTTTTTTTAAATTTTAAAATAAAAATAATATTAAAAATATATATTTTAAAAATATTTTATTTTATTTTTAATTTTAATATTAATTTACTTTAATTCATCTCATCTTATCTCATCACATCCCTTCCATAAAAATAAACCAGGCTAGAATTGGAGGCTCTCATCCATATATATATATATATATATATTATATATATATATATATATACTCTTGATTTTAAGTATTGGAGGCTCTCGCTCAAAAAAAAAAAAAAAAAAAAAAAAAAAAAAAAAAAAAAAAAAAAAAAAAAAAAAAGTAGTTGAGGCTCTCCAATTGGACCATCCAGCTCTCCTTCACCTATTTCACGAGATGGCCACAAGGAAACTACTTTATAAAAAGTCTATAAACAACGAAATTATTTAACATAAAAAATTAAATTAAAATTTGAAAAACTCAATACTATCCCGGCTGGAAAGTTTGTCGAAATGACGGAGAAATAAAAGGGATCTCCTCCCAGTCCATATAAAAGGGCTCTTTCCTCGTAGCCATGATGCAACAAAAAGAAAGAGAATATATCCCTCACTCTCAATCAGAAATATTACCTTTGCCGGCAAGTAGCCGTCTCCCATTATAATTTTAAGGTAATTTATATATTTATATAATTGAAAACCACTCCCTAATCCCTATCTTGTCGTCTTCGTTGCACACAATTTTCAGACTTGCGTTTTCTTTAAAGAACAAACACTCCCCCATCTACCTCTCTCTCTCCGTCACATATTTTTCTCTCTGATCGCTCAACCCAAAACCCAAAAGGAAAATTCGAAACAACCATAAAGAGATTTTTTTTTTTTTTATGGGTGTTCGAACCTTGATTCTTCTCGGTGTAGCACTTGTTTGTTTTCTCGTGTTGATTCGGGTGCTTCTATTCAAAACCGGGCTGATTTATGTCGTGAAGAAATGGTGGAGATGGATCGAAGATTGCTTTCATGTTCACCAGTTCCTCAAAGTCCCCGAATTCAATGAAAGTATGCAAGAGAATCAGCTTTATCGAAGAGTTTCCCTCTACCTCAACTCCTTGTCTAGTCTCGAAGACTCCGATTTCACCAACCTTGTCACCGGCAAGAAGCCTAACGACATCGTTCTCTGCCTCGACCCCAACCAGACCGTCGAGGACAACTTTCTCGACGCCGTATTAACATGGACCAACGCTGACAAGATGCTACGAAACGACTGCAGAAGCTTCGTGCTGAAGGTCCGAAAGGCGGACAAGCGCAGAATCCTCCGGCCGTATCTCCAGCACATCCACTCGGTGGCTGATGAAATTGAGCTGAGAAAACAGCGAGACCTGAAGCTGTACATGAATATCAAGCGCGGCGAGGACGACGACGATCATCACCATCATCTTCATCGCAGCGGGGGTGGTGACGGAAGGTGGAGATCCGCTCCCTTTACGCACCCTTCGACCTTTGATACCATCGCCATGGAAGACGACCTCAAAAACAAGGTGAAGTCCGATCTTGAATCCTTCGTCAAATCCAAACATTATTATCACCGTCTTGGCCGCGTTTGGAAGCGAAGCTTTCTCTTATACGGTCCGTCCGGAACTGGGAAATCAAGCTTCGTGGCTGCCATGGCGAATTTCATATCCTACGATGTTTACGTTATCGATCTCTCCAAGGTTTTGAATGATTCGGATCTGAATTTGCTTTTGTTACAGACAACGAGCAAGTCCATAATCGTCATGGAGGACCTCGATCGGTTTCTGACGGAGAAATCGACGGGTGTGAGCTTGTCGGGAGTACTGAACTTCATGGATGGGATATTAAACTCGTGCTGCGCCGAAGAGAGAGTGATGGTTTTCACGATGATGAACAGCAAGGATCGCGTCGACCCATCTCTGCTTAGACCCGGTCGTATCGATGTCCATATCCATTTTCCTCTCTGTGATTTCTTGGTTTTCAAAACTTTGGCGAGCAGCTACTTGGGGCTCAAGGACCACAAGCTCTTCCCTCAGGTGGAGGAGATTTTCCAAACCGGGGCGAGTTTAAGCCCGGCCGAGATCGGCGAGTTGATGATTGCAAACCGGAATTCGCCTAGCCGGGCTATAAAATCGGTTATGACGGCATTGCAAACGGACAGTGAACGGAGGATCGGACAACGGTTAGGGAATACCGACGGACCGAGGAAGTCCGTAGAGGAAGCGGGCGCGTCCTTCCGAAGTGAAGGCGGCCATGCCGTTCGGGAGTTTCGGAAACTTTACGGATTCTTGAGGATGAAAAGCTGCAAAGTCTCTCATTCTCAGTCGTTCGATGAAGGCTCGGTGCACAAGGAAGGGTAACAATCACCACATCGGCTTCGAAACGTTTCGGGTAAAAAAATATCGGCGCTTCTTGGACGTGCCTAATTCCATTTGGGTGTATAGGATGGTTGGAATTCAGATAGCTAGAAATGTGATGGGGATATCATCAATTTTCATTTCAAGGTTGAGATTTTTTTTAAAAAAATGCAAAGCAAAGCAAAAGTTTACTAGGAAATGATATTCTTCCTCTTGAATTTTATGATCTCCAGCTCTACTTGTAATGTTTCACATTTTCAGTAACTATTATTTTCTTGATGCTGATATTTCCTAATGATATATGATATTGTGATGTTTTACAATTCTTCAAGGGGGAGGAGTTTGCTTTGGCATGTTTTAGTTTGTTTGTTAGCTCTAGCTTTGTGGGCATGTTAATGGCAGCATTAGCTCAATTATTAATAGTGGATACAATTGAACAGATGATTATGCAGCTTTTCTTTCTTTATTTTCTTTTCTTTTCTTTTCTATATCAAGAATATTATAGAATAACGAAAAGTAGCTACAGTTGATCTTTTCTACTATCATAGATATACAAGAAATAACTAGATAGATTATTTAAAGATAAGCTTCCAAAAACATGATTGGCGGATGATTATTGTGCCATTAAGTGCCTACATCGATTTTAAGGTTGATAAATTTTTATAAATTTCCATCCTTGCGATGATGGAAGATTTGCTGAATATACGTGATGATGGGTAAGATTTGCCAAAATGGAGGTATTTAATGACTGTAAATACTGATTGAGCATCTCCTTCTATTATTGCGAGATCTTGATTATTAGTCATCTTGGAAGCTAACAACGTCGCACTAGCTTTTGCTATTAGAGAATTTGAGGTTTGAAGCTTTTTCGTAATGATTTCTAGAATATCTCCACTTTGGTTCCGGCAAATTACTGAAACTACTAAAAAATTATCTGTTATTGTAGCATTAAAAGAGAAGCTTTGAAAGTTTGGAGAGGGTTCCATTCTTCTTCTCTCCTATATTGTTTTCCTTGGCTTCCTTGTATTATGCACAGCTTTCTTGTACAGATTTGTTGAGTTATTTTTATTCTTTTTATTTTAATAGTTGCTGTTGTTGTTAAAGAATTGTGGGATGATAGCATATGACCAATTGAATGAAGCAGTTTCATGTGAGCTATGAATGTTACCACAATTTATATTTAGCAATCATAAAATGACTTTGGCTAATTAGAGCATTAGCATTAGACTCATCAAATGAGTCCAATCTTCAAATTTTGATAAATTTGATTTTAAAATTACTGCATTGGATTCACCATATACACAAATATTAAACTTTGAGCTACAGGACATTCATCTTCATCTTCAAATTTGAAGACCTACTATTCATAGCTATTCGGATTATTTTATGTTTATTTGAATGTTGGCGGCTGGACCATGTTAAATGAATGTATTGAGACTGGCCAAACATTGTCGTTTTGATCCGTGAAGCCAAAAACAAAACGAAATAGAAAATTGTGCATAATACTATTGTTCAAATCACATGAATTCCTATAATAAAAAAAATCACATGAATTCGTAGTTTTTTATATAATTCTCTTTATAAACTTAATATTTTTCTACGTCTCAAATAAATATATTAAGTCTAAAAATGAATAAAAATTACAAAACTATATAAAAAATTGTGCATTATATGATTGTTGGGTAGAAGAAGAGTTGGCAAAATGTGTTTATTGGATAATTAGGTTAAGGAAAAAAATTAATTGGAAAATAATAATTTAAGTATCAAATTAAATTATTAATTAACATATAGTTAGTATAATTGCAAAATATGAAAGAAAAAATTAAAATTATTATTATTAAAAAAATAATATTATATTATTGTTTTGATGAATCTAATGACTAATTCAATGTGGAGTTATGGATAGAGAGGTTTTAGATTTATGAAAAATATATACTTTTCATAAAATTTTAAAGATAAATTTGATGAAATCAATATCAATTCTCTTATAGGCATCTCTTCTCTTTCTTTCTTTTCTAAAAAATGTAGCATTCAAGGCTTGTGAACAGACAAAGTAGTGCCTTTTCAATATAAGAGTTTATTTCTTGCAAAGTTGTAAAGTTTTAATTGGTTACCTTAACTATTATCATAATATCTCACTATTATTTATTATTTTATTATTATTTATTATATATATTTTTTATAATTATTTAATATTTAATCATTACTTTTTTATTATTTTTTCAATATTATAAACAAAATATCAGAAAATACTTCAAAAAATTATTGGTATATAGATTTAAAAATTGATGTGAGCTATGTTGGTGTAAAGTAGATCTGATATCTCTTCCCTGATGCTGTGAACAAATCTGTCTTCTTTTCTTTCTTACCTTGATTGATTGCAAGTGGCCAAAGTCACTGGCCACAGAAAATCAGAGTCTTTTTATGATTAGGGTAGGAAAAATTCTACACATTATATTATCATCTCACTTTTATTTTATTAAGTATGATGAGATATATTTATTATTATTAAATAATAATTTATTATATTTTTTATTATTTAATAATAATAAATGTGTACATACTATTTCATATTATCAAAATAAAATGAGAGTGTATTATTCTAATTTTCTTACTTTGATCATGATCTGATGTACGATCGTGATGATGACGTACTTTGTATCCTTGTTGATAAAGTCAATTTGTCATTGCGCACAGACTAAGCCAAAGTTGCTCAATTTATTGCTGTGTTTGGTGACGTTGATCCATCACTTGTCAATAAAAGCAGTTTCTCTCTGAGGGGCTTACTTTCCCCCACTACCGTCGACTATGGTCCACCCATGACCCGCTCTGTGGTCAATTCTCCACCCCAATTTCATTATAGACAACATATTCTATAAAAATAAATTTATAAATTAATATTATAAAATAATAATTTTATAATCTAAACAATGACAATGAAATATTTATTTTGTAAAATCTCTAAACGAATAAAATATTTCTTTTGAGAAGGTGTTATTTTCTAGCCATTCTTAGCTATTCAATAAAAGTCAAATTTATGAATTTTATATGATTATAATTTATATTTTTGTGTGATTTGTATGTAAATCATTGTTGTAAAAAAAAAAAAAAAAAAAGGTGATTTCTAGAAGGAAAACTATAGACCTATAAGTTTTTTACAATCTTTTAATAATTTATAGGAGGAATATTTTAATAAAATAATTCATAAAAATATATTTATTTTAAAATATAATTATATAAAATATTGCTCCAATATTATTACTATTTTAGATCATTTTATGTGTATAATAATAGATAGAATAATGTTAGTATGTCTTCTCATTTTGTCTTTTATTTTGACTGTTTATATATTTAATTTTTTAATTTTTATTTTTTTGTTAATGATTAAAGAAGTGATTATTAATGTTTTAATTTTTTTTATTTTTAAAATGTTTAAAAACTATTTTTAAAAAAATATAATTTACCCTAAACGATACATGAAATAAACAGATAGTGGGGGAGAGTAACACAACTCTAATGGATATGGATGCCCAAAACACAGCTGGATTTAGTTGTAGATGCATTTGGCAGGGTGATCTTGAGTCTATCGAGGAACTTAATGAAAAATATTGACACATGGTCAATGATCATGTGCATTTTTCCACCAATATATATATATATATATATATAAGTCTAATCCCCCAATGTATTAGAATATATCACTCGAGTTGGAACTACAAGATATGAGGAGAGTTTTATAGTATTTATTAAGAGAAATTTTATTTGCAGTCTTTATTTAGGGATTGTATGTGCAGACTCCTTATTAAATGAGAAAAAATATCATTTCAAGAGGAGAAATTCTATTTACAGTCCTCAAGTGGGGACTGCATGTGCAGGCACATTATAAAATGAGAGAAAACATAATTTTAGGAGTGATAATTTTGTAATTTTAAAAAATTTTAAAGTTAAAATAGCCTAGGCTTGTATTGCAGTCCCTATTTGGGAACTGTACCTAGCATTACTCTTTCAAGAATGATAGTTTTGTAATTTTAACAAAATTTAAAGATAAAATTGCTTATGCTTGTATTGCAGTTCCTAAATGGGGACTGTATCTAGCATTGCTCATTTATTAAATATTTAGTAATATTTAAAAAATAACAGATATTATAAATCTATTATATATATATATATATATATCTTTTAAAATAATTATAAATGTATTTTATATAGTTTTTAAAAAAACTGAGGCTCATCTCCCAATAATATAATTATAACCCACATGTTTTAAAAAAAGAAAAAAGAAAAACGAATTCAGATCCCCTGCTTTGATCATGACATGCCTTTGCTTTCTTCATCCGCAACCAAAGCAAGACATTAATTTCATGAAAAGAGCAATCATGAGGGGTGGCTGTATTCCTTGTCTGCCCAACTGCTTCTCTTTATCATCATTAATCGAAAAGCTTAATGCCCAGACTGGATTCTTGAAATGGACCCAACAGTGGAGACTAGAATGGTCAATCCATTATTTACTTGCTTTTTTAAGTAAAGTAATAAGCATCCAATTATACAACACCACGCCATAATTTTATTAATTTCACAATCCGTTCAACCATATCAAATTAAATTTTTTAGAAGGGAAATTCTAAGAATCCTAAACGATCTAAGGCAGGAGTATGTATTCAGCTTCTGCACAGGATCTAGCTACTATTTTCTGTTTCTTAGAGTTCCATGATATGAGATGGTTACCAAGATAGATACAAAAACCTCCAGTTGATGGTCGATCATCCCGTTAACCACCCCAATCTGCATAAGCTTGAAGAACAAAGTGTGATTGAGAAGCAAAAAATAAGCCATGATTTATTGTACCCTTGAGATAACGGAGGACCCTTTTCAGTGCACTCCAATGAATAATTTTGGGTGAGTGCATAAATTGACACAATTTATTTACTGCAGATGAAATGTCTGGGCGGGTGAGATTGAGGTATTGAAGACCTCCAACTAGACTTCTGTAGAGGACAGGATCATCAAAATCAGAAGAATCAAACTTAGAAAGCTTAAGGGATGCTGCCATAAGTGAGGATATGGGTTTGGACTGAAGCATGTTGCTGCGGGTGAGTAAGGTTTTGATGTATTTTCTTTGGGACATCAACAAGCCATTTGACATATGATCAATTTCAAGACCCAAAAAAAAAAGACAAAGTTCCCAGATCCTGAACAGGGAAGGCAGTGCGCATGGCAACAATCAAAGTATCAATAACAGAAGAATTAGATGCAGTTATCACTATGTCATCGATATAGACAAGCAAGAAAACTTTCACAACACCAGTACTGAAAATAAAGAGTGAAGGAACAGCTTTGGAGGGGAGAAAACTATACTCAAATAGCCATGAACCGAGCTTGTCAAACCAGACTCGTGGAGCTTGCTTCAACCCATAAATTGCCTTGTTGAGTTTGCACACAAAGGTAGGATGAGCTGGGTCAACAAAGCCCTGAGGTTGCTGCATGAAGACATTATCAGTGAGATTTCCATGCAAAAATGCGTTTTCAATATCGAGCTGGCGCAGTGCCCAGTGCCTAGACACAGAAATGGATAGGATGAGACGGATTGTCGAAGGTTTGACCACGGGACTGAATGTCTCGTGATAATCAAGTCCAGGCTGTTGGTGAAAGCCTTTGGCCACCAATCGGGCCTTCCGTCTCTGAAAAGAACCATCGGCATTAGTTTTTGTGCAATATACCCAGCAGCACCCAAGAATATTTGAAGATAGAGCAGGTGGTACAAGCGTCCAAGTGAGGTTTTGAGTCAAAGCATTAAATTCCTGAGCCATAGCCGAAGGCCAATCTGGAGATTTTGAAGCCACTGCATAGCTTGAAGGCTCATCGGGAACGGAAACAGTGGTGATGAGGCATTGGCGGGCTAGGTAAGGCACCGTACCATCAAATAGCACTCGAGGACGGGAGGAATTAGTCTGGGCACGAGTTATAATCGGTGACCGAGGAGGGACAAGAATGGGAGGTTCGGTGATGATCAAGGGGGAAGAAGTGTTTGATGTTTGATGAGGTTGGGAGGTAGAAGACGATGCAGGGGAAGGAATTTGGGATATTGGATTGAGACCTGGGCCAAGGGACGAGGGTGAGTTTGAGACAGTTGGGCCAAGGGACGAGGGTGAGTTTGAGACAGTTGGGCCAAGGGAAGATAGGCGTGGGGCTGGGCCAAGTATGGAAGGAGATAGTATGGGTAGGGAGGCTTGGGTAGAAGAAGTGGACTAAAAAGAGATTATGGGCCGTGATTGAGAAGAGATTGTGGGCCGAGATTTTGCAAGAGGAAATGTGTTTTCATCAAAAGTGACATCTCGTGATATGTATAATCTATTGTTTGAGAGATCTAAACACTTGTATCCCTTGTGTGAAGAACTGTAGCCAAGAAATATGCAAGGAGTGGACCGAAAATTGAATTTGTGTGAAAGATATGGTCAAAGGTTGGGCCAACAAATGCATCCAAAAACTTTCAAAAACTTATAATCTGGTTCATGATTATAAATTAAAGAATATGGAGATTTGTGATTTAGTGTTGGAGAGGGGAGACAATTTATTAAATAAACTGCTGTTTCAAAAGCATCAACCCAATATGAAAAGGGGAGAGATGCTTGGGCCAAGAGAGCAAGTCCGGATTCAATAATATGACGATGATTTCTCTCAACAAGTCCGTTTTGTTGATGAGTGTGAGGACATGAGAGACGATGTTGAATTCCAAGTTTGTGACACATGGAGGTGATGGGTTTAAATTCACCACCTCCTTCATTTTGTAAGGTTATTAATTTGGTGTTAAACATTCTTTCAACAGATGGTAAAAACTTGGAAAATATTTGAAGAACATCAGATTTTTGTTTCATTGGGAAAAGCCAAGTGAATCTAGTATATTAGTCAACAAAAGAAACATAGTACTTATAACCCAAACGGGATACATGTGAAGATGGTCCCCAAAGGTCCGAACAAATTAACTCTAAGGGCCTGTGATACTCGGCCCGACTTGAAGGAAAAGGAAGCTGATGTGATTTCGCAAGTGGACAAACTGGGCATTTGAAGGAAGCGTCTGAGGAGCAAAACGTCAAGCAGTTGTTGTGCAAAACACGATGAACAAGAGCAAGGGAAGGGTGACCCAATCTGCGATGCCATTGTGGAAGTGAGGTCTTCTGACTGACATAGATGGAAGGAGAAGATGAAGGGACAGTGGGAAACATGTATAACCCATCACGGGTTGGCCCGGTGAGGAGCGTTTGCTTCGTCTGCGAACCTTAACAGAGAAATGTTGAATATCATGCGTAAATTTCATTTATCAACACTGTGTCTATATATAGACTTACAAGAGGAATCAAAGAATATTTTATGGTTACAATAACAGTAGAGAATAACATAATGTATTCTCTGCAGTGCACACTAATGATCTGTTGTTGTTGTGTTGTTGGTGTACTGCGTAGCCGATTTATCACATAGTCTAATAGAGAGAATCACCTAAAAGGGCGAGGAGGTCGCAACAACCAAGAAATCACCAATCCAGACAAGATACGGATCGAAGAAACCCACCTTTAGGGGAGATCCGTACCATAGCTAGAGGTTATGCAGGAGGAAGGCCAATCTCGTCGGGAAGGAAGACCTATGCAATATGGGAGAGAGATGATGAGATATACAACGTGGACAGGTCTGTCAAGTAGGCACAGGTACAAACCTCTCCCCCAATCTCTTTTGAGTATGATGACTCTCGTGTAGTGTACCCACACGATGATATGTTGGTGGTAACAATGCTGGTAGCAAATTACACTACGCGGAGAATATTAATAGATAATGGAAGTTCAACAAACAGCCTGATTTGGGATGCTTTCACAAGAATTGGGTTAAGTATGTGCCAGTTTCGTGCACCAACCACATTGAACGGGTTCACGGAAAATGCAGTTCAACCCATGGGGTCCATTACGCTACCTGTGTTGGTGGGAACTGGCCCCCACCTCACCACCACCCTGACTGAGTTCTTAGTAGTAAGGACGTAGTCAGCGTATAATGCCATTATAGGCCGACCAATGTTGAACACCTTGAGAGCGATCAAGTCCACTTATCATCTGAAGATGAAATCTTCCACAAAAGCGAGAATTGGCAAGGTACGCGGTGAGCAGGTGCTTGCCCGGGAGTGTTACGTGCAGGAATTGAGGAAAGTAAAGTAAGACATGAAAGCAGTAGAGTCACGGGCATGCGACGATGAGACCTTCCTGCCACCACCCCCTAAAGTCTTCACAACAGAGGCAGAAACGAGGGATGAGGAAACGCTGAGACAGGGAGAAGTCGACGAGCCATTGGAACTTGTCCCCTTTGATCCGACCCAGCCAAGTAACCATGTGAGGATCGAAACTACAATGGCAAAGGAAGAAATGGTCCAGCTAATCCAACTCCTCCTTGAGCACAAAGACATCTTTGCATGGAATCATCAGGATATGCTAGGGAAAAGCAAAAGGGTTATAGAGCACCGACTAAACGTTAACCCAAACACAAGACCTGTTAAACAGAAGAAGAGGAATTTCAGCACTGAGAAGTATAAGGCAATGGCAGAGGAGGTGGATTGATTGTTGGCGGCAGGATTTATCAGGGAAACTCAGTACCCTCACTGGTTGTCGAAAGGTGTTTAGTTTCATGAATGCCTACTCCAGGTATAATCAAATCAAGATGGGTCATGCTGACCAAGATAAGACGGCCTTCATAACCGATAGGGGCCTGTACTATTACAAAGTCATGCCCTTCGGCCTGAAAAACGCAGGAGCAACTTACCAAAGACTGGCAAACAAAAGGTTATAAAAAATTAGATAGGCCAAAACATGGAAGTATATGTGGATGACCTTTTGGTAAAGAGCATGGAGTTTGGGCAGCACATGGAAGACCTAAGAGAAGCTTTCAGTGTACTACGTCAGTACAAGATGAAGTTCAATCCAACCAAATGCGCATTCGGGGTGCAATCGGGTAAGTTTCTAGGCTTCATGGTGTCCAAGAGGGGCATTGAGGCGAATCCCGAGAAGCTTTGGGCGATCATCGAGATGAAGTCACCCACGACTCTTAATGAGGTCCAAAAATTAGAAAGGAAAATAGCAGCCCTCAATAGATTCATGTCCCGTTCAACGGACAAGTGTATGCCCTTTTTTTAGGTACTAAAGAAGGCCCAAGAATGGGATGCATGGTGTGAGGAAACATTTACACAGCTAAAAGAATACTTGACCCACATGTCGCCGCTTAGTCAGACCAAGCAGGGGAACCCTTATCACTATATATGGCTGCCACCCGAGACGATGTTTCAGTCACTCTAGTCAGAGATGAGGGCAAGGAGCAAAGGCCGATGTATTATGTCAACAAATCTTTAAGAGAGGCTGAGAGGAGATACCCGAAGATAGAGTTGATCGCTTTCGCACTTGTGACGTCGGCACAACGATTGTGCCCTTATTTCCAAGCCCACCTCATAAGGGTCATCACCTCCACACCCTTGCAGAAAGTACTCCAAAGGCCTGACACTTCAGGGCGACTGGTGAAATGGTCCAACAAGCTGAGCGAGTATGAAATCAGTTATATCCTTAGCTGTCAAGGGACAAATCCTGGCCAACTTTGTCGCGAAATTGACGACATTTCCCGACAAGACACCTGAGGCACCTGAGAAGGAACCGTGGCTAGTACAGGTTGATGGTTCATCCTGTTGAACAGGAGGTGGCGTGGGCATCCACATGATAGTGGACAACAGCGTGGAGTCATTTCATGATGTCCGACTGAAATTCAACGTGATGAACAATGAAACAGAGTACAAGGCGGTTCTCACAAGGTTGGCCGTAGCTGAAATGTCAGGTGGAATGGCAGTAGTAATGAGAGCAGACTCCCAGGTGGTGGTGGGCCAAATCACGGGAGAATATTCGACAAAGGGTGTAATACCATGCTCCTTCCTTCTTACGTACGGTTCTCTCTTTCTGACGTAAGATTTCCTTCCTTCTTATGTAAGCAAGTGATGAGGACGGAAATTATGTAAACCGTCCGCCCCTTCTCTCTAGCGACTGCAAGACTCGTCATGCGTGCCGAACCCCAATGGCGTGTCTTCGAAAGATATCGTACGACTTCTAGGGCACGCCCAGTATTTTAAATGTACTGGAAATATTTATAAAGAGTATTTCCAATGTTGTTGAACTAAGCTTGATTTTAAATACGACAATTATAATATTCTTGAAGAGCTCCAAAAATATTATAATTACCAGAAATCATTTTAATATCATTATTAAAATGATTTCAACTATTTAACATATTATGAGATTTAAATTATGTTGAAAACTTTTATTAATTAAATGATTTTATTCTCTTTAATACGTTAAGTGAGACTTCATCATTTTATTAATGATGAAGAATATTATTTTATAAACTAAAATTAGCTTAAAATAATATTCTACCTTAATTCCTTTAATCGCTTTTAATTAAGTTATATGTTAATGCATTTTAAACCAGTGTTTGAGATCCACCGTTAGATCGTTACGTGGATTCCCGGACGAAGGGACTGGGTTAAATACCCAGACCCCATCTCTTTCTCTCTCATTTCCCCGTAGCCCTCTCTCTCCTCCCTCTCCCCAGCGTACTACGTACGCAGCTTCCACCCCACGCCGAACGACTCCAAGCCTCAGCCCGACGCTGTCGTGCGTCGCCAGCTCTCACCGCCGGCACCATTGGCCTCCTCTCCCTCCGGCGAGCCCATCCACGGCAGCCTCTCTCTCCCATGCTCTCTGTTCCTCTCCCTTGGAAGTGCAAAGCCTGAACGGGCTCAAGGCCATTGCGCCGCCGTGCACCGCCCAATGGCTCCACCGCTCCCACGGCGACCTCCCCTCCCATCGGCCATCATCCTCCACCGAAGCCAGCCCCTGTTACGCAGCCCTCCCTCTCCTTCCACGGCAAGTACCCGAAATGGGTCTCTAACCCATTTCCTCACCGTATGCCGCCGTACACGGCCACCCAGCACCACCATGGACCTCCCTCTTCCTCCCCCTTCCTCCTCCACGTGACCCGAGGCCCATAGCCTCTCTCCACCACACGGGTTTCCCCCTCATGCATGCACGGGTTGCATGTCCTCCACCGCCGTGCGCCGCCACCCACGGTGGGTAACCACCGTCATCAGCCTCATCAGGCCACCACCGAGCTAACCACCTAGAGCCCCAATCTGCCACCCACGCACGCACACTCTCTCTCACTCTCCCACGACCTTTCCTCCACTTCACGGCCTTGAAACATAGTCGTGAGCCACCATGGTGCCACCTCGACGTCACCACGAGATCCACCGCACCTCCCTTAGCTGAGCCCTAGGTCCAAGCCACCACTTTATGTGGTGGGTAACCCCTGCACATGATGGACAATCACTGCGCGTGATTGACCGCCACTGCACACGGCTAGAGCCGCCGTGTTATGCCCCTCACCGCCATCACAAGGCCATCACGAGCCCTTCCAAGACCACACCTAGCTATCCAAACGCCCAAATGGTCCCCGTACGTCCTTTCCAACGTCATCGACCGAGGCGGTCAATGGGCAACGCACGGGTCATCCCGTCAATGGTATAACTCTCTAACCCTTATTATTTATATGTTAGTTGTTAATTAGTGGATTAGGTTGTGGACTATGATGTTAGTACTAGGGGAGTTACTGTGTAGTATGGAGACGTGCTGTGTGGCGAAGTGTTGGGCATTCTATGTAGTGCGCTGTGAGGTGTTGGGCGTATTGTGAAGTGTTGTGGACTGTGCTGTGTAATGTGGTTGTGGAGTTTGTGTCGTAATTATGGCGTGGTTGTGCTGTGTAATGCAGTTGTGGGGTTTGTGTTGTAATTATGGTGTGGTTGTGTTGTACATTGTAGTTGTGGAGCATGTGTTGTATGAATGGCGTGGCGTTGTGTGGAATGGGAAGAGTACATGCTGAGTGTACTTTGTGTGTGGCGTAATGTGAGACAATGAGAGTATATGTAAAATATACCCTCCTGGCGTATTGTGGAGCGAGATAAGTACGAGTAAAGTGTACTTCGTGGCGTAGTGCGTGTAAATGGAGTACACATGGAGTGTACTCCATGTGGTTTAGTGATGTATCATATGGCTGTATGCCATAATGATATCGTGGCGTAGCGTGTATGGAGGGAGTACACACGAAGTGTACTCCATGTGATGGAGTGACGCACCAAACGGCAGGTATGCCGTAGTGGTGATGTGGCGTAACGTGCATGGAGTATACGCGGAGTATATTCCATGTAGTGGAGTGACGCATCATATGGCGAGTATGCCATAGTGATGATGTGGCGTAGCGTCTGTGAATGGAGTATATGTGGAGTGTTCTCTATGTGATGGAGCGATGCACCATATGGCGCGTACGCCATATTGGTGATGTGGCATAGCGTATGTGAAGGGAGTACACGAGAAGTGTACTCCATGTAGATGAGCAATGTACCATATGTCTGTATGCCATAATGGTGATGTGTATGTGGAATGGAACGAGTACACGATAAGTGTACTCTGTGTGGTGAAATGATGTACTATATGGCGGGTACGCCATAGTGATGATGTGGTGTAGCATGTGAGAAGAGAGTACGCATGGGATGTACTCCATGAGGCGCAGCGATATGCCGTGTGGCGTGTCGCAGTGATAAGGATGGTCGTGTGATTTATGGGCGTGGAATGTGATGAGTGGTGTCGGGAACTGTGAAACAGTATCCGGAGTAATTAAGGTGAAGCATGTAGTCTAAGGTGATAAGTGTTACCGTGTTGGACTTACGGTTGGGAATACGGATGAAGTAGCGGAATAAGTGTAAGAGTACGCAGCGAAAGCATGACTGGGCAACATCACCTCGTGACGTTGTTATCGATAGTCGTGCTTGCCATGTGGTGAAGCGATAGGGTACGAATGGAGTAATGGGAACGTGACCAAATGTCACAATGTGACGGGAGTACATGATGAACCGTACTCGTGATAAGTTAGGAATTTATGTACCAGAGTGTTGGGTAACGCGACAAGGTCATGGCGTAGCTTGAGAATAGTCTTGAGTTATATGACGTGACATGAGACGTAGTTATGAATGAAGTCTTGTCGTGTTAAGTGTTGGGATGAACTGTCAAAGAGGGACGGGTAGCATGAAGAGCCATGCTAGCCGGGTTAAGAGAAGGTTGGTATCGGAGTATGACCTTTGTCCCTCAAAGCTGGTGATCAACATGTTATATATGTTGATCTTAGGTGATAAGGAGTAGAGTACATGTGTAATCTGGTTAGACACATGTACCGGACGGATTCACCATATGTAATGGGTAATCTATCATTAGCACAGTTATACGGTGCTTAAGCCTCAGAGTTGGCTTAGAGTCGTGTGGCTTGTCTGGATGAGAATGAAGATTTGTATGGGCTAAGATGCATGAAGAAAGTGACGAGTGTACTGTCTAAGGAAGGGATGCGTGACTTAGTTGATTTGAGTCATGCGTTGGAATGAGGTTAATGAGAAGAATGAGACAGAGGCCTTAGTGTCTTAATTCTAAGGTGAATCATGAGTTCACTTTAGTGGATGAGCACTCGAGGCAAGACATGAGTTGGAAGATGGGGTGACCGTAATGGGTCCCCGAAGGTTTTAACTTAGTAAGGAACACGTAAGAACACGGGATAGAAGGAGAATGTTTCAAGTGAAGTGTAGTTTGTACTTTCTAAGTTTAAGTTGCTTATGTACTAGACAGAGAATGACGTTAAGGTATGTGTATGCATGTAAGTTGTCATCTGACAAGCACATGAATGGACTGCATGACATGCAAATAGCATGGAGTTCTTCTAGAGTTTTCCAAGATACAAGAAACGATTTTCCCTTAAGATGCTCACAAAAAGAAACGAAAGACGCTTTAAGAAAGAAAATGCTAATTGTTCAAATGTATAAATATGTACGGCCCCTCCTTGGCAGCCCCTTTTTACGCAACCAAAGTATTAATTGTACGCATGTGAATGGATGACTATACGCTGTATCTATTGTATGTATTTTCTAAGAAAATCCATAAACTGATAAAAATGCATGAAAATGCATGACAACGGATGCTTTTAGGGATCCTACGAACAGACGCTTTCACGTGCGCCACGAGGTAACGCTCATGGATGCCCTGATTGACGATGTTCAAGGTGACGCTTATGGATGCCATGAAAGCTAACGTTTAAGCCCATGTATGTTCTTAAATTAAGTTTTCCACGAACGAACTGTTAAAGAAAGGATAGGACTGAAACGAACTAAAAAAGGGAAAGATGATTTTCCGGCTTACGCCCCAAACGATGTTTTCCCATGAAAAGAAATGTTTTCTCATGATAGGACTGTTAAAGGAAAGAATGAACTGAATGAAAGCTCTAGCTCTTTTGAGCTGACATGAATGAACGAATGAAAAGTAAAGAAAGACATGAAAGCATGAAATGTATGAAGATACGTAACGGCCACATGAATGAATGAAAAGGGAACCAATGAATGGGCAGATTGCAATGCCGAGTAAGTAGTACTAGAAGTGCACCTAGTGCTGTCCCTATGAAAGGGATTCCCAACCCGTGGCCACGGGCGGAATCCGAGTCCAAACGAAAACCGCTATCCCCAACACACGGGGTGTAACAGTGTGTACTGGCCTATGAAAGTGATAAGAATGAATGGATGTATGCATGCATGTACGAACGCACGAATACACGAACTCTTTAAGAAATGAAGGTACTGACGGGGGAAATGTTTGACGACAAGAAAGTCTTTTAAAAAGTAAAACCCCGTACAGTGGCTCTTGAAGAAATGAAGGCACTGACGGGAGACACATTTCACGAAAAGAAAGACCATTAAAGCAAAACCCCATCTAGTGACGTTTTCAAATGAAGTCACGTATGCATGCACGTAATAGTATGTACGAATGATGAATGCATGAATGAAAACCTATATTGTTATATTTTAACTGTATGAAGTAATGCTTACGAGTTTTCGACTCATTTTAGTTTTTATGCATGTCCCTCCCCCACAGGAACTGTATGATCAGGGCGGACACGGCCCATGGGGAAGAGCACGGAAGTCTTAGGCACGAATTTTGAACTTACGAGAGGCCTTTTTATTTCAAGATTAATGTTTTCCATTGTAAACCTCTTTTATTGTCAAAACATATTTTAATTTATAAACGTGGAGTCTTGCACCCTGGGTATGCAAGTGAAAAGTTTTAAATCGAACGGTAATTCTCGTCGTCCTTTCTAAAAATATTTATAAAAAATCTCACCGTAAGGACGGGCGTTATAAAGAGACCGAAGCTAATAAGCTACCTTCGTCATGTCCAGGAGAGATCCAATCAGTTCCAGTATTTTCGGATCGAATGGATTTCCAAAAGGGACAACTAGAAGGCGGATCGATTAGCACGAGCAGCATCGATGAGGCAGGAGGAAACGTTGCCATAGGAAGTAACTCTCAGGACAGTAGACACAGCAGCCATAGGAGAGGAAGTTTTTGAGATCGAAGGGAAGTCACCAGGATGGACAGATAACATCATCAGGTATTTGAAAGTTAGGGGCTACCCACTTCCCTAGAGGAGGCGAGAAAACCAGAATTAGAGTAACTCGGTTCACCTTGATAGATGGAACACTGTACAAGCAGGGTTTTTCGAGCCCATTACAGAGATGCATATCAAAGGAAGAGGCCAAGTATGTGATGAGGGAGATACACGAAGGCGTTTGTGGGAATCTTTCAGGAAGAAGGTCATTGGTGGTGAAAGTCATGAGAGCAGGCTACTATTGGCCCAACTCTGCAGGACTCAAGTAGTTCATAAAAAAGTGTCTAGTGCCAGCTACACGTGGTAGTCCGGGCATGCCCCCTGAAGAACTGAAGTCGATAACTTTCCCATGGTCGTTTGCTCAATGAGAGATAGATTTGGTCAGCCCTATGCCCCCGAACAAAGGAAAAACCAAATTCATCATTGTCGTCGTCGACTACTTCACCTAGTGGGCAAAAGCTAAGGCAATGGCGATGGTGACTGCTTAAAGTGTGATGAAGTTTATATGAAAAACAATCGTATGTAGATTTGGGATACCGCAAAGCATCATCTCCGACAATAGCAAGCAATTTGATTTAGAGCACTATCGTAGGTGGTGTTAAGAACTCGAGATCAAAGTCAAGTATTCATCTCCCTGACACCCACAGGCAAACGGACAAGTCAAAGCAACCAACAAGACCATTGTGAGGATATTGAAGAAGAAGGTAGGCAAGAAGAATGGGGCGTGGGCAGATGAGCTCCCCGAGATCTTATGGGTGTACAGGACAACACCGAAGATGTCAATGGGCGAGACTCCTTTCGCCCTGGCATACGGAACTGAAGCCATGATACCAGTGGGAAGTGGGGATTCCAAGCCACAGGATTAGAGCTTTGATGCCAATGAAAGTGGAAGGAAGTTGGAAGAGCATCTGGACTTACTGGAAGAAAGAAAAGTGAGCGCTGAGACTAGGGTGGTCTCCTGCAAGAGGAAGACGGAGCAGTAATTCAACAAGATAGTAAGGCCGAGGTCCTTCAAGGTTGGCGACCTAGTGTTAACAGAAATTGAAGTGACCACCACAGAAGAAAGAAAGTTGGGCCCAAGATGGGAGGGGCCATACGTAGTCATAGGCAATAGTTGCCAGGGAGCCTATCGCCTAAAAGACGCAGCAGAACGTGAACTGCCTCACCCTTGGAACGCTAAACATTTGAGGAAATTTTATGTTTAAGTTATTTATGATGAAAATTTCAGAAAATTTTTATTAAGACATCGATGAAATATTCTTACCGAAGGAACGTCATTAAGCTCAGTTATTCATGTCATATTCTTTCTTTATATGTTATATTGCCACTTTATGATCATATTCAGAATACTCCACTAGCCAAGGTTACACGGTCAAGGGATTCTCCTGCTACACCTTCACGCCAAGGCTACACTATCGAGAAACTCTCCTGTTATGCCACTTGCCAGAGTTACGCGGTCGGGCCACTCTCCCGCTACACTCCACTCGCCAAGGTTACGCGGTCGAGGGACTCTCCTGCTACACCTTCTCGCCAAGGCTACACGGTCGAGGCCCTCGCAGTAAGCCTCTCACCAGAGTTAAGCGGTTGAGCATCTCTTTCGCTATACTCCACTTGCTAGAGTTATGTGGTCAAACAACTCTCCCGCTACACTCCACTCGCCACGATTACGTTGTCGAGGGACTCTCTCGCTATAACTTCTTGTCAAGGCTACATGGTCGAAGAACCCTCCCGTTACGCTACTCGCCAGAGTTACGCGGTCGAGCAACTCTCTCACTACACTTTCTTGCCAAGGCTACATGGTTGAGGAACCCTTCCGTTACGCCACTCACCAGAGTTACCGAATCGAGCAACCCTCCTGCTACACTCCATTCGCCAAGGTTACGTGGTGGAGGGACTCTCCCGCTACACCTTATCACCAAGGCTACACGGTCAAGGAACCCTCTCGTTACCCCACTCGCAAGAGTTATGCGGTCGAGCACCTCCTGCTACACTCCACTCACCAGAGTTACACAATCGAACAACTCTCCTGCTACACTCCACTAGCCACAGTTATGCGGTTGAGGGATTCTCTCGCTATAACTTCTCGCCAAGGCTACACGGTCAAGGAACCCTCTCGTTACACTACTCGCCAAAGTTACGCGGTCGATTAACTCTACCGCTACACTTTCTCTCCAAGGCTACATGGTCGCAAAACCCTCCTGTTATGCCACTCACCAGAGTTACGCGGTCGAGCCACTCTCCCGCTACACTCCACTCGCCACGATTACGCGGTCGAGGGACTCTCCCGCTACAACTTCTCGTCAAGGCTACACGGTCGAGGAACCCTCCCGTTACACCACTCGCCAAAGTTAAGCGGTTGAGCAACTCTCCCGCTACACTTTCTCGCCAAGGCTACATGGTTGCGAAACCCTCCTGTTACGTCAGTCGCCAGAGTTACACGGTTGAGCAACTCTCATGCTACACTCCACTCGCCACGGTTACGCAATTTAGAGACTCTCCCGCTACACCATCTCGCCAAGATTACACGATCGAGAAACTCTTCCGTTACGCCACTCACCAGAGTACGCAGTCGAGCAACTCTCCCGCTACACTCTACTCGCCATGGTTACGTAGTCGATGGACTCTCCCGGTACATTTTCTCGCCAAGGCTACATAGTTGAGGAACCCTCCCGTTATGCCACTCGCCATAGTTACGCGATCGAGCCACTTTCTCGCTACATTCCACTCGTCAAGACTACGCGGTCGAGGGACTTTCTCGCTCCACCTTCTTGCCAAAGGCCACATGGTTGAGTTTTGATTAAGTTAATTATGTCCTTAGTTTTCCTTAAACTTGATTATACATAGCTGAGAACAAAACTAACTACATTCATACTTCGTTAATAAAAAAAAAAAATCGTTCTTTTCATTCTCCATAGTTGGAATAAAACAAAGGTAGCAATCCTTTAATGAGGAAATTTTCATTTCACTTAGCATAAAAACCACAGTTCAAAATATACAACTACCAAGGATCAATTGTCCAAAGTTCAACAAAACAAAAGTACAAGAAGAAAACATCAAGCGCGACGAGGAGGAGGGAAGGCGTTCGGCATGACGTCTCACCTGATAGAGTCAAAGTAATGGTAGGCGGCAGGACTGGCTCTTATCTCTGTCCACTTCAAGTTACGAAGATCTGTCTCGGGATGTGCAAGCAGAAGCTCTCGTAGCTGCTTAATCTCGAGCTTGAAGCCAAGGCCAAAACTACGGTCTCAGACTGTGCGGGTGGAATTAACCTGAGGAAGGAGGTGGCTTATCTGTTCTTGCTAGTGGCCCAGCTCTCCATTCAGCTCAGATATCCTCAATTCTAAAGAAGCCAAGTTCTTCTTACAGGTCTCCAAGCTCTGATTTAACGCCAAATAATGGCGATAGTGCTCCCTAAGAGCACTATTAGCCTCGGCCAAATCCTGCTCTACCTTAGTTTTCTAGCCCTGAGTTATGCTTAGTTGGACAATGGATTCCTAACGTTCATCCTCTAAGGCAATCAGGCGTCTAATGTAGTCAGCCTTCGCTTTCTGTAGTCCCTCCACCACTTTTTTCACTTGACTTAGGCGGGCGACCAAATTATCTCGTTCAATCTCCCTATCAACCATTTTAGCCTTGTGTAGTGCAATTTCTTCCAACGTGCTCGCCAGTTCAGATTGGAGAGAGGCAATATGGTAGCGAAAGGTGGCTTCAACTCAGGAGAGCTCCCCAGCCAGTTCTTCTTTCTCCGCTCGAGCAGAGACAACAACCCCGTGAGCTTTGCCAATGAATCGCGCATGGAGTTATTTTTCTCCTCGAGCCTTGTACAATCTTCCACCAACGCAACAACCAACTTGTCAACTCCCTGCAAAAGTTAGGATAAAAAGGTAACAGCCTAACAAAAAGTTAAACTAAAGAAAAATAAAGCTCATCGGTGAAAGGATACTCGAAGGTGGAGGACAGTGTTACAAAAAGCCTCATCGCGACGTGACCTGGAGGCTTAAGAGGAGTCGCCAGGGTTAGAAGAGGAAGCACCATAGTGAGCACTCGGAATCCAAAAGGAGACCCCAACAGCACCCTCTGGGGTGAACGGCTCCCGAATAGTCTGAGGCGACGTGCCACCAGTCGCCTAAGTTGATGTCCCGGTTGTTTGATTGAATTGAGGCACGACGACTTCCTCCCGAAATGGAGATCCTCTGGGAGAGCCAGTTTGAAGATCGCCTGTAGGAAAGGTTGGAGAAGGTTCCTCAACCCCCCCTTCTCGGGAAAGTACTGAAGGGCGAGGAAGGGATTGACACCCTGCTCTTGCTGGCGAAAGATAGGTTTGGGAAGATAAAGGACAACTCAAGAGTATCCCCACCCGAGGTCGTTGAGGTAGCAGGAGATGGCTCGCCAACATCTTCATGATGAAACGAGTCACCAAAGCCCTCCAGTGAGGAGGAAGGCCGCTCATGGGAGGTGCATTAAAAAAGTCTGGGTTCAGAACAGAGACAAAATCATCCTTCTCTAGATGAGGATCACCTTCGGGGTTAACTGTCTGCCCAGAAGTCTAGGCCTCCTTTCCAGAGGGAGCCTCTGACCTCATGCCCACCTCAGCCTCCAATATGAAATCCAATTCGGCATCTGCCTGGTCCATGATGTCATCTAACGAACTGGTCTTGGGCACTGGAGGGTTGCCCGAGCCCTCTCCACCACTTGTCAGAGCGGGCAAAGGGACACCCCTGGAAGAGCTGGACACGTCCGAGAACTTGGTCCCAAGGCGAGCTTTCTTCTTTTTACCCATGTCTTCGAGAATGATCCCCTTTTTAAGTTTTCCGTTGGCAATGGGGTGCCCAAAATTTCACGACCAAGTACATGGGCACGGCTAGGTACAATCAGGAATCTATCGATGTTGGTGGGTGTCAAAAGGGCGTCAGACCAAGTGGATTTAATGTTAGCTATCACCCAAGATTGAACCAGCCGAATACGAGCTTTCTCTCGGGAAGAGAACAAATTTTCAAGGGCACGTTCATTGGGAACAAGTGACCAAGAAGCTTTGATAGGGAATTCCCAATATAAGGCTTCATCCGCTGAAAATTTCCACCCCTACTCGAAACAAAGAAAAATTTCTTCGATCTCCTTGGCATGGGAATATTTAAGCTCTAGCTCGACCAATTTGCTACGGGACCTAAAGCTACAAAGGTTTCTATCTAAACGCCTAAACCCCTGAATAGAAAGGAACTCCCGAGCTGTAAGGTTAGGATAGTCATCACCAGTGGGCTCCAAGACCCGTCACCACAGAATGCAGCAGGCCATTAAAATATGCCAAGTATTCGGCACCAATCGGGCCGGCGCAAGACCTAAGACGTCTAATACGTCACGAATGGGCCGCACGAAGGGCATACGAAGCCCCATTGAAAACATGGCTAAATAAAGGGCAACAAAAACTGACATACCTTTGACATCAACGGCCCCACGTTGCTGGCCAGGTAGCGACAACCCCACTGAATAGGGAATGTTGAAGTGGTCCCTCGCAGCATCCAATTCTCGATATGAGAGGGTGGAAACCCAATGATGACCTTCAAAGATTGAACGGGGAGCATCTCCTTCGATGCTAGGGTTAGCCGCAGCGTCTTCGCCATTAACAAGAGAATCGTGGGGTCACGAAGAACCACCACCACGAGAGGGGCTCGAACCTTTGTTTCTTCCAGTAGCCAAGGGTAAACAGAAAGTAGAGGAAAGCAATATAAGAAGAATGATGAAAGGGTTTGCAGCGCAGAAGGAACGAAGGGTTAAACACGAAGCAAGAGAAGGAAGTGAAAACGAAACTTGCACAAGAAGATAAGAAGTGAGGGGGAGAAATAAAATACCAAGGACCAATAAATACCTGTGGCGGTTGATAAAGGGGCATGCATATCAACGTGAGTATGAAACAACTTTGACAGACGTAGGAGGAATAACGAGCAGAACTCTAAACGTTGCCCTAAGTAAGAGTCTCATTGCATTGCGCGTGATGAGGACTCGCGGGGTAACTGTGACTGCTTCGGTTGTATTCCTTGTCTACCCAACTGCTTCTCTTATCGTCATTAATCGAAAGAAAAAATATTTACATCAGCCTACTATGTATAACACACTCCACACACTTAGTGTATTGAGTTAAAAAAAAAATTGAATACATGGTATGTGGAGAGTGTAGGCTGATATATAAAGTTACTCTAATCGAAAAGCTTAATGCCCAGACTGGATTCTTGAAATGGACCCAACAGTGAAGACTAGAATGGTCAATCCATTATTTACTTGCTTTTTTAAGTAAATTAATAAGCATCCAATTATATAACACCACGCCGTAATTTTATTAATTTCACAATAAATTAAACCATATCAAATTAAATTAACGGAAATTCTAAGAATCCTAAACTCTTAAAAAATCTAATACTGATTATTTTTTTGAATTTCTTTACTCGCCACTCTAAAAGGTTGTCAGAGTTGGCCGTAATCTGGTGGCCAATCACTGGATCGTTGGAGTCCAACATTATTATTTTTTATTATAATTATAATAAAAAAATTGATGTGCCATCGTTTGATTGGAATAGATAAAAGTTTAGGAAAATGATATTTAAACGATAATCTCTAAATTATTTTTTTTAATAGTTAAAGAAGTGATTGTTATTAAATAGATATTTTCTTTAAAAATATTTTAAGTTATATATAAAATAAAAAGTGTATTTGCACTTGTTTGTATAATGAGGGGTACGTGCACAATCTTGATCCCCTAACATTGTCTAAAAGTTTATTTTACAATGTATGATGATTTTATATTTTTTAGTTTAATACATGTAGAAGAGCTTTAATACCACCGTAAGGGCTCGCGGGGTTCTACCATGGGGCTGGATCATGATGGCCCGACGAATCACTCCACTCAAGGTTTAAATCCCTCTAACTCGATAGGGCTCATGTTGTTAAGGACATGAACGTTCGTCCGCTTATCAATAGTCCGAATGTTCCAGGACTCGAATTTCAAATAGTGGGCTAAACAGTTAATTCGACTGATCTTAAGAAGTCAAAAACTCTATTTAAAGAATCAAAGTATGCTAATGAAAGCTCTCGAATAATTTGGTTTTAAGAAGGTTTATATTATTACTGACTTCGGCATCGGAGGCACCCATCAAATCTCCTAAGCCACCTTACTCTTTGGTTGTAGGAGATCGAAAGTGCGTAGCTGTGGAACAAGTCCTTAACATGAGTCGAAGTATTTTACCATATTATTGTTAGATATAATTTTTTTAAAAAAAAAAGTTTAAAGAATTTGGCGCACAATAATTAATAAAAAAGAAATAAAATTGTGTGGCAATGTGATGCACACCATGAACAAACAATCAACATTTGTGAAATGTTTCATGAGTGCCTGGGCTGCACTGTACCCCCAAAGAAAAAAAAAACGATGGCATGGCTGTTTGTCCTCGTGGAGAACAAGTTGTGTTGTGACATCGCTGAAAGCCTTGAAGTTGGATGTCTTGCTTGTGAAAAGTAAGGTGTCATCATTATTCCTCAAAAGAAGAAACCATTCATCGTGACGTGCCCAATATGCTGCTAGGTTTTAATATTATATTAATTAAATATTACAAAAAAAAAAGTCATACTCAATTAAAAGGATGTAGATTGGTTTACTTATAGTTAAATTAATACGTATTGTAAAAGAAAAATTTTATTTATTGGTGGTGTGGAGTATATGCATAATATTGTTGATGTGACATAATTTAATTTATAAATTTAAATTTTATAAATCAAATGGTATCACATCAATAAATCATTCTATTAATAAACTTGTTTGGATATAAGATGGTTTCATCTCATCTCATATTATCTCGTACTTTTATTACAATTTTTTTTAAATTTATATACAAAATATAATAAATAATTCAATTTTTTCAAATTCTAAAATAATAATAATATTAAAAAATAATATTTTAACAATAATTTATTTAACTTATTTAAAATCATCTTATATTATATCATCTCATCTCACTATCCAAACGAGTCATAATCTACATTATTTTTTATAGAAATAGATTTCATTTCATTCAATGAAACCGAAATTACAACTGTGACTTATCAAAA
Source organism: Juglans mandshurica (assembly GCA_022457165.1). NCBI lineage: Eukaryota > Viridiplantae > Streptophyta > Magnoliopsida > Fagales > Juglandaceae > Juglans > Juglans mandshurica. The sequence continues at coordinate 22,828,579 of CM039628.1, forward strand.
CAAGGAAAAAATCAAGATTACAAGCCAAACTATGCATCTGCTCTGGGGCACCCTTGCATACAAATTTCTTTATGACAATCATTGTCTTAACTTCTATAACTCTCTCCTAACAAACCTTTCGGTTTGTCTGAGAAAATAGTGTCTGTAAAAACAAAACTAACACGAACCCTTGCTAAAAGAGAAGTACTATCGCCCTCCATCCTCCCAAAGGAATACTATCACTCCGCCTCTTTCCAAAGGAGGAACGAGATTGTGCTGAACACTAAATTCAATAACTTATTTCTTTTTATTTTTCACTTAGTTAAAACAAACCAACAGAAAATTGCAAATACATACAAACTGAAAAGTAAACTTGAAGATCCAAAGTAGCTAGCCCCAGCCCATCCACCTAAAAGCTGCGTCGTTTTGGCAAGAAGCCCTAGGGCTTTATCACTTTCCTTCCTGTGCCGCACCCTTTTTATCCTTTTCTCTTTGTCCTTATTTCTTCTTCTTCCTTCTTTGCCCGTGACCCCCTCCCTTTTTATTTTTTTTTCCTTCATCCGCCGCCCACCTCCTCCATCAAAATCACCTCCGCACGAGCACCAGTCAAAGCTTACCCTCCACCTACCATCGCCAGTGTCCCTCTCGCCCAACCCTTGTTTAAAGGCTTTGTAACGGATGGGAGGTTCTGTGGTGACTACGAGGTGGTCAGCGACTGGGTGGCTGGTGCTCCGTGTGACCACAACATTTCTGTTCTAAGGGGCTCAGTGCTGCGCATGCGGCCCACGATCTGTTGCCGTCGGTGCTGGGTGGCTGCGCATGCAGCTCACGGTAGTGGAAACGAAGTGCTCTATTATGAGCAAAAATAGGGTTTCACGGTGGTGGAAAAGATTGTTTTGGATAGGATACCCATGGGGGAGGGAGGTGCTGGTTCACGGCCTGGTCGACCTGCGGTGCAATGGTGGAGCAAAACACTCGGCGAGTGTGCTTCTTGGGCAGCTCAGCGATGCCGCCGTTCGGGCCAACTCCTATTTTCTCTATTATTTGATCTGAAAAAACACAAAAACAAAAACCAAAACCAAAAACACAAACTTAGAAAGAGACACAGGAGCAATATTTGGGCAGGAGGGAAGCCCCCCTCCCTCTAGTTTCGGTTTGGGAGAGGTTTAAGAGAGGGAAAAATTTAATTGTAAGCGATTATGCATATTAATACGCGTATTCATTCAATATGATTGATCAAAAAGTAAATTTTATTGAAAACAATGTTAATTGAAACAAGAGAAAATTTTCTTAGACAGATTGATACGCAAACTTACTTGTATATAGCAAAATTTGAGAGAGAAAATTGGAGGTTCTCCCTCTAAAACAAGAGTTGCCATAATCTACATCATTGATGTGAGAACAATTAGCTCTTGATTTTCTTTTTCTTGTTTGGCATTGACACATGGTGAGATTCACTTCTCATTCTCTATACCCTTTAATTGGGGAAAGCATAAATATAAGCATTGGCAAATATATAATCCATATTGTTTATGACAAGTTGAGAAATTATTTTATTTCCTACAAAAAAGAAATAAATTATTTTATTCCATTTTCAAGCTGTGTAGCAGAGTACCTCATTCATATAATTTATATCTTAAATTTTGATTTACAAGATTAAAATTTTAAAAAAATTCTTTTAAATTAAATTATATCACAAAAAGAAATCTTAAAATAAGAGTAATTATTAAGACTTTAGAACAAGTAGGTTACATCTTGTTATTCTGCCCTTATTTATTGAGAGATTCACTTCTAATTCTTTATTGCCATTAATTGCGAAAAGTAGTACCATAATTCTTAACATCTTTGAACTTTTTAGTTGTCACCACTAATCTCGCCTAATTCATTATTGTGCTCGGTTTCACTTTGAAGCATGGAAATTAGGTGCTTGTCTGACAAAACTATTCATAACTAATGATAGTGACGTCTCGATTGTTTGATTTACATAAAAAAAAAATATTTATAAATTAATTTTAAAATAAATTAAATGTATCGAATATCATATTAATTTATAAATTTATTTTTATAACAAATTTTATGAATTTAATAAGATTTTTCTTCCTTCTTTCTCTGAGATTGTATAAGACCGTTTGTTTGGATCTAAAACTAATGTTCAATAAATTATTTTATATAAAACAAATATTTTTTTAAAAAACTTAATTTAAAACTTACAAAAACCACATGTTAAAAAATTAAAAACAAAGAAAACCAACAAATATTATAACTTAAAAATTAAAATGTATAAAAGATAAAACATTTAGAAATACAAACTGCAAAAAAAAAAAAAAAAAAAAGTAAGGGAGGAAGGAGGAAGATCACAAAGACGAAAAGAACACGAGAGATAGAAAATAGAGGAGCTGGAAAAATGAAGTTATATTCGAGACTCGAGAGCTATCGGGCAAGACCTGAGACTTTTGACCATATATTTATTTTGGTCAATTAAGATAATTTCATATATAATATAACAATAATTATATAAATTAGGGCTGTGCATATAATCCGATAACCCATTGAGCCCAATTAAAATAACTCTACCCGACCCGACTTTTATCAGGTTTCATATTTTCGGATCTCCAACCCGACTAGTAGCGGGTCTGTATTTTGGGTGTCAACTTGTCCGACTATAAAAGCATACCTATCTTCAGTTCTCAAATCCTAGCCGCCCAAATCCAGATGAGAACCCTGCCTCCCATCTCCAACTTGCTGATCAATTCGTACGCAAGGTTGCCTTCACTGGATGAGGCGTCTGCGTAGGAGACTATCGCGTGGCATAGCTTATTCGGGTTGTAGGATACAGATAGAACTGTAAGAGTGGGGTCTTGGTATAGGTTTTGCAGGCGAGCGAGGAGCATGGGATTAGAGAGGAGGACGATGATAGAAGTGGGTTGAATATGGAGTGGAAGTTTGGGTTTTTTTTTTGCAGTGAAGCCAAGAGAGTTCACTCCTCGTGTCAAGGACCATGGTAACGCTTCGTGGGGGCAAACCTGCGGTGAATGAGACTGTTAGGGTCATATTGTGGTGGAAAGGGAGTTTGTTTGGAGATTTTTGAGTAGAACTAGGTGAGAGTAGTGTCTGGGCTTTGAGGGGCAATATGACTTTCATGTGTTGCAGAAACAGAGTGACTGTTCTATGATGACAACCGCAAAAGAAGGAGAATCAGCGAGTTTTGGAGAAGATATGAATTTTCTTAATATCAAAAGCCATTTCGCTGACCAAGTTGAAGCTCTTCGTCTTCGTTCTCCGCAAGGATGGGCAGAGGTTTGTGTGTTTAGATTCAATTCCCAACTAGCATCCACCCAGAAATAGCTAGCACATGGAGTTGCTGTCAAGGATGAATCTGTGACATGTAGTGATGGCAAGTTGAAATCTATATATGAGCGCTGTGACACGAACAAAGACGACAAACTTAGCCAGGCAGAGCTGCAAAAGGTTTTAGCAGAGTTGGGAGTTGAATTCCCTCGTTTGAGAGCTAAATCAGTACTTTGGCATGCTGATGAAAATGAAGATGGATACATTAGCTTGAACAAGTTCGGTATGCTCGTGAAAATGAAGATGGGTCTGTTCTTAAATTTGAGGATGATTGTAGTAGATCTGAGATTCAGATCATGTACAGAAAGCAGAATATATATATTTTCTCGGGTCGTATGGGTTCGACTCGCTTTTGTTTTTGTTCGGGTCGGATCGGATCAATTTGGCGCCATAAACTAGATCACTCAGGTCGGGTCGGGCACAAACCCGGTTGTATCAGGCCGGGTTGCCGACCTAATATAAATCATTCACAATTAAATAGATTTAAGATAAAGTATTTTATGATCGATATCTAAATTAATTATATATAACAAAAATTAATATTTTAAAAAAATTACATATTAACAAAAAAATTAATAGTTTGAGATATTAAGTTATCAAATATTAACATTAATATTACATTTCACAACAATAAAGATATATAAAACTAAACTCTTTTACAATTTATAAATGGAATTCGTTTGGATTATGCAAATTGATTACGGATTATACAAATTGTTTTTGGCTTCTTTAAATGTTTGACTCACTGTAAGGGTGGTAATATGTGACACGACCCGTGAATCTAACAATAACACAACACGAAATTAACGGATTTGGATTTGATGTTAATGAGTTCGGGTCAAAACTGGTTGACCCGTTAAAACACGATTTATTAATGGATCAATAATGGGTCAATCCGCTTAACACAAAATCAACCTATTTTGACCCGTTTAGATTTTATTTCAAAATTAAAATTTTATTATTGTTAAGCTATAATATTTGAATTTCTGAGTATTCTTATGTTTTTATTGTTGTGATTGTAATTTTAGACCTATGCTTATATTTGTTATTGTATGGTTTGTAATATTGGTTTTATTATATGCTAAAATTTGAAAAATACTTATATATATTTTTTAAGATATTTTGGCTATTAATAAATATAAATTTTAATTTTTATGTGAAATTGTGTTAATCAAGTCAAATGAGTTATGCGTGTTAGTTCAACCCATTTACATGATCAACCCATTTACATGAAACGGGTTTAAATGGATCGTATTGTGTTAATTTATTTCTAATTAATTATTTATCGGGTCAAAATGGGTGACACGACACGACCCGTTATCTAAATGAGTTGGGTTAGGTTTTGACACGTTTAGCTTAACGGGTCGGATTCGAGTTGATCTATATAGTCGAATGTTAATAACTTGACATGAGATAATCACAACCTGAAAACACGATTTACTACTCCTATGTTTGAGATAGTAGAAAATTAAAATTTAAAGGATAATGTTGGACATGTTACTGGGCTAAAATTTATAGGCGTAAAAGAGGTTCTACGTTAAAGAATTTACAAAGTGATGTAGTTAATTTGATAGGTCAATTTGCAATAATGAGACCATAAATAGAATGAGACCAGAAATTGATCGATAATAGTAAAATGAGTTGTAAATAATAATGAAAATATTTGAGTTATGATATTTTATAAAGTTTTAAAAAATAAGAGAAAAAATTGAATAAAAATATGATAAAGTTAAAATATTATTAGAATATAATTTTTTAATATAATTTTTATTTTGAGATTTGAAAAATGAGTTATTTTTTATATTTTATTTGAAAGTTTGGGAAAGTTGTAATGATTAATTATGATTAAATGAAACACTAAAGATTTGAAATTGAAAAGTATTTGTATTTGAATGATATTTAGAAAAGAAAAAATTTACAGAACCTCTTATTATTCACACAACCTCCACACACCTCATTTTTTTTAATTATTATTATTATTTTCTTTTATCAAATATTTAATATATAAATAATGAATAGAAGAATTGAATTAGTTTAAAAAGAATAAATTCAGAAAAAAAATTAAAAAAATTTTAAAATTTTAAAAAAATGTGATGTGTGGATATTAGAGAGGTTGTATAGTATTGTTTGAAAAAAAAAAAAAAAAAAAGAGATTGAAATGAAATGAGATTTTATGAGATGGACTATCCCACTTCCAAACAAAGCTTAGTGCCCAATGCTGACCAACAGGGCTACTTTAACTTTGGGCTCTCAAATTCCACATATCTAAAACACAAAAATAAAAAATAAAAATAAAAAAGAAAAGAAGAAAGTTCAATACATCACTTTCCAATTTGTATTTTCAATAAATCTAAATGGTTTCCAACACGATGATAAGATAGCCACAAAAGATAAGAGACTTAGGTCAAACTTTTTTTTTTTTTTTTTTAAATAACCCCTTGTAATATGAGTTAATTATAAATGATCATCCTTTTAAAAAAAGATCTCACCGATTAATGTTAACAAAAAAACCACACGGTAGTTTTATAAATAACTACACGTCAAACATCGTCGTGTCGTG